>OX578276.1:32394704-32814704 GCA_951217055.1 Gerris lacustris | reverse complement strand
TTATTTTATATTAGATTAAAAATTATTTTATCCCTTTAATTACCTATATAATTTTGTTATGTTTGTTAATTTTTGAATTTTTTGAATATAGCATTGTAATTCTTATTTATATGGCCTGAATCTGTTTTATGGTTCAGGGTTTTCCCCATTGATTTAAATATATTAAACGACTCTAAAATGCGGCGTTTGTTAGTATTATTTTCATATCCCACAATTTTTGTGTTTTCAAACGCAAAATTATGCCCCGTATTACTGTGGTGGATACTTAAAGCTGTTTTGGTACTCTTGTTTTTTACGTCGTTTTTGTGTTGATATAGGCGATTTTTTAATTTTTGAGATGTTTCTCCTATATAAGATTTTTCGCAATTTAAGCAGTCGATTTTATATACTAAACCTGTTTTATTTTCTTTGTTAATTTGATCTTTCATATTAGTATATACTTTTCTTAATTTATCAATAGGTTTGTGGGCTAATTTAACTTGTTCACCGTCATTAAGTTTCATTATCCTCTGCAATTTTTCAGAGAGTCCTTTTATGTAAGTGAGGCTGTTGTAATATTTGGTTCTATTGTCATCTACGATTGTTTGAGGTTGAATATTTTCTTTGTTCTTTATGTGTTTATACCACATTGATTTTATTATTTTTATTGGATATAAATTTTCTAATAGTTTTTTAAAAATTATTGTTTTTATTTCTTTGATATATATTTTGTCCGTAATTTTAATCGATCTTTGTATCATATTAGACATTGTATTTAAAATAGTGTGTTTTGGGTGGTTGGATTGATAATTTAGTATTCTATTACTTTTTAGTTCTTTTGAGTACCACTTAGTTGCTAAGCTTCCATCATTGTTTCTTAATATTGTCATGTCTAAATAGTTTAATTTATTATTATTTTCTATTTCGTAGGTAAATTGAATTTTATTATTTGTGTTATTAAAGCATTCTAAAGTTGCGTCTAAATTTTCTTTTTTAATGATTAGGATGAGGTCGTCTATATATTTATATATAATTTTCGGTTTGACTATTAATTTTTCTATGGATTTATTTATTATATTATTTAAGGTGATTCCACTTAAATTAACTGAAATTTTACTTCCCATTGAGAGTCCGTTAATTTGTCTGTAATATTCATTTTTGTATGAAAAATAATTATTCATACAACAAAATTTCAAGGTTTCCAGATATAATTGTTTGCTTTTTATGTTGGTGTACGGTTCTATTTTGTCCCAATTTTGGTTTAAGATTTTAAAAGTTTCATCTAACGGAATGTTTGTAAATAAAGAGGTCACATCTAAAGATATTAATATTTCATCTTCATTTATGGAAATGTCTTTGATATTATTCTTTAACTGTTCAGCGTTTTTTATATCATAAAGATTATTGTTATTTAAATGATTTAATGTAGGGTTCATTAATGCTGATAATTTTTCTAAGGGGGATTTCCGACCATCGATAATAGGGCGGAGTGGATGATTATTTTTATGTAATTTCAATAACCCGTGTATCCTAGGTAGATTGCTATGTTCTATATTCAATTTAGTTTTTTCTTGTTGTGTTATGAATTTGAATTTTAATAATTTGGTTATTAATTTGTTATATTCCTTTTATTTTTTATTTTTACAGCGCGCCCTACCACTAACGTGGTATTAAAAGTACCTCTGTACCCGAACCCGCAAAGGTACAGGTACGAAAAGGGTACAGTGCGTTCAAGTGTTATTTGGCGCAACTTTTGACCGAAGGAAATTTTCGAGCTGATAAATCCTTCGACGCCATTAGCCCCAGAGTGGGGTAACCTACCCCCTACACGTCACTCTAAAAGTACTAAAGGGTAATACATTTTTTCGAAAATATTTTTGCACACATTTGGTACATTTTAAATGGCCTTTCCAACGATACCTCTGTCAAATCGGTACAACGTCCCCTTCTGGTTGCGGCTACCCAAGGAGGACGTCCTTCACATAGACGTAGCTCCCAAAGTAGGAATCAGAAATATAATAACAAACCGGATTCTTAAAGAGGACAATATGACCTAAAGTCCGGTACCCTTTTGAACCCTGTCCGATTAAAATTGCGAACGGTACAGAAGGTCAAATTCAAAATTTCGGAAAAACACGTTTTTCGTAAGTATTTCGCCGAGGTACTCGACTTCCCCCCCTCAAAGGTACTAAAAAAAGGGGATTGCACTTACCCCTTGAAAAAGACATATTTAGAGCATACGAAGCAGAGTAGGAGAGTACTTTTTTTTCTCTGTACGTACCTCCAAAGTACCAACTTATACCTCTGAATTTAAAGTACCATATCTCAAAAAGTAAAAGTACCATCGAGTTTAAAAGCAAAACGCCAGGAGCAGCATTCCATAGGCTTTTAAGGCTCAAAAGCCCAATAGCGTCGTATAAATGCCCTAGGAGGAGATACGTGAACCATGTAGAAAAACGTTTGAAAAAAAGTGGTAAAAAGTGTTTTTTCGCTTTAAAGGGCCTGAAACGTGAAAATTTTTAAAATGTTTTTCATCACTTTTGTACTCTTCTCAAGGGCTTTCCAACGATATACAACAACCCGTACCAAATATCTCCTGTTTTCTGATCAGCGAAAAATAAATTTCCCGATGTCGCCCTTAAGCGGGGGTGCACGTAAAAAAAAAGTCCTCGTTACCGGCTATGGACCTCTGCGGGATCTACAAAAGCCTTGAAAAAAATGAAAATTTTCAATTATTTTTAAAGTTATACGAAAAAACGTGTTAAAAAAATGCCCTTTTTGACCGTAGACGATTTCCCATTGGAAATAAACCCATTTCCCGGAAAATTTCCCTGCAGATAGAATTTTTCCTTAAAAATACACTATAACCTTAACAATTTCCAGAAAACTGCATGTCTCTACGACAAACACACCCATCAGTACAAAAATAGAAAAAACACCCTATTTCGCTCTTTAAGGCCGATTTTCACCCTTAAGGAGTGGTTTAAAACTGCCCAGACCCAATGTTTGGTCAAGCGATTTTTAAGGTTCCTAACCGATTTTGACATTACCAACTCAACATTTTTCCGAAAATCAAGAGTCGGGGTATAATTATTTTTTTGTTTTTTGCCGTGGCGCCTTAAAATAAAGTAAATTTTTACCCCCCCCTCCCCCATTCGACGGGCAATGAAGTTGCGTCCCCCCGCCCCACATCACAGCTCGGTCGGCCTACGGCCTCCCTCCCAATGACAGTCCATTTACAAAAATTAAGAGAGAGACAGACACACAGACGAAATGCCAAACGGTCGAGTTAAAACGGAGCCCTCGCTACGCTCGGTCAATAAAATCCCTCAGCCCAGTGTCGGACTGGCCAGGTCGGCAAGTCGGCATTTGCCGAGGGCCCACGGGCTCAAGGGGCCCAAGGAAGGGCCCACGATTTTAAATATTTTTATCCAATGCCGTAAGATGTATTCAATTGAAATAAATTATCGATAAGCATAAATACTAGCTGGTCTCTTGGCCAGCGCAAGCGCCGGCCAGTGAGCTCCAGCTAGGCTTGGCTGGTACTTTGTATGTGCCTGGTACTTGTATAATCTAGGTATTTTTATATTATTAGGTGATTGGAATGCTTAAGTGTAGGAAGGTAGCGCCCCTTGGGAATGAGCCGTTATCGGCTTAAAATATCAGATATATCGCGGTATTTCGTCCGCTGCCGCCGGCCCGCCTGTCACGTTCCCGCTTATTTTTTTTCGGAGGACGTGTCCGAAAGCTACCGTCCGCCGTGCCAACCGCGTTTTCAAGACTCTTACTTGCCCAAAAAAAAAATTACGAAAATTTAGTTATCGTTATTTTCGAAAAGCCTGGGGTATCCCTCTAAAAAAATAATAAGTGTAAAAAAGTTCCCCGTTCACGGTTTTCCCGAGGCTTCTTTTAAAAAGGAATAGTGAAATTCATTTTCTTGCGTATTTCGGAAACGGTTCGCAGCGGTCTGGACCAAAAGGGATTTTTCGTGGACCCCAACTGACTGGATGAAACGAAATAAATTTTATTTACTCCGACCACCCAAAAGAAAAATTTCCGGGGGTTTTACGGAGGCCCCGAAAACCGCGCGGGTTTTCGAATTTTAGCAGTCGAAATTCTTCGAACTATATAATTTTTTTCTCGCAAACTATAAGGTTTAGCAACATAATTTTTCGCACACAAATATGTATTAGGGTTTCCCTACACGACAAAAAAATATGAGCACGTTCGGGAGAGCCCCAAAAATTTAGGGTAATCTAAAGTAACCGGAAATCACTGGATTTAAATTGTTTAAATGGAATATTTTTTTTTCGGAATCCTTTTGTTTATTGTCAAATAACGGCTGTATACCAAATTTGGTGACGTTCGGACCATAAATTAAGTTTTTCTAAAAAAAAGTGGCAAGATTTTTCAGCTCTAAAATTTAGGAACTTTTTTGGTCGACGATCCGATAAGTAATGTATATGGTCGGAAATAAGATTTTTCAAAAAAAAAAAAATGGTCTTAAAATTTTTTTCCTGCCAAGTATTTCGCAAGATAAAGCCTATCAAATATTTGTATGATCTGTTTTGTCAATCAGCCTAAGGTATTCTCTTGGGCAGGAATTATTAAGTTATTTAATGCTGATGAACTGTGAAAGACACATAAACCCAAATTATTAACAGGTACAAGGGGCGAACTTAGGAAAAAACTAATTATGTGATTTTGGTTACTCCGTTCGAATCCTATGCAATATCAAGAAAATGTTTAAAATATCCATTTCAACCACAGTTTCATTTCAACATTGTGGCCTAAGTAGTGGATATGACAATATAGTTAATATTTGATAATTAATCCTCTACAATATTACTAGGATGTATATTCAGTATTCAGTATAAAAATTAAAACATGGGAGGGGGCCCAAGACAAATTTTTGCCGAGGGCCCAGAAAGCTACCAGTCCGACACTGCCTCAGCCTTAGCTCTGAGCATAAAATTGATGTTGATTTAATCACATAAATCTTTGAAATCAACAAAACAGCTCACTTAAATTTCATGGAAGCTGCCTTTTGCCTTTGTTGCATTTTTATTGTAATCTATATATATAAAAGTCAACGTATGTGTGTGTGTGTGTGTGTGTGTGTTTGTTCTTTATACAAATCTACAGTTTTAGTCCGACCTCGATGAAAATTTGCACACTTGACCTTCAAAGCAAGGAAACAATCAAGGTCTACATGAATTTTCGAAATTTCAATTTTGGTACACAGGGGTACGGGGTACAAGTAATAAATACGGGGTCAAAGTAATGAATACCCTTCATGATGCATATCGTTGAAAAGCTCTTTAAGGGTACAGTAATTGTTGTTATGTACAATTTTGTCATATTTTCATTAAGGAGGGGGGTAAAATAGAAAAATATAGCTATATCTTATTTGTTCTTTATACAAATCTACAGTTTTAGTCCGATCTCGATGAAAATTTGCACACTTGACCTTCAAAGCAAGGGGAAAATCAAGGTCTATATGAATTTTCGAAATTTCAATTTTGGTACACAGGGGTACGGGGTACAAGTAATGAATACGGGATCAAAATAATGAATACCCTTCGTGATGCATATCGTTGAAAAGCTCTTTAAGGGTACAGTAATTGTTGTTATGTATAGTTTTGTCATAGTTTCATTTAGGAGGGGGGTAAAATGGAAAATATAACTATATCTATATATCGAAAGAAGAGTATCTATATAAGAGAATGTCTTTTATACAAATCTACAGTTTTATCCCAACTTGATGAATATTTACACTCTTTTTCTTCCAAACAAGGTGAAGGTCACTGCCTACATCATTTTCCGAAATTAAAATTTTGGTACACAGAGGTACGGGGTACAAATGTCAAAGTAATGGATACTCTTCATGATGCATATCGTTGAAAAGCTTTTTAAGAGTACAGTAATTGTTGTTAAGTACGTTTTTGTCATATTTTTATTTAGTAGGGGGGTAAAATGGAAATGTATATCTATATCTATAAAAGTCAACGTATGTGTGAGTGGGTTTATGTTCTTTATACAAATCAACAGTTTTAATTCGATCTCGATGAAAATTTGCTCACTTGACCTTCAAAGCAAGGGGAAGAGCTCTGTCTTCATAAATGTTCAAAATTTAAGTTTTGGTACACAGGGGTACGAGGTACAAATGTCAAAGTTAAAATTCCTTCATGATGCATAGTGTTGAAAGCTCTTTAAGAGTACAATAATTGTTTTTACGTGCATTTATAGGGGGTAAATGGAAAAATATATCTAAAAGTCAACGTATGTGTGTATGTTCTTTATACAAATGCATAGTTTTAGTCCGACCTCGATCAAAAAATGCACACTTGACTTTAAAAGGAAGAAAAAATCAGTGTCTACATAAATTTTCGATATTTAAATTTTGGTACACAGGAAACAGGGTACAATAATGAATACGGGGTCAAAGGACTGAATACCCTTTATGATGGATATCGCTGAAAAGCTCTTTAAGATTACATTAATTGTTGTTATATACAGTTTTGTCATATGTGTTTTCATTTAGGAGGGGGTAAAATGGAAAAATAGCTATATCTTATAAAAAAAGAAGAGTGTCTGTATGAGGGTATGTCTTTTATTCAAATCTATAGTTTTAGTTCGATGTCGATAAAAATTTGCCCACTTAAACTTCAAAGCAAGGGGAAAATGACAGCCAACATGAATTTTGGAAATTTAAATTTAGTACACAGGTATGGTAAAAGTAATGAATACGGGGTAAATGTAATGAATACCATTGATGATGCAAAAGCTCTTTAAGAGTAGAATAATAGTTTTTATGTATTGTTTTGTCATATTTTACTTTAGGGGGGGGGGGGGGGAATTTAGGATCTTTAAAATTAGCTTATCAAAGAGGAGGGGGTATAGAAATAGGTGGGAGAGATATAGAATCTAGATATTCTTGCATAGTAAAATAATTTATATGTTTCATTATGGTTGTTTATTAACTTATCTAATTATAATAACACTCCGTAGCGAAGCACGGGTACCCAGCTAGTAAAAAATAAAATGAAGGAGAAACACGACCTATTTCGTAAGGTTGTAAATATATTTAATTTCCTATGTACTACTTTTACGTTCTCGTACGTGTTTTTGTAAAAGTCAAAAATTGGTGAAGTACGAGCTCTCTTTGACAATATTTTATAGAAAGGATGTGAAAAAATTGAGATCAAAACAATTTTATCTCCAGTAGGGAAAAAAAAGTTATGATTTTGAATTAGTTTAGAGGGACTAAAACAGGTCTTTTCATCCCTGAACTCAAAAAGTAGGGCGAAAAAGCAAAGTAGGGCAAAAAAGTAAAGATTGCAACTTAATTATTTTATAAATAGTAGAAAATGAATGACAAATGTAATGAAGTTGTTGAAATCAGGTTGGCGGCACTGCGCTTTTTTGACCATGTTTATCATTGATTCATTGTTTATAACCTGCATCTAAATAACCTTCTATTTGAGTTTAATTCCAATTCTTATTTGTTTTTAATATTTGATCCTCTTATATCTGCTATTAAAAGTGCTAATAATTATTGTTATTTATTAAAATTAAATTAAAACTGTGCAATGGACGAAAATGTGTATTTTCTTCCTACTGGAGATAAAATATAGTATGTACCTCGTGAGTAAAGTGCCATTATTCCCCTCGCGATAATTATCGCGAAATTAAATCTAATATATCTTTTCCTGCAGAAATTACCATCAAGTTAGAAAGCCATGTAGACATTAGCTTGTCTTTGATTATTTTAACTCTGCTCATTACTCAATCAGCCGAACCGCTAGCAGAGCCATTGAGAGGATTCCTGGGCCCCTGGGCAAGTTAGCATATGGGCCCCTTTGGACAAATAACGGGGGGGGGGGGGGAGGTCCTCCCCCGAAGAATTTTTGAAAATTTAAGTGCAAAAAGATGAGTTTTTAGTTTTTTAAGGAGGCCAAGTTTATCCTTACAGGAAAAGATGTTTGGTATATTGGAAATATATATTATCACATCCACCCCCCCCCAAAAGTGAAAAAAGTGCTATTTACTAACCCCCCCCCCCCCCAAAAAAAATAGCACTTTTTTCCACTTTGGGGAGGGGGGATGTGATAATATATATTTCCAATATACCAAACATCTTTTCCTGTAAGGATAAACTTGGCCTCCTTAAAAAACTAAAAACTCATCTTTTTGCACTTAAATTTTCAAAAATTCTCCGGGGGAGGACCTCCCCCCCCCCCCGTTATTTGTCCAAAGGGGCCCACATGCTAACTTGCCCAGGGGCCCAGGAATCCTCTCAATGGCTCTGCTAGCGGTTCGGCTGATTGAGTAATGAGCAGAGTTAAAATAATCAAAGACAAGCTAATGTCTACATGACTTTCTAACTTGATGGTAATTTCTGCAGGAAAAGATATATTAGATTTAATTTCCACAAACGAAATCATATTGATGCATTTGCTTTATCGTCATCACAAAGAAAAGAATAACTTGTCCTCTCATTTGTCTAATTTCTATTACACTGATACTTTCTTGTCTTTTTTGTCATTTATTTAATTAAAGAGTTTTATAATGATTTTTCTTCACTTTAAGTTTATAATAAGTTTTTTGAAACGTTCAGTATCATTTTCATGCACTAAGAGCAGGATGTAACGTATGTATTTTCAATTAATATTAGTATAGAGTCTGCCAATATTAGTTTCCTAAAAATTTGTTTAGATACAATTTTGTATAGCCAGGTGTAGTTTTAGTTAAATTTGTACGTGATATGATATACGTTTTTATATTGATATTGGATTTTTTATTATGTTTGTGTGTTCTTGTGATTTGTTTTATATAAAATGGAACAATCCTCAAATAATATGTGAACATATAATACAAAAATCGTTACTTTATCTTAACAAATCTTGAAACGAACTGTTATTTTTAATAAAATCTCAGGTTAACTAAAAAAGGAGTTTTATTTCATTTTCTATTTAATTTTATTCTAAAATATAACAATTTGTGACGAGTATGTACATTATAAATATTGACAAATATGAGTCAGGTAAAGTATTTATATTTTACCAACATAACGTAAACCGAAAAAGATGTGTATGTATTAACAAAATTGGGGGGGGGGGCACCCCTGACGTACCCTTTTAGACGTAATTACCGTGCATGTTATTAAAGTCCATTTTCAAAAACTTTTTAGGTTAAGTTTAGAGTTTTAGGCTTTTAAGAGTGCTATTTAATGGTGTATTAAAATTGGATTTTTATTTTAAACTACTGACCAAAATATTTTCTTAAACTGTGAAATGTAACAACCGTGCACGAAAATGTGTAATTCACGTGCCTTAATTACCATGTTTTACATAAACTTAATTCCGGCCTAAAAATTTAAAAAGTTATTTCCCATCTGTCTCGCATGCTGCAATATATCTGAAATTAGTCAGAGAACATTCCATAATTTTTCCTGAATTTTTTTAAAAAGTCAAAATTTTCAGTCTAAGTCCAATTTTAGGTTCCAAAATAGCACTTTAAATTAGATTCATCCATATAGGTTATAAAATGTTGAAAAGTAGGATTCGTAAAAAAGTAAATAACTATTGGACTATTGGGATAAATAGTCCTGGAGACAGCGTGCAAAAAAGTGTCTGATTAACATCAAGCTAGAATTTTGTGTATAAGTAAATCTTTTAGTGCCTTTTAAGAATTTCTGGTGGGCTATAAGTTCGTCTGCGGGACATAGCTTGGCAATAGGCATTTGAAAAAAAAAAAAAAACCGGTGGAGAGCGGTTTTTCAAGAGGAGCTTTTCATCCTTCAGATTTGATATATTGTGATTTTATTAGCCACCAAAAAAGGTGGGCCAAATTCAAAATTAAAAAATCGGGTACGGGGTACCTCGGAACTTTTCCTCACTTCAGAGGCCACTAAAGTGGCCACTCCAGGAAGCAGCATTGGACGTGGTCAGTACTTGGATGGGTGACCGTTCTGAACTAACTGATTAATTCTTAAAAAAAACCTTATTTTAAATACCTATATTTTATTTAATTATTTGAAGTTTGGCAGAATTTTGACAGATGTAAAGAAACTTTGACGTCATCAAAATTATCGCACTAATAAATAATTATATTCGCTTATAACTTTTAAACTAATTAATGGAATTTCATCGGTTTTTTTTTATATTTGTTCCTTAATTTTTGCCGGTTCCAACGGTATGCTATATGTCAAAAACCTATTTATACTTTCAGTATTATTAACCGTCAAAGTTTAAAAATTTATAAATTTATATCTTCAAACTGGCGGCGAAAATCAAAATGAAATTTAGTGGGCTTATTTGTCATACAGAGAGGTACATTCGAGCCAAATTTCAACTCGATCAGGACCATTTTCGATTTATTACGATTTTTTTTTAATTTTTGCTGACTCAGCAAACTGGGTTCAAGATGGCGAAAAAAGTTGATTTTCCGGGCAGCACAACTACAGGTTTTTTTCTACCTGATTTTTCTGCCAAGTTTCAACTCTCTAGGTTAAATACCGTGGGCGCTACGATAACACACATACACACACACATACACACATACACACATACATACGTCATGCTGAAAACCACTCAGGAGGTCTTAAAAACACCTAAAACGGATAATTCCGTTGAAATCTCGAAAAAAAAATTTTTGGTGAAAACAATACTTTTCCTACTATTAGTAGTGAGGAAAAGTAAAAAGGTTGATAATAAAGTAAAAGAGTGCCCATAAAGGTCCGTCAATGTTACAAAAACTAAGAGATGTTACAACTACTTATATTAAAACATAATTTTAAAGATTAGCAAAAAGAAAAAACGGCGCAACAAGAGACAAAACACTTTTTAAATTACAATTAACTTCCCCCATAGAAGATATGTGATGGTTTACTAACTGGACTAACCATATTCTGGACTCGGTCGAAGCGGTCGCAAGCGCTCCGGTTGACCGTTAAATCAGCCGAAGGTTTACGAACGCGGTCGGTGTAGGAGGAACGTGTAGGTTGGTGTTTCCGGCCACACCGGAACACTGGTTACTTCTCGGTTCAACGTTTTTATTCTATTCCCACCAGGTCGACCTGGTTTGTGATTCCGAAAAACGATACCTTAACAATTGAACCCCCGCAACGTTTATATTCTATTCCCACCAGGTCGACCTGGTTTGTGATTCCGAAAAACGATACCTTAACGATTGAACCCCCGCAACGTTTATATTCTATTCCCACCAGGCCGACCTGGTTTGTGATTCCGAAAAACGATACCTTAACGATTGAACCCCGCAGCGTTTATATTCTATTCCCACCAGGCCGACCTGGTTTGTGATTCCGAAAAACGATACCTTAACGATTGAACCCCGCAGCGTTTATATTCTATTCCCACCAGGCCGACCTGGTTTGTGACTCCGTACAACGATACCTTAACGATTGAACCCCGCAGCGTTTATATTCTATTCCCACCAGGCCGACCTGGTTTGTGACTCCGTACAACGATACCTTAACGATTGAACCCCGCAACGTTTATATTCTATTCCCACCAGGTCGACCTGGTTTGTGACTCCGTACAACGATACCTTAACGATTGAACCCCCGCAACGTTTATATTCTATTCCCACCAGGCCGACCTGGTTTGTGACTCCGTACAACGATACCTTAACGATTGAACCCCCGCAACGTTTATATTCTATTCCCACCAGGTCGACCTGGTTTGTGACTCCGTACAACGATACCTTAACGATTGAACCCCTGCAACATTTATATTCTATTCCCACCAGGCCGACCTGGGTTGACCATTTAATTTCCCATTCCTGTTTATATGTCAGAACAGAATTCAATCCGTGAGTCTCCATGTAAACGTAGCCAATACGATTTATATAAAAAAAACTTACCGAATACACTTGTTCAAGTATTCACAAATTTGTTTATATTGCACTGAGAAACGCACACTCACATAAACATCTTGATATCGTTAAATTCACAATACTAACTAAAAATGTTTTGATATAACAATTAGATAAGGTAAGGTGGGGGCAAATGCAAACTGAATAAACATACTCTGGCATTATCTTAAGGACAGCATGCATTTTATCGATAGATTGTGATATATTTATTTCTATGTTTTCCTCAAACATCTTACCTTGATCAGGAGATAAATTCATATTTTATGTAGAGAGTCTAATTGTTTGCACTTTTACTATATAGGGGCAAGTGTGAACAAATATACGATATTCTTTCTAAATTAGGATGGCATAACTGTGGGATATTTAAGTTTATATTTTCTTAAAATGTGGTCAAAAGGGCATGAAGTTAAGCCTTGAAAGCTTCATTTATACCAAATATCGTTGTTTGATCCAAATTCAGTTTATCCAAATTCAGCATTAGAAATTGGGGCAAGTGTCAACTTGGGGTAAGTGTAAAATAATTTGATAGAGGCAAGTGTCAACTGAGCCCTTCCAAAAGAAGAATAATAAATAATAAAAGATAAACAAGATTTTAATAAACAAAATATAAAGTTATCATCAATATTTAGAAATACTAAAAATATATCTATATTATTAATATATATTAAAATAAAATATCAAAAATAAAAATTAAGGAACATTATTATTTATGAAATTACTGCTTGCTTTTATTATTGCTTGCTTGTTTTCAAAAGCATAAAAAAAATCAATTAGGGAAATTAACACAAAATTTTGTTTACGTAAAATAGTTGATAGGCTTCCATTTAAATATCAACAACCATGGATAAAACGTTCCCTAAACTTAAATGGAAATGAAACTATTGTAGATTTAGCTAGGTTTGTAGAAGGGTTGGCTAAGTTACATAGACATCCGGTGTATAGCAGTTCAGGGCAGGATTCAAATTTTAAATCAAGTAATAATAAATTTAGAGAAAATACATATAATAAAAGTAATATGCCATTTCAGGGAAATAAAAATTTCAGTGTGAATAAAGCTAGTGTACCAAGTGGGTCGAAAGCATTAGCAACAGGTACTAATAGCGCTAGAGGTCGACCAAGAAGTCATGAACACGGGAGAAACGGAAAGCTTAACTTCGTTTAAAATCGGAACTTCCGAGTAGTGCCGAAGTCAGTACAGTCGGGTGCTAAGACAATAACCATTCCTAGCAGGGCCGCAGCTAGGGGGGGGCAGGGGGGGTCTTCTGCCCCGGGCGGCAAAATGTAGGGGGCGGCAAAATGATTAACAGACTTTAAATTTATTTAACTAATTTAAGACCTGTAATATGACACAGTGATGCAGGTGTAGAGGGCGGCATGCGAGCTAGGCAGATGAGAGTGAGCGATATGAACGCAGTACTGTCAGTGAGTAGATGCCTTCTTAATTCCCTATTTCATGCTCGGGTCACAGTGTAGTTTTCGCGTAGTCCGTCTCGACGATGCGCGCCCTATCCCTACGAACTAGACACAGGCCGGCGCGACCCTAGGCCGCTAGGGCCTGAGGGGCGCCGCAAGATATTTGCCCCCCAAGAAGTTAATGTTTTTACATAGAAAGATAGATGAATAACTTAAATTAGGAGAGACCTCATTTAAAACTAATAATATAATTATTTTGCAAATAAATGATTATTGTTTATGGATCAAGAGTCAAGTTAATATTAACATTTAAAACTGGGATTCCCACTTTACATGTTTATGTGGGATACAAACATTAAACTATTTTGTGTTTGTTTATTTGCATACTTTAATGGTTGTTTGTTTATATACTCAGTTGAGTGTGTATCCCCTAGTTCAGTTGCTGTATAGGACGCTGTGAAGGTATTTCATAATGAATCAGAAAGAATTAATAGCATAGTATAGCGTTAAAGGTAAAACTTTTTTTTTTTAGTCTAAAAACCGATTTAGTTAATAAATGTTTTAAGAATTCTGCAGAAATAATTTTAAACAAACTTTTAGGTGATGCTTTTTTTTTAGCTGAAAAAGCTCTAAAAAAGGCCCAAAATTCAACATTTTGAACCTAATTTTCTAAAATTTTCCGGGGGAGGCCCCCCGGGCCCCCTTTGGGTTAGGTTCATGTATGACAGAAGAGAGATTAGTAGGACTGGCATCTATATTAACTAAACTGAACAGGAGTTTATTATTTATAAATAGATTTTAATTTACCAGAGTTTAGTTGTTTCTTTTCGATGTCTCTGATGATTTAAGTCTCTTTTCCATTAAATATCAAAGAGCATCGATAAAAAATAATCAAAACATTTGCAGCCGAAAAGTCAAATTTACATAAATACACTTTTAGTTTTTGGAAGAATTGTTTTATGTATGATGTATAATATTTTCTGCGTGTATGTATAATATTTTCTGGTATATTAAAAAGATTTTACTTGAATTGTTTCGTTTCTCATTTTCAAATAAACCTTAGTTATCAACTTAAAACATGATTTTATATTTTATCTCAAATATTAATAAATATTTCAAGATTTTTCACAAGCTGACTTAGGAGTAGGAGTAATAGTTATTGGCGAATTGCTAGGATAAAGTGGTGGAAGGGGGCGGCAAAATTAGGGCTTGCCCCTCCTGGCAAAATATGTAGCTGCGGCCCTGATTCCTAGTTTGTATGACATGCCCAGTTATGTCAAATCTCACGAATAACAACAGGAAGGTTTCCAATCTGTTAGGTTTTTTTTTTTTTTTTGTTTTTATACAATACGAATTATAGTCACACCTGTCCTACATCCAAATAACTCAGAAATAAAGAGGAAGAAATAATGGATTATGAAAGAAGAAAATCGATTTAAATTGAAAGAATATTATTATGAATAATAATATAAAGACATTATTAGTGATTTCTTATCAGGTACAGTGTTGCCTGTTGCATAAAATATTAAAAAAATATAGAAGTTATCAAAAATAAAATTATTAATAACAAAAGAACAACACTGTGTTTTTTGACCGTGGTCTATTATATCAAAAACTGACTGTATATGACGACACTAGCGCACTCCTCTCATTTCCATGACTTCTTGGTCGATCTCTAGCTGTAGTTACTGTGAGCAGAAACTACACGACCTTCCTAAGTGCACTGTGTTTCAAAAACTCCCCCCAAAGATTACAGTATGTTAAGGAGAAATCACTTTGCTTTGGATGTTTAGATGGTTCGCATAAAACAAAGGGCTGTATGCAGCGGTTGAAGTGTGGCATCTGCACTAGAAAACACCCGACGTGTTTACACTGTGAAGATAGTTAAAGTAGAAGGCGAGTATACTAGAAAGGGATTTAAGGTAACGCAAAATAATAATAATAACAGTGATAAGAAAAATGGTACACCAATTGAGGAGATGTCGCAGTCTGAAAGCAGCAATGTACGTCAAACCATAAGTGATTATTGTGAGACTTCCTCACTTGTGATGCCAATCACACTGTACACACAAAAACACACTTCACAACAAAAACTGTGAACTGTGTCACTTGTATACAATAAAAACTGTCCACAAATTAAAATAGAAACTTATGCGTTACTTGATGATGGCAGCGATTCGTGCTTCATACAGGAAGGTTTAATAGAGAAGTTACAACTGCCAACAATGTACCCAGCTTAAAGTGCGAACACTAGTAAGTTCCTCTCTAATAAATTGGCATAAGGTTAAAGATATGATTATAGTAGATATAACAGGAAAAGGTATGGAACTTCCAGGAAAGCTATTTAGTCAGGCAGAAATTCCATGCTCTTACGAGGACATCCCTACACCCGACATGGCTATGAGCTACAGACAAAAGAGATAGCAGATAAAATTTCGCCTCTTCGTAAGGATTTAGAGATAGGTCTTCTGATATGTAACAACTGTCCTGAAGCTTTATGTCCCCTACAAGTGCTACAAGGAAACAAGGGTGAGCCTTATGGGGTACGCACAGCTCGCAGATCTTCTTGGTGGGGTATAATTGGCCCGAAGAGAGAAATCAAAGAGAACGCAGCGTCCTCATTTAGAATAGCCTGTAGCACCCCCTGCTACACCTGCCCCCTGCTGGCATGTTTAACTATCTCACAAACTCAAGAGACACGAGAGCTTACCGAATTGGAGCTTATCAGGGGAGGGCTTAGGAGAGCTTATCAATAGGTGGCGTTAGCACTAAAGAGAATCCAGCAGACATATCTTTAAGAGGCTCAACAGTAGACATTATACTAAGGAGCTGTTGGATAAATGGTCCAGAGTTTCTTTGGTATGTTGAAGAACCTTGGAGAGACAGTGAAAATTCAGAAATCGAAATTATTGAAGGAGGCCCGGAAGTTAAGGTGAACATAATATGTGATACGGCAGTAGTTCCGGAATATGCCAGCCTGTCATCTCGGCTGGGGAGGTATGGCTCCTGGAAGAGAGCCAGGTAGCCCTAGTAATTAAGTATATTAAACTCTTGAAATCCAAAGCCTGGAGCATTAAGGAGATTCGAGGTGAAGCCAGTGACCCCTGAAGAATTAAGATCTTCTGAAACTATAATGATTAAGCTAGTTCAAAAAGAAGCGTTCGTGGAAGAATTTAGGCTATTACCATCAAAGAAAAATTTAGGAAGGCTTAAGCAAAATAGTCGACAAGGAGAGCTTTGTCCGATTTTAGACGAAACTGGGATATTAAGAGTAGGTGGGCGTTTAAAAGTAGGTGCAGTGTTCAATGAAGCTCAAAGGCTAATAATAATATTACCAGGGGAACATCACCTAACAAGATTAACAGTAAGACATTATTTAGGGAAATCTGGGACGATTAATCGATTAAGGTCACAAGGTTACTGGGTTACTAGGTGCTCCACTATAGTTAAAAGCTTGATTTCTCATTGTGTAATGTGTCAAAGAGCTAGGGGTCATCTTCAGGTTCAAAAAATGGCAGACCTACCAATTCAGCGTTTAAACCCAACCGCGCCCTTTACACATTCCGCTGTAGACTGTTTTGGACCTTGTATGGTTAAGGAGGGAAGAAAACATTTAAAACGGTATGGGATTATTTTTACTTGTCTGGCGTGGAGGGCAGTTAATTTAGATGTGGCTGATTCTCTTAGTACTGATTCGTTTATTAACGCCCTTCGAAGGTTTCTGGCATCGAAGGGACCTATAGTTAGTTTGAAATCTGATTTGGGGACAAATTTTGTAGGACCGTGCGAGGAATTAAAGAAATGTATAAGTGAAATAGATTTGCTAAGGATCACCCACTTCCTTTCACAACAGTTCAGATGGTTTGATTGGAACTTTAATGTACCTCCAGCCAGTCATATGAACGGGGTCGTGGAGCGACCAATAGGAACCGTGAGAAGGGTACTAGATGTGATTCTTATGCAGAACCCAGGTCTTCTGACCGAGGACGGCCGCCTAAGGACATTCTTTAAAGAGTGTGAGAGAGCGGTAAATGATAGGCCTCTTTGTGTAACTAATCTTTTGGATCCTCAGTCAGTCGAACCCCTAACACCAAATCGTGCTATTCTCATGAAGGCCAAACCATTACTTCCACCACCTGGAAGTTTCGACTCAGGGGACATTTACGGAGGAGGAGGTGGCGAAGAATTTAGTTTCTTGCTAATAAGTTCTGGTCAAGATGGAAACGTGAGTTCTTAGCATGCTTGCAACCTAGAAATAAATGGAAGTCATCTGAGAAAAATCTAAGAGATGAGAATGCGTGTCGAGGAGCTTGGCCCATGGCTAGGGTAGCAAGAGTACACCCGAGTCAGGATGGACTTGTGAGGAAAGTGACTCTTCAGTTTGCAAATGGGTCCAAGCTAGAGAGGCCCATCCACAAGGCAGTTCTGCTGGTTCGATTCCCCCTCGAGGAGCCTGGATGAAGTGACTGAAATGCAAGCATTTGGGGAGCCATGTTGCGGGCTTAGCAGAACCCGCAAGTTGTTTATTTTGTTTTAATGTTTGAGTTATGTCAATGTGACATATTTTTCATTTATAATTTAAATTCTGTGAATATTTCTTTTTACCAGATACAGATTACGATTGTCAGTTACAGATCTAAGATTCAGATTCAGATTGTTATATTAAAGTAGATTTGTTTCGTCTGCGTTAAAAGGATTTTCATTATTTAATTAAACTATCCGCGCTGGCTAGATTCGGCCAGCGACAAAAACTAAAGATCAAGTCGGAGAAAAACTCGAGGAATATTTATCTTATCTTCAAAAGTACTCACCTGAATTTTATGAAATTTGGACGGTTTGTCAAGAATTAGCCCGCAGATGGCCCCAGATTAATTTCACTTGTCTGCGCTCTTTAAATTTTGATATAATTATTTACTTATTTTTTTATACTTATGCATGTAAAAAACGAAAACAATTTAAATAGATTTAAAAAACGGGGAGGGGGGAATTAAATAAATTTGACTATAAGCCCGGGCCCAGATTGAAACGCAGCCCACCCTGCAGGGCAGCACAATGTTTTTCAATCGCAGATATATAGTGTCGAAAGAAACTGTGCATTGTTGCAGGCAAATGCAATGTAGCCAATGCCAATGTGCTATTCAATGTAGCCTGGGCATATAGTCAAATTAATTTAATCCCCCCCCCCCCCCCACCGGTTTTTTAAATCTGTCAAAATCGTTTTCATTTTTACTTGCATAAAATACGTATTACGAAATAGGACGCGAGTTAGCTATGTGGCAACTAATTGGCAGACTATTTCAGAGATCATTATTCTGCCCAGTTGTCTGAATAACAGAGCATCTTAATTACAGAGAAGCATCTTAATAGTCTCACAATTAGAATTGATTCTGAAAGCGTGGAAAAATCAAAAGGAGAACTAGTAAGAGCTGAATATTTAGCTGAAAGGCCAATAAGAGCTAAATATTTTGACATCTTGAAGGTCAAATGTGAAAATCTCGAGCTATAATTGGCTCTTCCCTCCATTTTTTTCGATTTTCCCATGCTGTCAGATTCAATTCAAATTTTAAGATTACTGAAGCTAAAATAAATTCAAAAGAAACAGTTGCTCTGCAGTGCTAACATATTGGCTCGACGAAATACAATACAATACACAAAAAGTATAATATATTTCGTGCGAACATATTATATCTAAACTGTGTGATCTCGAATTTACATTTTAGATGAGTAGCTGTAGGCACTCTTCATTTCAATTTATATAACTTCTTTTTTCTTTCTTAAAATTTCAATTAACAGCAACATAAAATATACTTTCAAAGAAACAAGTTGAATTTAACAAAACATAACAAACAAGACCTTTTGGTCGTCTTGTTCGATCAATTAAAATAATTATAGCAAAAAAAACAAAAAACATTTCAGTTGCAATTTTCGATCTCACAAGGATTCTCCGTAATTTCCAGAGTATAGAGTTTGCTATCGGTCGCGTCACAGCAGACTTTTCGGTTTTCACTTCCACTGATTTCACCTCTCCATCCTGACTGACGTTTAACTTTACAATTCTACCAAAATTCCCTTGTTGTCGAGGTAGGTGTTTCTTTTTATGCCCTCCATCTTCCCTTTTCCTGACTTTTCTTTTCATAAAAAACAGTATTTTCTTTTTCCCTTTCTTTATGTTTATATTTGAAAACTTCTCTGATTCCTGTTGAAGACCTAAGTTTGTTTTGAGTCGTCCATACCAAAGTTCACAGTATCTCGCACATACAGAAGATGCGACGGGGTTAATACCTCGCCTTCCTCCGCCCCCATTCGAACAGATTCGACTTCCACAACTACAATTGCGAACTGCCCCTTCTTTACCAACAATTGCCGTAAAGCCCCTTTTAAATAATTCAGATGAACATCTTTTAAATAATTTTCCTGGCGGATGTTGCCGCCACGGCCATGAAATCAAGTACCTACTATCTTTATTATTGATGCTATTTTTCGACTGTTGCAACGAACAGTCGTCCTCTAACTCTTTTACAGAACTCTCTTTTATATCTAACGTTTTAAGGTTCATCACAATTTTTGAGTCCAATCCCTTTTCTTCTAAAATAGACGAGTTTTTGTCCTGTTGACTAATTCCTTCCTTTATTTCCTCCCTATTAAACATCATTTAACTAGTTAGTACTCCATCGTGTTTTGAGTTAATGTCCCGTCCAGAAATGATCCACCCAAATTTTGAACTTATAGTATATAATCCTGGTTGAATTTCGATTTTTTCTAAATTAATTACATCAAAATAATAATTATTCCCTATCAAAATCTGAATTTCGGAATTTTGTTTTACTAGTGTGGGATTATCAGCAAATTTTAAGTTTGGAAATTTTTGCTTTGCTGTATCCAAATGTTTATTAAACTGAATCTGATTTTTTACGATAAAGGGAACTACATTAGCATTAACTGTCATTAATGATCCATCTGACAATATTATTTGAAATTCCACTGTGTAGGATTCAATTAATTTCGGTTTTGATGTGCCGAATACAGAAATATTCAGTGTTTCTTTCTGTTGTCTCACTAAACCTAATTGTTTGACCAACGACTCCACAATGTAAGAGCGGTGGCTGCCACTATCCATTATAACTCGACAGCACGCTGTGCACCCGTTTTCTTTATTTCTTACCTCAACTGTCGCTGTTTGCAGTGAAACTAATGGGGCATCTATCATAAGTTGCACCTCATTCGTTTTAGTTTGCCTTATATTGGAAGAACCAGGTTTAGCATCTATCTGTGGGCATAGTAGTCTATGATGGTGCGATTTACCTTTGCAGTAAAAGCAAACCCTGTTTATCTCGCAGTTTCTGTAGCAGTGCGGCGACCGCTTTAAACACTTAAAGCAGCACCCTTTTAGAAACTCTTTCCTAGATTCTACGGTAGGATATTTTGTACACTCGTCGGACCAATGTTCAAGAGAACAGTACCTACACTTTAGGCTGTAATTTGCCAATAACATTCCAGTTGTACTTACAGATTTTACGTCGCGCTTGTAGAAACTATCACCCTTACGAGTACTTTGTGCATTGTTACTATACCCTAATTCTTGTTTTGTTCCTTCCATTATTCTTTCCCTATTACCTATGATTAAGTCCAATTGCTTTCTGAGTTTTTTAGAATCTGATTTTGTGGAACCCCTATCCTTCTCTGATTCACTGACCGTATCATACATTTTCAACTCCTCTAAACGTAACAGAATTTCAGGTGGGAATTTTGACCTGATTAAAGCAATTGTATTTGAATTTTCGATGTTTTCTCCTAAAGCTTCTAACGAACGACAAAAAGTTTCAATTTGATCTAAAGTAAAACGTAATTTTGAAATGTTATTGTTTGATTGACCTAAATTTCGAAATTTTGCATGAATGTCATCGACAATTAAATCTTTGTTTGAAAACCTAGTTTTTAGTAAATTGACAGTTTCGTCATAATTATTAGCTGTCAAAGCGAATCAATCAATACATTGCGCCGCATTCCCCGTTAGTTGTTGTTTTAGATAATTGAATTTATCAATTTGACTTACATTTTTTCTGCAATGTAAAGCTGCCTCAAACCTTTCCCAAAACTCAAACCAATTTAACCTTACCCCCGAAAAAGTTGGAAGTACCAGTTTCGGGAGTTTGGCTGAAACCGACTCCAATAAGTGTTGTGGACCTACGTCACCTTTATTTACTTGTGTCTCTTTAAGCTTGTCTAGCCTCGTTTTTAGTTCAACCCCTACCTCGTCAGCATCTAACATAATTTCCGTCCACCCCGCAATATCTTGTTCATATTTGCCTAAATCCTGCTCCGTTTTTGACGCCTCTTCTATTTGCTTAACCATCTCATTAAATCTTTGTGAATACTTCTCCAACTTCCCGGTGAAATCTAGTCCTTTGTCCCTATTGGCCAATCCTTTCTCGTTTTCCTTAACCCATTCTCTACAATTAAAAAAAAATCAGATTATAAAAATTATAAAAAATTATAAAATTATAAAAAAAATTTCTGGAAATCTGGACGTCCGTTGTTCTCTTCTTTTTCAATCTTCGATCGTAACCACGCTCTATGTTACCATGTATTGAAGGCGGATGACTTAATCTTGTTACTCTATAATAATTGTTGAGTCTGAGCTAAACCTTTCAATATAGTTTTATATTTTCTTTTTACATTTAACAACATTCGATTTTTTTCTGTTTTCGACATCTGTTTCTCTTTTCACTTCAAAATTTTGACATAACAAGCAGTGGCGTACACAGGGGGGGGCCCAAGGGGCCCTGGCCCCCCCCCGAAATGATTACATACCTAAGACCCGCCATACACTTAAAACCAAAAAAGCACAGTAATGACAGATGCATTCGGATTGGCTGTAAATATTTTCCAATAAAAGAAATTAATTAAGTATTATCTTATGGTGTGTATACACTTAATCACCCCACACAAGCTCGGTCCGGATTTGCCGATAGAATTAAATTCATTCAACACTATACCGGCCCGATTGTCGGCTGGGCCCGGATTTTGCCGATGGAATTAAATTTATTAAACACTATACCGGCCCGACTGTCGGCTGGAACTGGATTTTGCCGATGGAATTAAATTTATTAAACACTATACCGGCCCGACTGTCGGCTGGAACTGGATTTTGCCGATGGAATTAAATTTATTAAACATTATAACGGCCCGACTGTCGGCTGGGCCCGGAGTTTGCCGATGGAATTAAATAAATTAAACACTATACCGGCCCGACTCTCGGTTGGGCCCGGATTTTGCCGATGGAATTAAATTTATTATGCACTATACCGGCCCGACTGTCGGCTGGGCCCGGATTTTGCCGATGAAATTAAATTTATTAAACACTATACCGGCCCGACTCTCGGCTGGGCCCGGATTTTGCCGATGGAATTAAATTTATTAAACACTATACCGGCCCGACTGTCGGCTGGAACTGGATTTTGCCGATGGAATTAAATTTATTAAACATTATACCGGCCCGACTGTCGGCTGGGCCCGGATTTTGCCGATGGAATTGAATTTATTAAACATTATAACGGCCCGACTGTCGGCTGGGCCCGGAGTTTGCCGATGGAATTAAATTTATTAAACATTATACCGGCCCGACTGTCGGCTGGGCCCGGATTTTACCGATGGAATTGAATTTATTAAACACTATCGACTGTCGGCTGGGCCCGGATTTTGGCCGATGGAATTAAATTTATTAAATATTATAACGGCCCGACTGTCGGCTGGGCCTGAACTTTTGCTGATGAAACTAAAACTATTAAACACTATAGCGGCCCGATTTTGGCTGGACCGAGATTTTTGCTGATGGAATTAGATTCATTAGAAATTTAATTAGGATTCATGAAATAAATTGGCTCATTTGCCGACTAGGCCTTGATTTTTGCCAGTGGAACTAAAAACATTAAACTTTATCGACCTGATTTCGGCTGGGCCCGATTTTTCGCCAATTGAATTCAATGATTTTTTTGTGGTTTTAGTCCAGTTCAATAGCATAGGTTGCATTATAGGACAGCTTCAATTCATTACGAATCCTAATGCAATGAATTGAATTTGGATTCGTAAAAATAGATTGCTCTGATTGACAGCTAGGCCCGGATTTTTTGCTATAGAATTAAGTGCATTGAATTGATTAGGATGAGTACAATGAATCGGCCTGATTGCTAGTAGGCCCGATTTTGTCGATGGAAATTATGCATCAAAATAAATTGGGATGCGTTCAATAATAGACCCGATTGCCGGCTCGGCCTAGGTGTTAGGAACATTAAATTAAATGAGGCCCGAGTCAACTCGAACTTTTGCCGATGGAAAATTAATTGAATTAAAATATACACACTAGACTGGCTTAAACGTGAAAATGATGGTTGTGGATTTTAGTAGCAAATTTTTGTTTTGGACCAGGATTGTGTGTAGAACGCTACGTGGGTCCTATGCGGCATTGCCCTCTTGCTGACTCAGGTCGGACTAGTGTTCGTCGACATGTAGTGGGAAAACAGAGGCAATATAAATAAATCGGTTTATCATTTTGTGAAAAAAACTTATTCATATTACATAGTAATAGTAAATTTAAATCTAAAAACTCAAATAGCGTTCAGATAACATTTGATGTTAAATGTCCCATGTAATTACCCAGCGAATGAGCGAATGATTCTTTTGTTTTGCAATAGGTATTTAATTTTCTTAGAGAAGAATTCTCTTCTAGATAAAAATTTGAAATTCGTATATGCTCCAAATCCACGTTTGCTTTTGCAGCATGGATCACGTTTTGCTTCCGAGCTTACCAAAGGAAACGGAAGATATGAGACAGTTCTGAAGAACGAACAATTTTTATGTCTCCGATTTCAAAAATTCCAAGACAGAAATCTGTTCAACATCAGGGTACAGTTTGGGTCCCGTGTCCGCCTGCCCTTCAATTTTTGCGAACCAACATATCTTAAAAGCTATTCGTCAAATTTTATTGAAATTTTGATGGTACATAGGTCATAATTAGCTAGGTTATAACATACCTGGTCCCGTAAAAGCTTCAATCTTCTGCACCTATTTATTTCTCTTCCACATTCGCACAGACATACATTTATTTACACCTATATCTTCAAAAGTACTCATCTGATTTTTATGAAATTTTAATGGTTTGTTTAAAGTAGCCCGCAGATAACCCAAGAATAATTTCAACCGTCTGCGCTCTTAAAATATTGCTATATTGATACTTTATTCATGTTAAATTTACTCAATTTTCCCTCCTTTTTTAAATTAGTCAAAATTGGTTTGATTTTTACATGATTTAAAGTATCAATTTACCAAAATTTAAACAGCGCAGACAGTTAAAATTAATCTGTGAGCTTCTATCAGATAAGTTTTATAAAATCAGATGAATATGTTTGAAGATAAGGTGTAAATAAAAATGTATGTGTGTGCACATGTGGAAGAGAAAGAGAAATGGTGGCAGGTGAAGAAATGTGGTGGACCTTAAGATGACCAGAAGATTGGACCTTATATAGGACCAACAATGGACTTTTTATATGCTAATTAACTGCCATCCGAATTTCATTAAAATCGAAAGAGTAGTTTTTAAGAATTGTTCGCCATGATTGAGCGAGAGACAGACTAACAGCCAGAAACGGGATCAAAAATGTCTGATAACTGGAACAGATTTCTGTCTTGGAATTATTGGAATCGGAGACATAATCGTTCTTTAGAACGATCACATCACATAGTGAGGTGTTACCTCATAGGATTTTAATTTAATTAAATATGAGGTTAGTATTGAAATTAGAGTGTTGAAAAGGGGGAGAAATTACAATTATAATAAATTATGGGGTATGCTAAACCCGCATATAAATTAAATTAGGTTGGGCCCCCCCCCGAAAAAAATTTCTGTGTACGCTACTGATAACAAGTTTTTCCAAAAAATAATTAAACTAATTTTATCGCTTTCGCGACACATTGTACCGGTAAGAGGATATTGATTATGTTTGAACACAAAGTCTAAGTCTAAGTAATAACATTCTGTCAATTCATATTCAAACTGGTAACAGAATAATTAAGAGAACATTTTTTTGCTTCCGAGCTTACCGAAGGTAACGGAAGCTATGTGATCGTTCTGAAGAACGAAAAAAATTTATACCTCCGATTTCAAAAATTCCAAGACAGAAATCCGTTTCAGACATCAAACATTTTTGATCCCGTGTCTGTCTGTCGGTCTGTGCTCAATTTTTGCGAACCGCCATATCTTAAAAACTATGTGTCCGATTTTAATGAAATTTAGTGATTAGGTCATAATCATTCCATTGTTGGTCCCATATAAGATTCAACCTTCTGCGCTTATTTGTTTATTAGCTCAGTCAATAAAGGCCAAAAACAGGCTGTGCCCGCAACTAATTAGGGGAAATCTGGATTTTTTCCTAATGATAGACCATGATAAGAGGTACATTCTCTCAAAAGTCCCCACTTATCCCCCTTGTGCTTCCCCCTCTTAAAGTTCAAAATTTACTTATTTTTCACTTTTTACGCAAAACTGTTTATTTTTTGAAGAGAAGTGTTATTAACAAAAATATTTCTCAAATAATTCAGCACAAAAAAGGTCCTATGCATGTTTGAAGTGAGACATACCGTTTTCGAGATATTGTTGATAAATATTCAAATTTTTCATTTTTTCGAACCAAGATGTGTTAAAAACACTTCTGATTTTAATAAAATTTGGATGGTAGGTCATACTTGGCCTATTGTTGATCCCATATAAATTTCAACCTTCTGCGCCCATTATTTTATATTGCACATGCGCACAAGCATACATTTATTTAGACCTTTATCTTCAAAAGTACTCAACTGATTAATATGAAATTTAGATGGTTTGTCGCAAGTAGCCTGCAGATAGCCCCAACTTAATTTCAACCGTCTGCACTCTTTACATTTTCTAAATTGGTTCCCTTTCTGTCTGTCTGTTGATCAATTTTTTGTCTGTCTATTATGAATTAATGTATCAATTTAGCAAAATTTAAAGAGCGCAGTCGGCTGAAATTAAGTTAGGGCCATCTGCGGGATACTTGTGAAAAACCATCCAAATTTCATATTAATCAGTTGTTCATTTGAAGATAAAGGTCGAAATAAATGTATGTTTGTGCGCATGTGCAAGATAAAATAATAGGCACAGAAGGTGGAAATTTATATAGGATCAACAATAGGCTAAGTATGACCTACCATCCAAATTTTATTAAAATCAGAAGGATTGTTTTTAACACATCTTGGTTCGAAAAAATGAAAAATTGGAATTTTTATCAACAATATCTCGAAAACGGTATGTCTCACTTCAAACATGCATAGGACCTTTTTTGTGCAGTATTAGGTCAGAAATATTTTTGTTAATAACACTTCTCTTCAAAAAATAAACAGTTTTGCGTAAAAAGTGAAAAATAAGTAAATTTTGAACTTTAAGAGGGGGTAGGGGGGAAAGCACAAGGGGGAGAAGTGGGGACTTTTGAGAGAATGTACCTCTTATCATGGTCTATCATTAGGAAAAAATTTAGATTTCCCCTAATCAGTTGCAAGTAAAAACCTTTATTAACTGGGCTATATCTTCCACATGCTCACAAACATACATTTATTTACAGCTATATCTTTAAAAGAAATCATCTGATTTTTATGAAATTTTGATGGTTTGTCGAAAGTAGCATGCAGATAGCACCCGCCTAATTTCAACCGTATATGCACTTTAAATCGTGCTAAATTAATATCTTTATACTACAAAGCCGCATGGCTAACTGACTCACTGACTGATATTAATGTTAACCCACTTCCAGAAGAGCAAGAGACTTACGGTTTGCGCCTTTCGACGTGCAACGTCCATATTGTGAACCAAGTAATTATACAAAGTTTACTTTTCCCTCTACTTCCCTCTTTCAAAAAAATAAAAATGGCCGACTTGATTTTGAAGCTTTATTGGGGACTTATTGCGGCTAAACGGTAAGTCGTATTGGAAAACGGATAGCACCAGCGGCAAATGAATTTAATAGATCTACAACTTTGGTGCTATGACTTTTTGTCGTATCAGCATCGGTTGTACTTTAGATGGTGATAATTTTTGTATTTTCTTTTTTCTTTTTTTGTCTTTGAATAGCCATAGTTTCTATAATAGTTGACCGATTTTATTTCTGATTGAGGTGCTTGAATCTCACACTAATGATCTTCAAATGAATATATTTTATTTCATTAGTTTATCCTATTTGCTGAGAACATGAGAATAGGGTTGCCAGATTTCTGAATGTAAAAACCGGGACACCCCCCTCCCCCCCCCCCCCCTCCGGGGGGTCCAGGGGCCCTCCCCCGGAAAATTGTGAAAATATGACCTCTCAAACAGCGGCTTTTATGCATTTCTGAGGTGACATTTGATTTTAATACTTTGTCATTTGTCATAAAAGTAAACTTATGGTGTAGTTCGTTGGCAAAAAAGTATGAACATAAGTACACATTTTTCTTTTAATTCAAAATTAAAAGAAATTGTAATTGTATTTAAATAAAAGTTGTGCACCTAATCACTGAACAACTTTGTTTTAACATCAAATTCGTTACAAAATGTTAATGTTACTATTGTATTGAGAAAAATTAAAAACATACAATAGTTTTTATTAAAATTTATTAAACAGTCAAAAAGTAGAAAAATAATTTCGATATTTATTAATTTTTATTATGATATCAATGATAAATGATAATGTTCTAATATTTTTATTTCAAAAACATTCACTAGATCTTTTTTCCAATATAAAGGCGAGCAAAACTGAAATATAAATAAATAAAACGTAAAAAAATTGGTAGATACATCTGCACTATTTGGCTTACAACTATCGGTTCGACTCTGCACTAATTGTTCAATTTACTTACGGCTTATTTTAAGCTATTCCTTTATTTAAATGTAGAATACTTCTATAGATTTTGCCGTACGCTTCTGTATCTTTCAGTTTCAATATAATATATGGATTCTCAATACAGTACATTATCGGTATTGTATAAAAAGAAATCTTAGATTTATAAAATACTTCTTATCTATAAAACTATTGTACCTACCTTTGCTTTCTAAAACTTCGCATTTATTAATTATTTTAACATAAATGAACAGTTTTTTCTTGCACCTAAATTATTATTATATTACGTCTCCAGTAAAAACCGGGACATTTTGGCATCCCGAAAAGTGTCTTTGGGACACCGGGGCTTTGAGTCCAAAACCGGGACAATCCCGGAAAACCGGGATATCTGGCAACCCTACATGAGAGTAAACTTTTTCTCGTGTGCCGTGTCACGTGACCACTTTTTTTTGTTTTTAATATTGTGTCGTATATCATTTGAAAGGTTTTGATATGTACAATAACGCTATTTTATTGGTTTATTTTTTAAAAAAATTGTACACGTACTTTTGTACCGATTTTTAATTTCGTTGTAGGTTAAAGGGTTTAAATAATTTTTTGTTATTAGGTTTTTTATTTATAAGTTTAATTAATGCCCTTTTGTATTGTTTGTTATTTAAAAATATAATTTTGGTACCTCAAAAAACAGGGTTATAAATGTCAAAGTTAATCTTTTATAATATGATGTATATCGTTGATAAGCTCTTGAATAGTAGATTCATTTTTGTTACGTTCTATTTTGGGTTGTTTCTAGTTTTGAGGGGGTAAAATTTAAAAAAAAAATGTTTTTTTTGTTTTTTTAGAGAGAGAATACTGGTTTGTTAAAAGCATAAAATCAATGAAGTAAGTGAATAGGATGCGAGGAAGCTATGTGCCACACCAATTGGCAGTCTATTTTTTGTTGAGATGTGTGGAAGAAATGCTGTAGCCAAGTATATTGCCAATTACTATGCCAAGTAATTGCTTCGAGTCAACACCACGATGCACCACACCCCTGAAGATGCTTCCAGCAGAGGTAGGCGAAACGTCGGACTTCACAAGCTGTTTCGTACTATTTAGTTCACCTTATCAAATTAATTCAATTTATTAGCTCAACCTGTGGCTAAAGGACTTGATAATGTTGATGGTTTACTACAGAATTATCTAATCAGAAACAGGATGTATGAAAACCTCCTAATAACAACTAACAGCTGTCAGAAGTTCCAGCAGGTGCGCGACTGTATATATGGCGATGATAAAGGTATAATTCAATGTGATGTTTTCTTGTTATTTACCAGTTATTGAGGAGGGTTAGCGGAAAGGAGGGCGGCATGGATAAATTCGTCCAGGACGGTATATCACTAAAGACACACATACACGATCAAACATTTTGCGCAAACATCATGTTTGCGCAAACCTGATGTCAGCAAATTTAGGCCATACACGTCAAACATCATTCTTGCGTAAACATCAAACAGCCCCATACACGGGGCCCGCATGCACCTTTACCGAACTGTAGAAGCGGAAAAGCAACTTATTATGTTTATTTACTGAGACCCCTACACTACACCTCCACTAAATGCAGAATCACATAGGAGAGTATGAGCGTCTGTTCAAAATGATAGTTTCACCGCAGTGATTAGCAAACCTAGACGTTAGCAGGAGAAAAAGATACAGAGGAAAAATTAAATAACGAACGAGCATTGTAAATTAAAAATTTAATTAATATAACATTATATGAAAAAATGTTGATATGTACATGTATTAATAGGTTAACTTGGAATCATAATGATAAAATAATAAATAATCCCACCGAGTTCGGCTTAACTGTCAATGTAACATAGTAGATAATACCTTTGAATATACAAATTTAGTTACAAATATGGAAGGAAACGAAAGGTATAAAAGGAAATATTTAGAGTGAGTTGAATGTGCGGAAAAGTTACGTTGAGTTATATGGAGAAAAATAAAACCAACCGAGTACATGGACACCATCAGATATCCAGATTTCACTTAACACGAAAGTCTTGTGGTTTTTATCACAGAAATGTCTGTGTACGGACCCTAAAATGAGTTTACAACATTAAATACGCGACATACAAATAAATACAATTACAATTAAATATTTACAACAAAATTAAATACTACATTAAATAGTGAGATGGTAATGTTAACTTAAAGAGATGTGGAGGGAATTCTTTTATTAGAGGTTACAGATAAAAATCCTTTAGAAGTCCCCAGCCTGGAGATAAGGAAATGCTGAGGTTGAAACAGTAGTAATATTCTAGTGTATGTTCTAACCTTATCAATGAATTACAAGATGCCGCTAACGGATCGCTTAACTTAGTTTCTAATAGACTTTCACAATGCCTTCTACAGCGCGTGCTTCTTACCTATATTTTTTCCGCCCTCATTACTAAAGCTCGGCTAGATGTATAGTAGCCTAGACATCACCTTATGCGTGATATGACCTACGTCTCCCACTCTGTAGAACCTTGAGAGTCTAGATAAGATGAATTCAGAGTTGGCCATCTTGACATTCACATTGCCCACTACAGTGCGTGCCTCTTACCTGTCTTTCTTCCGCCCTCATTACTAAAACTTTAGAGACCCATGTTGTCCAGCTCCGGTAAAGCATCCTCCAAGATTTTTTCTACGTCTACTTTGTCCAGTATTTCCTGAACTTTAATTTTTATCGGGATTTCTAAAGTGTCGACAATGACGTGCCTGATAAGAGCGGGCATGGTGTTGACGACGAACTCTAGGACGAAGTTAAAATTTTCCGATTTGTCCATTCGGAGACGGATCGGTCCCAAGAAGATGTCCAAGTCTACGAGTTTAGGGGGTTGTTTGACGTCCAGAGACTGGTTTACTTTGGCCCTGACCTGGAGTTGTTTGACTGTGAAATGTGACTCCCCGTTTCGGTTGAAGAAGTCGCTGAAACTGACGTTCCAATTGCAGGAACCGTAAAGCCTCTTAGTAGCCAGATGTATACTTGCCTGGACATTACCCTTGTCCATCATTAGACCTACGTCTCCCACTCTGTAGAACCTTGAGAGTCCAGATAAGACGAATTCAGAGACAGTCATCTTGATCGGTGAAGCGTCCAAGCTCTTTTCGTTCAGTCTATACGGGTCGTATCCGTTTTCTCTGACGTACCGACGTCCTTCCGCCACTGCTTTGTCGATAGGGGATGTCTCTTCGGTCGGGATCTCGATTTTGTCTCCGACCGATTTTATCTTGGCGTTGACTTGTTCCCTTATTTTGCCGTTGACTTCTTTAAGAATGGAAGGTTTGATCGCATCGAAAAGTGCCGGACCAACTGAGGCTACAACTCCTTGAAGGAAGCCCCTCATTACACCGCTGTTTTGCAGGTCGACTTTGACCTCTGTAAACGTCATATCCATCTCGGAATCTGTCGCTTGCAAGTTACCGTCAGCGTCCCTCTCAATTTCGGCCGCACCGCTAGCCTCTACACCTAATAAAGTGATATTGTACGGTCCCGCAGCTTTGCTTATCCAGGATTTCATGGTATAGTTGCCCAGCATCACCAGTCGTTTCATGTGCAGTGCAACAAATACCTGAATACACAACAGAACAAAAATTATTTCTACTTACATGTTTCATATCATTTCAATGTATTGTACACACAACTTCGTAAAGATGCTAAGGTCATTATGCGCCTCTAAACTCAACATCTCCCACTTTAGTATCAGACCCTTACCCTATTTTTTGTGTAGCTTATTGTTGTTGACAAACATTTTAAGCCCAACTTAAACCGGTAAACACTTTTTGAAAGTTGTTAAATACTTTAAATAAAAACTACAAGCTTAATTTCCTGATAAACGAGCAATAAATCTACGTAACTTGTAATATGAAATAATTTGCAAGTGCCCGTTTTTTGTGTCGTTCTCTCAGAACGATAATTTAGCTTCCAAATCACAGTCTGTCAGTCTCACGCTTTGTCAATAGTTATTTTAAAACTCTACCAGCTACAGTCTCCGATATTCGCCCAACCTCTTCAACCGAGATCAAACAGATAATGAAAATAAAAAAAATACGCAAGTCTCTCGTCAGTCAAGTCGAGATGGTATCAGCATCTACTGTTGAAACAACTCCCTAACAAAATGACAATTCGGTAAATATGTTGTATCGGACCCACTTTATTTTTTGTGCTCTGAATTTGATCGTTGGTTTTTGTTCCGTTTTACATTCTGAGAATATAGGTAATTTTAGTTTTACGATACATTCAATAGTTTTTTTTTTAAATAAATTAAATATTCCCTCACGAACATACGGGCAATGTTGAAAAATTGGGGGTTCTACGGGAAAACACGCTTGGGATAGCTAAAATGGATGCGCAAACATGTAAAACACACATTAGCAAACCTAAGTTTATATAATACGTACGGTTGGTAAGAAAAATAAGAGAAGTTTGGATTGATAATAGAAGAGTAATATTCCTTTATCCTAAAGTGAAATGGACACAATATACCATTGTCTTTATTATTATTTAAACAAAGGAATATAAAAGTAATATATATATAGGGTGGTCCAAAAGTCTCCCCCCCCCCTCTTAACTTTTGAACGGTTTGAGATAAATTAATGAAACTTAGGGGATCTCAAGCATGCAAAGGGAAGTTTGTTTTCATGCTATCACCCACTAGGGGCAACCACCCACTTTGCTCCCAGGCCACCCAACTTCAAAATTTCAAATTAGAGTGTATATTTTTGATAGCATATTTGGATTCTACAGGGAAAAATAATAAACTTTTACTTGAAACTATTTTTTCTATCTCCAATATTTTTCCCCCTACAGGGGGACAAAGATAGCAAAAAACTTCCCTTTACATGGGATGGATCCCCTAAGTTTCATTAATTTATCTCTAACCGTTTAGATTTTACAACATATTATCGGAAGGGTTATTTTGCTATTATTGCCCCTCTATAGGGGGAAAAATATTGGAAATAGAAAAAAAAGTTTCAAGTAAAAGTTTATTATTTTTCACTGTAGAATCCAAATATGCTATCAAGAATATACACTCCAATTTGAAATTTTGAAGTTGGGTGGCCTGGGGGCAAAGTGGGTGGTTGGCCCTAGTGGGTGATTGCATGAAAACAAACTTCCCTTTGCATGGTAGAAATCCCTTAAGTTTCATTAATTTATCTCAAACCGTTCAAAAGTTAAGAGGGGGGGGGGGGGGGGAGACTTTTGGATTACCCTGTATATATATATATATATATATATATATATATATATATATATATATATATATATATATATATATATATATATATATATATATATATATATATATATATTAAAACAAAGGGATATTTAGTCCGTTTCTAAGATACTACAAAAGTCATGGGAAAAGCAGGTAACGGAAGGAAGACGAAGAAAGGCCTGTTGTAGGTCAACGAGACGACTGTTGACTGATGCCCAACATAGAATAAGAAATGTACTAGTTCTCCATTTGGTTGAACTAGAATTATCATTATTTATGTAATTAACAATTAGTGTCCTTTAAATTGTAATATTTTAATTATTGTGAGGAATAAAATTATTCATATATTAATATTTACCAGTATACGGATTCCGTTCGTTCTACTATTACAATACCAATGTCAGTTATTACCAGAGATTATAATACAGAAGAGACGTAAGGAAATCTTTCAATTTCATTCTCTTTAACTAAGTAACAAGGAAAAGGAATTTTGGCTGTTTGAATGAAGTTAATCTAATTTTTTTTTTTATCATGGGTTGAAAAACAGTTAAAATGTGATTCATTTTGTCTTATCTAAAAAAGAATATGGTCGATAAGGATTTCTCAAAAAAAAGGTTTAAATAATAAATGGTCATTCATTCTATGACACTAATAATCGAAATAATATTTTTTAAAAAATTATACGTAGTGAAAACGTCATAGACTATACCCCATGATTACGATATGTTGCAATGGTTAAACGGCCCTCACCTCTGCTACGTATCTGACCCGACGTATCAGATCGGGTCTGATACGTCGCCCGTCGTCTATTCCTTACAAAACAACCTTCTCAATAAATTACAAAATCTCTTATCCCGGAATTTTTTGAAAACATGAAATACGAAAACAAAATACAGCTTTCTTTAAATACCAGGCCGACCAAAAGGATTTGTTTTTAATAACGGAGTACGTTTGTTATCCCGTGCCAGTTTTATTTTTCCTTACCTAAATAGACCAGGAGATAGCGTGCAAAAAAGTGTATGACTCAAGTTAGAATTTTGTGTATTAGTTAATCTTTTGGTGGCTTTTAAGAATATGCGATCGGCTAAGTTCCTCTGCGGGACATAGCTTGGCAATAGGCATTTGAAAAAAAACAAGCCGGCGGAGAGTGGCAATGTCCAGTCTATTTTGGTGGACAATGTGATTTTCTTGATCCTGAGTTCGAAATTAGTTAGTAGACCAATAATCAAGTTGATGGTAGTTTGTCACTTTTTAGGTTAGTTATACAAATAGTACACCATAAATATAAGTTGGTCTCCAATAAAGTGACAAACTAACGTAAACTTGATTTTCGGTCTACTAACTAATTTTCTTCTCCTGGACTCTGAACTAAAAGGAAAAGTATTGTTTTCACCCAAAATCCAAAACCGAGAGTGTTTTTAGGACTATTTGAGTGTTTTTTATACCATGCTATAAGATATTTTTTTGTATATAAGATCTTTTTATTTTATTGATAATGGCCACACACTTGGCCAGTTTCTGAGGCGCTAAACAAACTTGGGACCAATATAGATATCACTACCTTGATAGGATGAGTTCTCTCCTTCCCAAGGCATAAAACATCGGTATCATGTGTAATCACATACGAGTTACATTAGTAAAGGGAAGGAGAGAACTCAGAAGAAAAGGGAAAAGTTCAGGACCCCACCCAAAAAAGCCATCCTATCAAAGTAGTGATATCTACATTGCGGCCAAGTTTTTTTAATGCCTCATTCAGAAACTGGCCAAGTGTTAAGCAATAAAAAGGAAAGATTAGTCTTGCTCATGAAAGTAGGAGTGAAGTGAGGCTATATACGAATCTACTAAAAAAAAAGAGCAAGAAGTAGATATCACTACTATAGTAGGCTGACTATTTTAGGAGAGGGTCTGAAAGTTGGCACTTTTTTCAAGGTTAGGTTTTTTTTTTTGGATTACTTCAAAGTTGTCTACCGAATTTACAGTTAGTTCAAGTTTGGTGGGTGTGTTTTTTGGGTTTAAAATGAGAGAAGAATTGTTATACCTCGTTATTATCATGAATTATGTGAAGATGAGGCTCCTCCCAAAAGGAATATGTTTTATTTATTTTACTCCAACCTGCAGACCAATATAAAATTTCAACTTCCAACCTATCCCTAAACAATCAACATTGAATTCAACATGGCGTATTGACAACATGAGGTTTGTTCCAACCCCCCTATTTGTACCATCCTTCGTATCGTCCCGCGGATCGTTCGAGAATCGTTTAGGACAGGTTTTATACGCATGCGCTAACATTGTACTGTAATAAAATCATGTCAGGTTGGAACGGGTTTAGGACTATAATTCGCACTGTATTAAAAACATTCACGGAAACCTATCTGTTAGGAAACCTTCTTGTTGATATTTGTGACTATTGACATAACTGCGCATGTCATACAAACCAGTACATGGTATTGTCAGAGGATCGTTGGGACCGTACAGTGAACGGTTCGCAAACGATCACTGCCCTGGTTGGAACAGTTTCGTGGACGGTACGAAACACTGTCACAAGTCGGCTTGGAACGGCTTTTATCCATTGCGCATGCCAGTGACGATCCCGCGGACGGTACAGTGCTTGGTTGCAACAAACCTATGGTTACCAACCAAGTTGATCGTCTAAAGCGGCCATTTTACACTCAAACGTATTGCCAATATACTTGTCATGTCACATGTCACTGATTTAATTTTAGTTTATTTACTAATTAATTAAATTTAAGATAGCAACCGTTAAAGTGTAGATATGAGAGAGTTAGTGAGGTACGGTCTGAAGAGAAATATTTACTAATTAATTAAATATTTGACTACTAGAATTACAATTTACTTTGATATACTCTCCTCGTCAGTTTCAGTCGAGCTCGTAAAAATGTATTACATGCAAAAATCCAGATAATATAACATGGCTCAAAAGGATCTTGTAAACGAGCACCATTTTATGGCTATGTTTTGCTGGCAATAATGGTCGGGTTACATTGCTCAACACCCAGAAATATTGCCGGCAATAGTTTCGTATGACCCAGCAATATAAAAAAATTGCCCGGCCATGTTTGTTTTCTGTTTTCTACGTTGTGAACAATAATCAACAACAAAAAAGACCGACAATTTAATTATTTGAGCCGATAACACGAATACTCATTAAAACAACATCAAACGTTGGCGAAATATTGCTGAGATATATCTCTCTACATGTTGCCTGGCAACACATTTCCGAAAATGTTGCCGGGATATACAAATGTATTGTCGGCAATATTTCTGGATGTTGAGCAATGGAGCCCGGCCATTATTGCCGCAAAATATTGCTCATTCACAAGACCCTAAATGTGCGTATTATTTGTTTTCTTAGTATTGATAATGTCAGATGAAGATACCATGACTAATGTCAGTATTAATTATTGCTTTTCTGACATTGACTATGCGAGATAAAGATAGTATGGCTCTAATGTACGTATTATTTATTTTCCTGGCACTGATTATGGCAGATAAAGATTATTTTTCTGATAGTCCAATATTTTATTCTATAATAACTGATAAATCTAAAATGTCTTAAGGTGGATCACGCCCCCGAAAAAACGAGGATAGCGGTTTCTTATGGAAGCAATTTAACGATAAGATACGGCAACACACAAAATGAACGATGTTTCTCTAGTGATAAAATTGAAAACTGCCTACCTGCTTTTTGTCGATGTCTGTATTAATGTGATCGACTGTGAAGTTGGACAGACCGTAGACAGTATTATTGCTGAAGTGGACGGGAGATCCAGCGAAATTTTTCTTAATGTCCGGAACTGGCATGGGATCTGGGATAGGTAGTCCAGGTAAAATAATGACTCCGTGTTGCCTGTAATCCTCCAATATGTTTCTGATTTGCTGGCTGAGTTTCACTACCCTTTGTTCCGCCAAAGCGGCTTCCTCTTTGTTCATCTGTTCTTCCGTTTCCACATCTTTGGGTATGATTGCGAACGGGCTGAACGTCGCCTCGTTGGCCTCCGTGGTGGTCGTATGCTGGTTGTCCTCCGGGGTCTCCTGTTCAGTGGTCGGTTCACTAACCTCTTCACTCCAGCCCCATTTTTCCGTGGTTGTTTCGCTGTCAAAACTGTATTCGGTCGTGGTCTCCCCGCTAACAGCCTCTTCTTCCGATTCTGCAAGAATTATATAAAAAAACAATTATTTTTTTATTTTTAGGCTTATCCGTTAACTTTGACACTCATTTTAAATATCACTTTGATCGAAAAACTGTCATAATTAAACCGCATGACCTTGTTAATACTACTAAGTAACAAATTATACTAATTTTTCGTTTGAATTTTTGCATCTTATAATTTGCCGTTGAAAACTCAACTATAATATATTTTATTGTTCAACAACTAAAACTGAAATGGATTCATTAAGGTAAGGGGGAGGAGGGGGGAGGGTGGTGAGTTTATCTATGGAAATTTCTTTAATAAAATTCTAGTTCTCAAATTTTTGTTTTAGATCTCTTACTTTAATATATATATATGTAGTTTATATAAAGCAAAAGTATTAATAAGGCGTAAAAATTCACGTTATAAACGTTATTTCACGTTATAATTCCCTGTTCTTAATAAAGGGTCGATAACAATATTTGCTTCATAGGTTTGGGAAGACACAGGTTTCCCACATGCACTTAAATATCTATTAATAGCATAGATATGATACTTTGAATCACCGAAAAAATTGTGTTTTGATCTAGTTACGGGACAATAAAGTCATTTTCAAGTTTATACTAAATTATGGGGTTTACACTAAATTATGATTGTAAATTATAGTTTATACTAAATTATGATTTATATCGAACGAATTCAAACGCCCCTAGGCCCTCCCTTATGTTAGATACATGCCCACTAAACTAAGTTCAATAGTAGCGAACCGGTGAGGATAAAGGTACATACCTAGAATAAGATAAACAGAAAAACACAAATATGCATAATTGATTAATCGAATATCGAATATACTAGCCAAAACGGACATTTAAAGCACTTTTAAGCCCTAGTTCCCTTTCTCGCCTGCTTAGGAATTGCTAGTGGACTGCTGGAGAAGCACAGTTGTAAATTTGATTTCTACGTTTGAGGCCTAGTAGCGTCTACCGACCCTGCATGGGAATGAGAAGTGCTAGCAGTCTACTAGCACTTCATATTATGCAGGGTCCAAAATTGATTAATCTAATATATTAGCCTAAACGGAGCTTAAATGTCTACATATTGTAGACCGTAGCCGTGCACGGGACGTGCCCCGTAGGGAGCCCGGACAAACATTTTTAAATATAGTTAACATGGCAGCGTTTAGTACTTAGGGGACGGGACACGGACGGTGTTTTGCCGGGCCCACCACGATCCGCCCTGTCCAAAGTTAAACAAGAGGACGAGTGAGACACGTCAAGTGTCCGGGGTGTTCAGCTTCAGAGATAGTTCTATTCTAGCCAGAAGAAATTGTTGAAGAAAGTTTTTTTTGTGACTTAAAATAATGGGTGATGAAAAATTAATTGAGCGAGTCAGGGAGAAACAAGCTATCGACGTGTAAAAGATGATTTATTATTTTTAAGACTGCGTAGTTGATAAGAAAAAATAAAAAGTCCTTACAACTACCAGTAGAACTTTAAAAAGTTATTGAAGAAAAACGATCTAAAAATAATATTTTTGACCGTAGGCACTTTTGGACTTGCTGTTGTACTTTTCCAGTAAAGTTTGGGGCCAAAAATGATTACCAAGTATTAAAACCGGACGAGTGGTTTATAAGATATTGTGGATCAAAAATATAAGGGGTTAGCTCGGCGCAGGGATTGGACACACACGGGATGGCCGAGCCTCGGCTCCCTGGCGCGGCGTCGCCGATTTTAAACTTGCCGCAAAAATAGCAGGGATCGCCAAGCCATACCGGACCATATGAGTTCCACCACACGCGGTGTGTCTTGAAGCGTCGTGGGGTCATTAGGTCTTACCGAATCTGCTAATCACAACTAAGCCTTTTTTCATTTTTCTTTTTTGTTTTTGTTGTTGTTGTTTGTCGTGGTGCCTTAAAAAGCAAAATTCATTTTCCCCTTTCTCCATATGAAATATCAATACCCAATCATCCCTATGTGGCCCGGTATACCATTAACACTCTACCCGGACAGCTCAAGTAAAATAGGCGCTTAAACGTAGACATTTGCCAGTATCTTGCCACTGTCCTTGCCATCTACGCAGATGAGGAGGCTATACTTTCTGTAAATTGACAAACATGCACCCGATGACATTGCTAGTAACTTTAAAATTATAGTTAGTTTTGAGTTATTTTAAATCAATTTAAGGATGCACTATGATATAGACATAATTGCATTTGTAGTATCACATCAGAATATAGCGAATTGAGAGCTTTGTTTTCATTGAAGCGTCTGCTTAAGAAACTTTTAACCATTTTGGCTAAAAAGGCGTATGTGAGTGTGACTATGTCAAATGGCGAAATGTAACCAGTTTCACCCACTGCGGTCGCACAAATAATCATGCAGATTAAAATGTAATATTATACAAAAAAAAAATTATAAGAAATAATAATGTAAAAACTAGGTTTTGTTAACTTGTTTTTGTTTCGAACTTTTCTGTCTGTTAGTTTTAAAAGCACTTACGGAATCGGGCCGGGACGAAAAGGAGAGGCAGGATAAGTAGTAAAGAAGATTTGAAATCCATAGCTAAGACTGTATAATATGACTGGCAGGGTCCGAGCGTGGAGTGGCAGGCCAAGGTTATCGAACCATCGTTCTCCTTATCTCTTCGGAAAACAAATCACATCGGACTCCCTCCCACCCCGGTCACTAAGAAATTACAACTCCGTAAAACAACCGACACTTTACCCGCAATCTATTTCAAATAAAGTAATATGTCTCCCTCCGCTCCAAACGATTCGATTATCAGATCATTTGCTTCCCTAGTTAATTAACCATGGAAAGTAGTTTGGTATTGTTGGCAGATTATGCATCTGCCGGAGTTTATCATAAAAGGTACTTCAATAATGAAGTAAAAAGTTAGGATCCAAGTATTCTCTGTTGTGGAATAGGAGAGGTGTAAGTCCTTTGCGTTGTCCTTAGTAAAAAGGCCACGTATAATAATTGATAACAGGGGTGCCCTGAAGGACGAAGGATGCGAGAACCGGTGAAGTTGAAGTAGTGATACCAAGTGATTGACTCCAAGAATGTTGTGGTATTCCGTAATTCCATACTCTCATACTTATGGAATTTTGTAAAATTTTATGAAAAATATGTGTGCGGGGCAAACTGTGAAGCTTATTTTTGTATTCATTGAGCTTTATATGTGTGCTGCCTTATAATTTTATATGCTTCAATTGTTATTTATTATTTATATCTACTCATGCATTTTGCTTCCGAACTTACCGAAAGTAACGGATCCTATTTGATAGTTCTGACGATCAAAAAATTTTGTTTCCGATTTCAAGACAGAAATCCGTTTCAGACATTAGGAAACATTTTTGGTCTGTTGCTCCATTTTTGCGAACCAAAATATCTTAAATACTACTCGTCCGATTTTATTAATGAAATACGGATATTAGACAATAATTATCCGATTGTTGGTCCCATATAACTTCTCCATTTCTCTTCCACATGCGCACAAACATACATTTATTTACACCTATATATTCAAAAGTACACATCTGATTTTTATGAAATTTGGATGGTTTGTCAAAAGTAGTCTGCTGACAGCCCCAGTTTATTTCAACCATCTACAAATTTTAGCTCTTTAAATTTTGCTAAATTAATACTTTTAATTCAAGTAAAAAATCCAAACAATTTTTACAGATTTGAAAACAGGGGAAGATTAAATTAATGTGATAATAATGGGTTGTAAAAGCATAAAATCATTAAAGTATAGGAAATAGGACGCGAGGAAGCTATGTGCTAAACTAATTGGCAGACTATTTTAAATCTGTCAAAATTGTTTTACTTTTTTACATAAATTAAAATATCAAATTAGCAGGATTTAAAGAGCGCAGACAGTTAAAATGAATATGCGGGATACTTTCGACAAACCATCCAAATTTCATAAAATTCAGATGAGTACTTTTGATGTAGGTGTATATATTTTTGTGCGAAAGTGAAAGAAAAACAAATCATTGGCGTAAATAGGGGGGTGCTAGGGTGGGCTATGCCGGGTTTAAATCTACTGTATTTTAAGGCTTCACGTCCAAAAAAATTATACTTCGCCTCTTGATTTTCAGAAAAAATTTCGAGTTGGTATAATGTCAAAATCGGTTAGGAATCTTAAAAAGCGCTTGACCAAACATTGGGTAAGGGCAGTTTTAAACCACTCCTTTAGGGCGGAAATAGGCCCAAAAGCCTCGTCCAAACTGCCGAACCGAACAGAGGAAATGAGCCGAGCATTGGTCTCTGCGCATGCCTAGTGTAAAGTGCGCCAGTGCATCTCAGACTGGGCATGCGCAGAGGCCAATGCTCGGCTCGTTTCCTCTGTTCGGTTCTGTAGTCTGGACGAGGCTTAAAGGGGGAAATAGTGTTTTTTTTTTTATTTTTGTACTGATGGGTGTGTTTGTTGTGGAGACATGCAGTTTTTTGGAAATTGTTAAGATTATATTGTATTTTTAGGGAAAAATGCTATGTGCCGGGAATTTTTTCGGGAAATGGGTTTATTTTCAACGGGAAGTCGTCTACAAAAAGGCTTTTTTTAATACGTTTTTACGAAATTTTTTTGAAATTATTAAAAAAATAAAATTTATTTTCAAGGCCTGTGTAGATCCCGCAGAGGGCCATCGCCGGTAACGAGAACTTTTCAAAAAGGTTATTGTATTAATTTGATTCGGACGGGATTCAAAAGGGTACCGGACTTTAGGTCAAATTGTCCTCTTTAAGAATCCGGTTTTTTCTTTTTCCTTCGTGGCCTTTTTTTGCTTTACCTGCACTTCCACTTAAGGGCGACATGGAAAAATTTTTTTCGCCGATCAGAAAACCGGAGTGATGCGAAAACATTTAACAAATTTTCACGTCTCAGACCCTTGCAGCGAAAAAAGCACGTTTACCACTTTTTTTCTACATGAGGCTATTGGGCTTTTGAGCCTTAAAAGTCTATGAAATGCTGCTCACCGCGTTTTGCTTTTAAACTCGATGGTACTTTTACTTTTTTAAATATGGTACTTAAAATTACGAGGTAGTACAAGATGGTACGTCGGAGGTACATGCGGAGAAAAAATAATACTCTCCTACTCTGCATCGTATGCTCTAAAAATGTCATTTTCAAGGGGTAAGGACAATCCCTTTTTTTAGTACCTTCAAGGGGGGGGGGGGGAGACGAGTAACTCACCGAAAAACTCATCGAAAATCGGGTTTTCGGAAATTTCGACTTTGACCTTCTGTACCGTTTGCATTTTGATTCGGACGGGGTTCAAAAGGGTACCGGACTTTAGGTCAAATTGTTCTCTTTAAGAATCCGGTTTGTTTTTATATTTTCGATTCCTACTTCGGGAGCTACGTGTATGTGAAGGACGTCCTCCTTTGAACGGTAAATAGTTTCTTGGGCTCTGAAAAAGTGTGAGGTGAGTCCACTGTTGACCAATTTGGTCCTAAGATTATTGTGTGACAAGATTGTCCTTTGAGAACCTAATACAGTATAATATTGTACAACCCAAGATATACATTTAATTTAAGTACCTTTAGTACTTTTGGTACAAGAGGTACTTAAAGTCTGGGTACTTTGGAGGCTAAATTTTTAATTTAACGTGTTTTGTAAAGGTATCATTATGTAGGCATTTTGTAGGCCTTATAATGCGGTTGTACTAAAACAAAATATTTCTGTTCATAAAAGGGTACTTTTGGCACCGGTTTGTCGAAATACGCAAAAATACTCCACTTTTTATTTGTTTTACTGTACCGTTTTTCCTTTTCATAGGATCGGGTTGAAACTCATATGTACTTTATAGTAGTAAAGTGTGCGCGAAAGGAGAACCTTAAATTTATTATTGTACCCTGTCCATGAGGGTTACATAGTTGTGTACCTCTGTTTTATAAATGGTACTTACTTCCTTACTGGCACACTATGTTTAACGTAAGCTCAAAACCCAATTTGTTATTTTTAACGAACGAGGCCTACCGTTCATAGAACTACTAGTATAGTAGTTAGAGAGTAGTTACGTGAGTTGAGTTAAAGTCAAGTTAAGAAAAGATAAGTTTAAGTTCAACCAGGAGGTCATGTAGGTATCACAATTGTGACCAATTAGTTAAAAGCTATGGTTCAATCAGATACGCTCTGGAGAGAGAAACTTGATAAAGACTCTGTAAAGGCCTTAGGAATATTGGCTTGTATTTCAAAACCCGAGTTTGTTGTATGCTTGTTTGTTTTTCATTGGCTTTTGTCAATTCTCAATATTCTTTCTGTAAAGTATTTTCAATCTTCAAATGCCACACTTGAAAGAGCCACACATATAATTGCTGGGACCATCGAAACCAAAAATTTCGAAATCAGTTTGAACATCAATAGACGAACATTGTTAAGATTTCTAAAGGAAATGACATATCCCTCGATTTTCCAAAAGCTTCCAAAAAGAGAAAACCAACCACTAGCACTAATCTTGAAGATTGCATTGTTGAATCCTCCTTAGGACAGCTTATCGCACTCCTCTTACACTGTTGAAGAATATTGGAGGGTTCATATCTATTATCGTGTGATGGACAGTGTTACTGCATGCTTGCAGAAAAGTGTTATTGCGTGATTCCAGAACCAAGATATGGCAGAATCTATAAACAGTTTCTTGCACTTGGATGTTGACAACCCAAAGCTATTTATTTAAAATTACAAACAGTGTCTGAATATTGATGTAAATTCTCTGAAACCTGAGGCCTTAGTGATGAAAAATGCGCGAGTTTTGCCTACATCAGGTACAGGTTTAATAAGATCCCGAAAAGAATCTGAGAGCTTCTATTAAAAAAGAACTTACACCAAATTTGGGCAAACTGCTTCAGGCTGCCATCACAATTCCTGTTAGCTCTGCAAGGTGTAAAAGAAGTTTCTCTGCCATGCGAAGAGTCAAAACTTGGCAAGAACAACTATGGGTCAAGAAAAATGCATGAACCTTTCTCTGCTCCATATTGAAAGCGATATTTTCCAAATAAAAATACAGTCTAAAGACGTGTAAAAATTCTCAAAAATCCCTTGGAAAATGATTAATAATAAAAATGCAAAAGCACCAAAACAAAAGTTAAGTCTTTTATAGGTTGTAATGCTATTTTATAATTGTATACTTCTTTGCTCTATATACATTTTTATTAGGTAAAAAGAACCCCTAGAATTTGATTTTAGGGTATCGAAATTTTAAAATTTTCCCCCGGACCCCCCGGAGGGCTTAGCCCCCCCTAGACTTTTATCCTAGTTACGCCAATGAAACAAATGGGCGCAGAAGGTTAAAACTTACATAGGACCAACAATGGGCAATTTATGAACGACCATCCAAATTTCATTAAAATCTGACGAGTAGTTTTATAATATGCTGGTTCGCAAAAATTGAGCGACAGACTGACACGGAACAAAAAAATCGGAGATATAAATAAATTTAGTTTTTCAGTAGTTACCTTCGGCAAGCAATAGAACAATGACTAAAAATCACAAGGAAGAACTTCCATCCAAGTATTTTTTTGGGCTAACATTTTGGCGCTAAAAACGCAATGTTGGCGGTAAAAAGCACAAAAGTCATAAAAAGTAATTTGTGTTTGTAATCTACTCTTCAAAATTTTTAAAAATTGGAAATTCCTCCCTGTTATTTCCATCGCCCCACCATAAGGTATTAGCATGAATTATTTCATAATTTTAGGACTAGCCGTTATAGGGTTGTGGCGGATGCATCTATTTGTATTAATGTATTGACACATGACAGATGAAAATATATACACGTTTATTTTGTTAGATTAAAAAAATGTAGTTGAATTAGTGTCGGCGTGGAATATACTTGACTTTCTTTTTGAATTATATATGTTAAGACCATCTCGCCAAAGTGGTGACCCGCGACTTGTGAGTTAGAACAATCGAACGAGAATTCAAAATTCTACCCTTGTAAGTTTAATTTTTGACATCTTATAAAATTATTGACATTTAAAAAAAAATACAAAAAATCTTAAAATGTTACCGCAACCAAACCCTGTTAATTCCAACGACACCTCTTAAAGTTTCTCTCAAGGCAATCAATCAACTGAAGAGACGAACCAACCGCATTATCGATTATCGGTACTCTTATTATCTATCAAAATCCCACCCTTTTGGAAAACTAAGCCCCACCTTTGGTTTATACAAATAGAATCCCAATTCAAAATTGCAGGCATTAAAGAAGACGAAACTAAATTCCACCATATCGTTGGAGCTTTAGAAATGGAAATTTTAGACCATGTTTCGGTCATAGTAGCCTCCTCGCCACGAGACGGAGCATACGAAGCACTAAAACAGCGCATTGTCAGTTCATTCGCCGATTCGGAAGAAAGAAAGATTCGCCAACTGTTGATGAGCATAGAACTTGGTGATGATAAACCAAGCCTACTAAACTAATAAGAAGACGTATGCGGGAGCTTGCTGGTTCTAAAGGTACTGACCAATTTTTGCGTTCACTCTGGTTACAAAGATGGCCTTCTCAAACTCATGCGATTCTTTCTGTTAGTGATGATGAGACCGACCCTTCAAAAATTGCTTTACTCGCAGAAAAAAAAGAGAAGTTACCGGTAGTCAGGTGTGCACTATCAACCACGCACCTAACAATGCTCCTTCAACATCAAAAGATCCAACATCAATGCACTCGGAAGTATCCGCATTAACTAAACAAGTCAATGAACTTGCGGCAATTGTGTATGGCCGTTAAAAATTTCGAGGTAATTCTCGCTATCGATATAATTCTCGAAGGAGATCAGCTTCAAGGAAGAGTAACAATGACGAGTCAGATATATGCTGGTACCATCAAGAATATGGAAAGGATGCTCGCAAATGCAGAAAACCTTGTACAATGGCCAATAAGAATAAAGACGCAAAAAACTAACAAGCCCTGCACTCGCGGCGCTGCAGCAGGGTGAACAGTGAAAAGTCAAGCCGCCTATGGATTACTGATAAGTAACTGGAATATTTAATCGCTGACCTTTCAGTATTACCAGCCAACCACCTTCGTAGAAGAATACCCGATCCATCCTTCAGAATATTTCTAGCCAATGGTACTGGAATTCGGACTTATGGTGAACATCGTGTTATGGTCGACCTTGGACTCAGTCGAAAATATACTCAGAGCTTCCTCGTAGCAGATGTTACCACGCTGATTCTTGGTGCAGACTTCCTCACACAACATAATATCACCATCATCATCGACCTAAGAGGAAAACAATTAAGAAATGGTTTGACGGACACCAGAACTCCAGTGTCAATATCCAACGAGAAAGCAGTTGTGATAAAAGCAGTGCAGGAAGAAAGTACTTACTATCAATTACTAAGAAAATTTTTTCCGCAAATCATGAAAGATTTTCTTCCGACCGAAATTAAGCATTCAACAACTCACCGTATAATCACTTCAGGTCAACCAGTTTATGCAAAGGCTCGTAGACTTTGGCTGAAGAAACTGAAAGACGCTAGAGTCGAATTTGAGTCCATTACCGCTCAAGGTATCTGCCGTCCATCAAGCAGTAATTGGACTAGCGCATTACATATGGTGCCTAAAAAGAAAAATACCTGGCGTCCCTGTGGTGATTATAGAGCGCTTAATGCAGTCACAGTTCCAGACCGATACCCATTACCTCATATTCACGACTTAACTCAAGGTTTAGACGGTAGGAAAATATTTGCATTATTAGATCTGACTAAGGCTTATTACCAAATTCCAGTCGAACCGGATGGCATTCCAAAAACTACAGTCATCACACCAATTGGACTTTTTGAGTTTGTCCGAATGCCCTTTGGCCATCGTAACGCTGGCCAGACGTTTCAAAGATTTATCTTTGTAACCAGAGTGAACGCAAATATTGGTCAATACCTTTAGAACCAGCAAGCTCCCGCATACGTCTCTGCAATATTAGACATATTGTTACTTATTTCATATTCATATTATTTATTATAAATTGCACCAGTCGACAATGGTTTTTGACGACAACGTGGTATCATCGGCCGATGGTAAGAAGGGCCCTTCTCAGCTCTAAGAGAAGGGCCCTTCTCAGCTCGTGCTGGAAATCTCTGTGTGTCATTGTCCCCCGGGACCTAAAGTAACAGCATAAAAAGCTCCTTCAACGTTAATTTCGCCTTTTCAAAAAAGGTCCCGGTCAATGCACCGGACGATTACCGGCACTTTTTGCCTACGCACCGCCAAATCCCATAGGCTCGGCCCTGTGTGTGAAAAAATACAATTTGTTTCATAATACCTTTCTTTCATGGCACTCGTTTACTTGGCTACCCACCCAATTTTGCCTTATAAATTAAGCGAATTTGGGTTGTATGGCATTGTTAATCTATCCGGGTTGACCAGTGTTACTAAATACGTGTGGAAACACAAATTAAAATTTTTATGAATATACTAGTTTAAATTTTTTATATTATTATGATTACATTTTTTAAGAAAAATATTAATGTGAATTTAACAAACCAGTTAATTAGTCCACGTGCTTATGCCCTGCCATAGATGAAATAATCGATTCTCAGTGAATTCACGTCTCCCCAAAAATTCCGAAAGGTAGGAGCTAAAGAGTGACCGCTTGGTGTCGTAATCCTCCTTGTGGCGATGCTTAAATTTCTGCCAGGTTCCCTCAATGGTCTGAGTATGCGCTCCTGTGGAGGGGTCGACAAAATTCTCACTGTGGTTAACCACAAAATGATTATATCCCTCTGTAATAAACAAAAAAATTATATTATCTTTAAATTATATAAAATAGCACTAAATAAGTATTTATACCTAACTATTTATAAATTTAGGCCACCGTATATATTTTTAATGAATCGTCATTAACCTGGTAATTTGTCAATCCCACCATAGGCAGCCCAGCCATCAGATATGACGGTAGAACCTGGCAGAACATGGTCGGTCAACACCGACAAGAGGGTTCAGCATCTCTTCTTACAACTGGCGATATAAATGCCCGGCCACTCCCTTACTCCACACCTCCGAAATACCACTGCTCATCAACCTGTCGCAAACAATTGTATTAACAATACATGCATAATCAATACTAATATTTCTTCATATATATATATTTAAGTATGTATCAATGTACTAGTAAATTTAACTTACAAGTCTCCCTCGATTGTACTTCCGCCTGGTGATTACAGTCTCGTCAACTTCAACCACAGTACTAGGCCCACCGATCTTAATAGGGTTATTTTTGAAGTGCAAAGCACAAACGTCTCTGTAATATTAGACATATTGTTACTTATTTCATATTTATATTATAACGCCAACAACAACAACTCTTTAATAAAAGCTATATTCACCTAAAAAGTTGCCCCAGTCGACAATGGTTTTTGACGACAACGTGGTACCATCAGCCCTTCTAAGCTCGTGCTGGAAATCTCTGTGTCATTGTGCCCCGGGACCACAAATAGCTGAGCATGACAACCTCCTTCAACGTTAATTTTGCCTTTTCAAAAAAGGTCCCGGTCAATGCACCACACGATTTCCGGAACTTTTTGCCCACGCACAGCCAAATACCATAGGCTCGGCCCTGCTGAGGTCCTCGTAGTTTTATGGGTTTGCCACAAGCTTCACACTCCCTCTCCTTGGGAATTACACCTATTCCTACATTTAAAAAAATATATTACAATTTGTTTCAAAATTTCATTATCTCATAACATTACGCTACTATTATCTTATTAATTAAACTTACCTTGCAGCCAATTATAGAGCTCCCCCTCGTTAAGTCGGTCTGTGAGAAGGATGACCGACCTAAAATTAATAGATTTTAATTCCTCCATCACTATATTAGTTACAATACATTACAAAAATATATATATATATTTATATTTTATGTCAATTTCTCTAAAAATATGAGTGAAACTTTTTTCAAAATATTTGAGAATAATATGACACATTTCATTAAAATACCTGCATAAATAACATAAATAAAAACAAACTTGTATAATTAAATAATTCCTCTATAAATCGATAAAATTACTTACCCTGCAAATCATATTACGAGATAATATGTTTTCCTTTATTGTAACTTTATAATACAAAACTTTGACATTCGTTCTTCCTAAAATACATTGGGCAAAAAAGCCCCTTTGTCTATCTTTGGTATAATAATGATTGATATTTTAAGTTTATATTTCAGAAGAGTGATGTTCCTTTGTCCCAAAATACATATTGGACAAAAAAGCCCCTTTGTCTATATTTGATTGATTGATATTGTAAGTTTATATTACTAAAGTGTGATATTCCTTTGTCCCAAAATACAATATGCAAAACGGCCCTTTGTCTAACTTCTATGTAATGCTGATTTATATTCCTTTCTCCCCAAATAACATTGTGAAATATGCCCCCCTTTGTCATCAGGCTAATTGATATTGCCATTTTCAATTACAGAAGTGTGATTCTCCTTTTCTCTGATGTACATAGTAATATATGCCGCTTTTTCATATTTGATTGGCTGACATGTTGCCTACATAGCTCCTTCTTTAGTTGGTTACCCACTTTTAAAATAAATCGGTGGGTAACCAGGTAAAATCTTGCCTACATATCTCCTTATTTGCTTGGTTACCCACTTTTAAATTATATCGTTAGGTAACCAGGTAAAATGTTGCCTAAATATCTCCTTATTTACTTGGTTACCCACTTTTAAATTATATCGTTAGGTAACCAGGTAAAATGTTGCCTAAATATCTCCTTATTTACTTGGTTACCCACTTTTAAATTGGATTGGTGGGTAACCTAGTAAAACGTTGCCTATATAACACCTTCTTTACTTGGTTACGCACCCTTTGCATTCGTCTTGCATTTTCACCTAACCCTTTCTCTTCATTTCCTCTCTTTCCCCCTTTCTTAACCCCATACAAAAGCCCCACTGGTTTTGAATATCCCCAGTTAAGATTGTTAATTAATTTACAAAAAAAATTAAGTCAATAATGTAAAAAAACGGTGGGTAACCAAGTAAAATCTTGCCACATCCTACCTTCTTTAGTTGGTTACCCACTTTAGGCTAGGTAACCAAGTAAATAAGTACCGATTTTCCACAGGATACCGAACGTTTTAACATAGTCCATATCGATTTAGTCGGTCCTTTACCACAACGAAACAGTTTTCGATACTTACTCACCTGCATAGATCGATATACGAAATGGGCTGAAGTCATACCGCTTACGGAAATCACGGCTGAAGCAGTTGCAAAAGCATTCTTTGGTAACTGGGTAGCGAGATTCGGAGTTCCATCAACCGTCATTTGTGATCAGGGAAAGCAGTTTGAGTAAAAACTTTTCATTTTTAGCAAAATTGATAGGCGCGCGAAAAGCACGAACAATGGCCTACCATCCCGAAGCTAAGGGAATGGTGGAACGTATACATCGACAGCTAAAGACAGCACTCAAATGTCAAGAAAGCAGTAACTGGCTGGAAACCCTACCATCAGTGGTGCTAGGCATGCGAGCAGCAGTGAAGGAAGATTTACAAGACAGTCCTGCAGAGCTGGTATACGGACGAGCACTCAAACTACCTGGCGAGCTTATCGTTGCTTCAAAGCAAAATGATCAACCACAACATGAATTCGTTGAACGCTTATGCTTGGCCATGGGAAATCTACGACCTATTTCAGCTTCAAGGCATAGGTACTAAAAGAAAGGTCTTCATTCATCCCGATTTGAAAAATTCTACTCATGTCTGAGTAGAAGAGACGACAGCGTTCGAAAACCGCTAGATCATACACTGGTCGATTTTAGTAAATGGTAAAGATAAAATTGCCTCCATAGACAGAATAAAACCTGCATATGTTTTAGCAGAAGGAGAAGAACAGTCCACCCCTTCAAGGACAAGAAAAGTAACCTTTTCTTAAAGGGGAGGGGGAGTACTGTGGCGGATGCATATATTTGCCATAATGTATTGACACATGACAGATGAAAATATATACACGTTTATTTTGTTAGATTAAAAATATAGTTGGATTTGTGTCGGCGTGGAATATACTTGACTTTCTTTGTGTATTATATTATATGTTAAGACCATCTCTCCATAGGGTGATTGGGGAGGGGGGGGGGGGAGTGGAATTATTTTTGTGAAATTTTGGCGCTAAAAACGCAATATTAGCGGTAAAAAGCACATTAGTCATAAAATGTTATATATGTTTGTAATCTACTCTTCAGTAGCTTTCATTTAATACGCATTACGCATGCGTGTATTCAATGTTTAACTTTATACTATTTTTCCTATGTGTGGGTCAAAAAGTTTCGCCAGTATTTTATTTTTTGTGAACGGTTCAGGGGATATGAACCAAAGTACGACTTACAGACAGACACGTCACCCTCGGCATAATGGTTTCGAGGATGATCTACGAAACCTTAAATATCAACTATTATTTTATATTTTTATTTTATAAAATTTACCATAAAAAATATTATCAATTATTTTATACTTTCATTTTTTTAAATTTACCATAAAAATCATTGCCTCCCGGAGGGGAATCGAACCCAACCTCTCATGGCTTCATTATAACTAGTTTCCAGGAACTACTTTTTTCCAGGAAAATGACTTATGGTTAGATTCGTGACTACAAAAATATAATTTAACTACAAATATCTTAACAACTATATCATGAAAAGAAAATATCAAGAAATGTATAACTATCTTTAAATTAACTTTTTTTTTAATAGAATATGGTCTTTTACACAAACCTAATCATTTTTAGGGTTTTGTAGATACTTCTCAAAACCCTTATACCGAGGGTGATGTGTCCGTCCGTCCGTCGCTCTTTGGTTCATAGGGCCCGAACCGTTTAAGCGAAAGTACTGAAATTTGAAACACTGGTGCAACTTTTTGACCCAACCACAGGAAAAATATACAGAAGTTCATAATTAGATTTGGATTTGCGCATGCGCAATTCGAAAAAATGTGGTAAACTCAAAAATTTATATTTTTTTAAATTTTTGAGTAGGGTATCAAATGAAAGCTGCTGAAGAGTAGGACACAAATATATATATGATTTTTTAAATGTTGCATTCCTTATTGGTTAAATAAATCAAAATATACCCAAAAAAAAATTTTCCCCCCCCAACCACTATAGCTCGGCTGGCTCTAAAATTTTGAAATAATTCATGCTAATATCTTATTGTGGGGCGATGAAAATTCCGGGAGTTCATCCCAAATTTTCAAAAATTGTTAATTTTGGGCGCGAAAAAGTGAAGTGCGCCCAAAATTTTATTTTTTTAAAATTTCGTGTTGGGTATTAAATGAAAGCTGCTGAAGAGTAGGACACAAATATATATATGCTTTTTTAAAATTTGCATTCCTTATAGGGGAAAAAAATAAAAATATACCCCAAAAAAATTTCCCCCCCCCCAACCACTATAGATCGGCTGGTGCTAAAATTTCGAAATAATTCATACTAATACCTTATAGTGAGGCGATGATATTTCCGGGGATTCATTCCCAGGTTTTAAAAATTACCAATTTTGTGCGCGAGAATTTGGAGTGCGCCCAAAATTTTATTTTTTAAAAATTTTGAGTTGGGTATTAAATGAAAGCTGCTGAAGAGTAGGACACAAATATATATTTGCTTTTTTAAATTTTTAAGTCAAAATATACCCCCAAAAAAATCCCCCCCCCCAAATTTTATATAATGGCTGGTCTTAAAATTTTGAAATGATTCATGGTTACACCGTATGGTTGGGCGATGAAAATTTCCTAAAAAATGTAATTTATCTTGTCGTTATTACCTATAAAAAATATTGTGACCTCCCGGGGGATCGAACCCGGGATCCTTAGGATCGAAGAAAAAAAATCATAATTACATAACGGGTATGCTTAATCATCTACAAAACCCTAAAAAGTACTTGGACGCAAGTACTTCCCTGTGATTTTTTAAGATATTTTTGTAACTCAAACCTAATCATTTTTTAAGATATTTGTAAACAAACCTAATAATTTTTTAAAATATTTGTACACAAACTTAATCATGATTTAAGATATTTTTACACCAACCTAACCATTTTTTAAAGATATTTGTACACAAACCAAATCATTTTTTAAGATATTTGTACACAAACCTAACCTTTTTTTAAGATATTTGTGTACACAAACATAATCATTTTTTAAGATATTTTTGTAACTCAAACCTTATCATTTTTTAAGATATTTGTACACAAACCTAACCATTTTTTAAAATATTTGTACACAAACTTAATCATGATTTAAGATATTTGTACACCAACCTAACCATTTTTTCAAGATATTTGTACGCAAACCAAATCATTTTTTAAGATATTTGTACACAAACCTAATCATTTTTTAAAATATTTTTACACAAACTTAATCATGATTTAAGATATTTGTACACAAACCTAACCATTTTTTAAGATATTTTTGTAACTCAAACCTAATAATTTTTTAAGATATTTGTACACAAACCTAATCATTTTTTAAAATATTTGTACACAAACCTAATCATTTTTTAAAATATTTGTACACAAACTTAATCATTTTTTAAGATATTTGTACACAAACCTAATCATTTTTAAAATATTTTTACACAAACTTAATCATGATTTAAGATATTTGTACACAAACCTAACCATTTTTTAAGATATTTGTACACAAACTTAATCATTTTTTAAGATATTTGTACACAAACCTAATCATTTTTTAAAATATTTTTACACAAACTTAATCATGATTTAAGATATTTGTACACAAACCTAACCATTTTTTAAGATATTTGTACACAAACCTAATAATTGTTTAAGATATTTGTACACAAACCTAATAATTTTTTAAGATATTTGTACACAAACCTAATAATTTTTTAAGATATTGTTACACAAACCTAATCATTTTTTAAAATATTTGTACACAAACTTAATCATGATTTAAGATATTTGTACACAAACCTAATCATGATTTAAGATATTTGTACACAAACCTAATCATTTTTTAAAATATTTGTACACAAACTTAATCATGATTTAAGATATTTGTACACAAACCTAATCATGATTTAAGACATTTGTACACAAACCTAACCATTTTTTAATATATTTGTACACAAACCTAATCATGATTTAAGATATTTGTACACAAACCTAATCATGATTTAAGATATTTGTACACAAACCTAATCATGATTTAAGATATTTGTACACAAACCTAATCATGATTTAAGATATTTGTACACAAACCTAACCATTTTTTAAGATATTTGTACACAAACCTAATCATGATTTAAGATATTTGTACACTAACCTAATCATTTTTTTAAGATATTAGTAAAAAAAAAAAAAAAAAAAACGAAAACTTGGACCTACAATAGAAACTCATTATAACAGACTAAAGGTTGTCCGTTTAGTAACAAATTAAATAATAATGCAAAAGTTCGTACATCAAAGAAAGTACAGTAGTTAGCTACAAAATACGTGTACGTATACACGGCATTGATCTTTAGAACAAGGTCCTGGTTCATGTCGATTGCTTATTCATTGGTTAGAAAGAAATAGACTGCCAATTGGTGTGGCACATAGCTTCCTCGCATCCTATCACGTACTTTATTGATTTTATGCTTTTACAAGCTATTAATGTCTAATTTGTTTCCCCCTTCTTTTAATTGTTAAAATTATTTGGTTTTTTACATGAATTAAAATATATTTAACAAAAGTTAAAGAGCACAGACGGTTCAGATTAATCTGGGGCTATCTGCGGGTTACTTTTGATAAACTATATAAGTTTCATACATATAAGGTAAGTACTTTTGAAGCGAGAGGTGAAAACATGTTTGTGCGTATGTGGAAGAGTAACAAATGAGCGCAGAAGGTTGCAACTTATATAGGACCAATAATGAGCAAATTGTGACCTACCATACAAATGTCATTAAAATCGGACGTGTAGTTTTTAAGATATATTGGTTCGCAAAAATTGAGCGACAGATCGACAGACAGACACGGAAAATGTCCCTTATGTCTGTGTTCAAATATCAAAACTTTTACATATACACATATCAAAGTTTCGTTGACTGGACTAAATAGGATAAAACTTGCAATTATTAAGAAAACAACACCTCTTTCCAATAAAATATTTATTTATTGTAAACACTTAACACACAATAATAGACAATAATGTATCTTAGCTTAGTAACATTCAATAAGAATAATTGGCACTGGCACAGGAACCCCCAAAAAAATTTAACATTTTAGTAAAATAAAAACAATATTGAAATACAACAATGTCACATTTAAGAAATATTTTTGAATATTTAAGCAAAAAAAAAAAAAAAAAAAACCAAGAATAAAAAAAAGAGGTAAGAATGAAAATTTATTTAAAGAGAAATTTCTTTAATCTGAGTTTCCATAAAAATTGAGTAAAGAAAATCAACTGAAATTAGAAGAAACCTGCAGAACGAACTTCAAAGAAGGTGATATACAAATAAAAAATTCACAGGATTAAAGATAAAATCAACAAGGTAACCAAAAAACGATAACATTCACAAAATACATAATAATGAAGCTTCAAAGTCAGAAATAAATTCACAGATTTCAGCATATTAGAGAATCGTACAAAGATAATTTGTGATATTTGTATACAAATTAATACTCTATAATTATATTTATACCATTTAAACTAATCACCGTTATCCTTAAATTTTGATTTTCTCATTTTTTTCCTGCATTTAAAATAGTAGTAGGTACTATAAGCTATTAAAAGAATTTTTATTTTCTTTATATTATATTGAACATTTTTTATTTATTTTAATATGTATACATATTATATTCTACTTTTTTATTTTTTATTTATTTAAGGGGCATTACATAGACACATATAAATATTTATCCACTATAAAAAACATAGATCGCTTTTGAAATGTTATATATCTTATCATATGACTCTAGTCATGGATCAGATCCCAAATAACCAATATTAATAAACTTAAAATGAAGTAGTTTTTTTTTATTTTATTTCAATTTTTTAAAAAAATGCTATTGACATAAAATTGGAAATATATGATTATAAATAAATAAATAATATATATTTATAAATAAATAATAAAAAAAGTCCAGTCATGCACCATGACTTAATGAGCGAATTTTCAAAGAAATCTGCGTTTTATTGGCTTATGATAATATAGGAAAATTTTGGTTTAGAATTTGCATGGGTGAAAAAAAAAATTTGGGACACAGGGGTACGGGGTACAAAAGTCAAAATAGTATTTACCCTTCAAGATGCATGTCGTTGGAAAGCTCTTTAAGAGTACAGTAATTGTTGTTATTTACACTTTTATCATATTTTCACATAAAAGGGTGGAAAAATGGAAAAAAACACGTTTTTATGCTATTTTTGACCCTAAAATGTAAAAATTTGACCCCTAAATGAACTCCAAAAATTCTGGCCAACGAACTCATCCTTTCTTTTGATATTATTGACATTTTAAAATTTGTTTGAAATTTTTAAGTGCATCCTAAGGGGAGATATCGTCTGGAGTGACACATATATACATACATATATACATACATACATAAAAAAAAGTGTTAAATTTTAGGAATCGATTCAGAATGGTCTGAAACGGATTTCCATGGAAAAAATTTTCAAAAATTCGCATTACAAAAATTTTGAAGCCATTGCAATAGCGTAATTTTCTTTGAAAATTCGCTAAAAGTAACCGATGAGAATCATTTTACAAAGAAATACAGTCAAATTATGCACTCTTCAAGAAAATTTAAATACATGCTCATAATATGCTCTAATTCTTTAGTGAACTTTCTCAAATATAGTTATTAAGTGCTTTTTTTATTTATTCTTTTATTATTTTTAGTAAATAACTGGGTATTTCTAAAACATAATTCCCCATAATTAATCCAGTCTTTTTAAAATTCACTCAAAAACACTCAATATGACCTTTTTTCAGACTACAAGTTACAATTGTTAGTTATTAATTAATTTTAATAGAATATTAGCGACTAACCCCCTCTCCTCTCCAGTAACAAGTTAGTTGAAGATGTTGGACTAAATTGGTGCTTGCCATTTAGGTGGTTAATGATAGTCCTAAAATATGTCAGGAGTCAGGATAACATGAACTCAATATTGGAAACACCACTTTCTGAAAGGCCTAAAACTCAATAATAAACTAAACTAACACTACTACCAAACCCCAACTAAATTGCCCTATTAAAAAAATAATAAATAAAAAAATTGCTAAATTGCTCTACTAAATTAGCTTAGCAGTTCCAATTAAGAATAATTGCAGCCATACTTCAGTAATAATGATTTTTTGTTAATTACAAAATTATTTAGTTCAGTCGACAAGTACATTTTCCTTTGCTGAAGGTCTTAAAAACTTCCTTTTTGGGTATGTTATATGTACCATGAACCTAAACCCTAGTTAAAAACCCAAGTTTTCGAACTCTTAGACCCTGTGCTAACTCTGGAAGGCCCAAACATAAACTATAATTTTTTATTTTTCTCTGTAACTTTTTATCCTCATGTCCTGCAAAAAAAAAAAACCATTCTTACAGTTTTAATAGAGCAATAAATTTGCTTCAATTTTTATATTATTAAGTTTTTCCCAAACCTCATACTTTGTGCAAAATACAAAGCATCAAAGTTATGGTAATTTTTCAAAAACCACAGGTTTTTGCTCATTCACCTTGTCACCCTGACCCTAAACAAAGAAACCATATTAATTTTTTTTTTTTCTTAGGTACATACAACATTCTTTGTTTTGGAAGAGGATTCCTGTCTCACCACCATTAAGTAAATCATATCCTCCTCTCAGTTTTGTAAGTATGTTTATTTATTTATTACTTGTTTTGTAGCGTGTTGGACAACTTAGATGTTGTTTTTTAATTATTAAGTGTTTCTTTTTAAATTTATTTATTTTTATTTGAGCCCATTTTATTTTATTAATTTACTTTTTGCTTCTGAGCTTAATGAAGGTAACTGAAACATTGTGATCATTCTGAATAACATTTTTTAATGTTATTTCTGATGCCAGGTAAATTTTGAGTAACTCAAATGCATTTTCAGTATTCCTTATTTATGAATAATTGGGTACTCTTCCCATTTCTAAACTAGTTCTCGGACAAATTACTGATTAGTACCAAAGAATGACTACTGGTATTTACATCTAAACAATTATCAAACCATATTTACTTTACATTTACCATCTTAGTTGTAACTTAAATATGAATCAGTCTTGTGCTAATTACAAACATTGAAAATATCCATATCGTGATAAATTACACATCAATGTTATTATTTTTTTTCCGAATTTAATACACACTATATAATAATATACATTCAGTTTTTTCTTTCTAATATAACAAATAATAACTATGATTTTACATTACTCAAGCCTTATTTAAGAATCATAGCTCATCATACAAAATATCTTTATATTATTATACTCGTAATAATTGATGGTAAAATGTATCATTTCATTATTACCAATGAAGTTCCACAGCCTATCCAAATATATATACAGTAGAACCTCGCTTACACGACCTCCCTCAATTACAATTTTCAAATCCCCTTGAGATTGCCATAACACATAATGTTAAATTAACCTCTATAACGCGACTATTATTATCCAAACAACCTCAATAACATGGATTTTTTCCAATTCACAACGAAACTCAGAACCTCTATAAAAAGTCGTTTTGAGAAGTCATCCTCTATAACACGACTCTATACAGGAATGGGTCGACCTTGAACAAGTCTAGCCTTGAAAACCCTGCCCATTAACCTCGATAACACGACTGATACCCAAAATAACCTTGATAACACGACCCTCAACAAAATGAGCACCTCGATAACAAGACTCTTTCCCTAATACCCTTGAGACACTTCTTATCGAGGTTCAACTGTATATAAATTTCTTTTTTTTTCATTCAATTATTTAATATTTTCTTATCCTTATAAATAATTATAAAAATATAATCCTTGCACCCTTAAAACACCTATTACAGTATAGAGTAGAGGAGATTCCCTTGGAAACTTCCCTCCAGCACAATTCCAGAGAGAGAACATTTCTTCTGTGAGACTATTTGTCAGAGCAGAGTCTGGTATTTGAGCAACCTTCCCCCAGCTATCATATCCAGTGCTATCAGCGAACTATCCCTAGTCCTTAAGAGGAATGCAACAAATTTCACAATGACTAGTTCTGACATTTTTTTTTTTTAAAAACTCTCAGTGCTGTGGACAAGTATACTTATTGGACAGCATCATGTTGTGGGGGCTGTGTACGAAATTACTTAAGTGGGTTTTTATTGCTGGGTGGGCTATGGACAATTGTACTCATTCAAGCATTTAAATGATGATCCAGTTAAGTTGTTTGAATTGACTGGTGTCTAGAGGTGATATAGTAAACTAATACTTCACTATGAGATCAAAAGAGTGTTCTTACGAGGTATTTTTTCAACTAGGTGTTAGTAGATGAGAAAGGACCCTTAGTCTACACGACCATGTTTGGACCTTCATTTAAGGTAAGTTATAAGTAACTATTCAGCTGTGGAGATCCAAGAGAATATGTTTATTTGTGTTTCCTTCATTCCAGAAGGGGAAGGGTTAAACTTAAATTTTTAAGGTTCTAAGCCCAAAGACACGAAGGTGGTTCCATTGAGCAAACCTAAACTTTGTCCTGCTCAGCACTTAATGTGATCGTCATTGTAAAAAAAGTCTTACCTCTTTGGGTTTTGAACCATCACTACATATGTCTAGTAAATAACCCTGGTTTCATGCAGGAGTTTAGGAATATGAGAACCTTTCGGCTTCTCCAATCCCAAAGAGATAATGTTACCAAGGTTGAATTTAAGGAGAATGAAAATTCAGCTTTCAATTGAAAAAAAAAAAAAAAAAAATGATAACTCAATTCCTTTCACTGATTGTTCAGATTGATAAAACACAGAGATTGTTTATTGATGTGTTTAGATTGTGCAAACATCTATTCAAAATCAGATGTCAACTCAGCATTTTTTTTTACAAACAATGATGAAACAATTAAAAAAAAAAAATGTACAACAATAAAATAAAATAAATATATTAAAAAGTATGGCAAATAATATTGAACAACAGATAAGAAAACATTTAGTATGTCATTAAATTACAATATAATAGTTATTTTAATAATATTTATTCAAAATCACTTAATTTAAAAAGTATGATGTACGACAATAATATATGTGATATTTTATAAGTAGTAGGAATAGTATTTTTATTTTAATTAAATTTTTATTTATTCTTATAATATTATCTTTTCCATCTCTAGCAGTCTAAATACTGACATTATATTATATACCCTGGTCATTCAAAATTAAATTTTAAATTAGTAGATACAAAAATAAAATTATGGACAGTAATATTTAAAAGGGCTAAATCACATGAAATAAGTTTATGCTTATTTTTTCCACATTAGCCTAAGGATTTTTAAAATGCTGCATACTATTTAAAAAAAAAACAAAGATACAAATTTAACTATAATGTTACATGCAAATGGAAAATGAGGTAATAATAGGTTAAAAAAAGAAAATCAGATTAAAAAAAAATTATAGGCCTACTAATAATATATTAATTAATATTATGTATTAAAATAACATTAACTCATTGGAGTTCTTATTTTATTTTATTTTATTTTTTTAAAAAAAAGATAAATTTTAATGCATATAGAAAAGGCCGGAAACAGTGGCATGCGGTTTGAAAACCCAGATAAGACACCTTTAGAGGTATAAGGGGACAACTAAGTAACTAAGTCCTTATCAAAACATATACACATGAGGTTATTATAGGATGGACAGGAATGTGCCACATTACTCATTAAATCAATGTGATCATCAGAGTAAAATATAACTCACACCTCAGTGGGATTTGAACCATTGAGATCTTGGTGTTTGGTTTCAAGCAAGATACAATTTTAGCCACAGCAATCAAGGGATCAGTATTTAGCTGAGTGTCTTTTTGATGTTTTAATTTTACCACAGCTTCATCATATTAATATTCAGTTTCATCAGAACTCATATATTTAATCATAAATTTAAATTTAGAATAAAATATTTTAATTAAGTTTTGAGTTAGTTAAAAAAATAAAAATTACAATTAAAATTCACCATATTTGCAGAGTACAAGGAAAAAACTAAAAGAAGAAATTTTTTGAGTGCGCTAAAAAGGATTATTATTTAAAGGTTGAAGAAGATTTTTAAAGTATGAGGAATATCTTTACAAACTTAGAAAATGTTGGATTATAGTTAATTCAACGTCTATGCAGCATTTTGAAAAAAATACAATTTAATTTTGACACACCTACTCATTTAGGAACCATAAATGAAACCACTAAAAAAAAAGTGTTTACTAAATATAAAAATGCCCTTTTCTTATCAATATATAAAACAATTACACCCTGAAATTCATAAAAAAATAATTAAATCATGAACATTAAAATGAGTACGATAAAAAAATTAACAATACACAACAACCAAAAAATAATACAATAATAGAAGAAAAAAAAGAGTATAACATTTAAAATCATATAAAAAAAAAGGCTAATTCAAATGAGATGTACATTAATTTTGATTACAATAATAATCAAACAAAATAAAATGCAATCAATAATGATATAAAAAACAAAAATTCAATTAATAATAACAAACAAAAAATGTACAGCTAAAATTAAATGAGGTAACAGCCTTTTGAAACAGGATATCCTAATATTACCATAGTTCGATCACAGACAATATCAGTAATGTGCAACGCAAAATAAATGTCTTCCTAACAGTCTCATGTCTTCCCATAGATCCCTGTCAACATAAAAAAATAGATTTTCAAATACAAGAAAATAATTATTAAATCTAGAGTTCCCATTAATAAATGGTTGTTACAAATTGATTTCTTCTTCTTTTACAGTTAAATACTGGAAACCAATGCAGCATCTATGAGCAGTCGGATGTTTCAATTCAATTGGATATGTTCAAAGCGTTTTTTTTTTTTTTTTTTTTTTTTTTTTTTTAATTTTCTCTGAATTACAGGAAGAGCGACTGTGCCAAGCAGTATAACAGCAATGTAGATAAATATTCAATCACTACTCTAAATGGGGCAACATGGCATATAGATCGAGTAAATATTACTAAAGGTCGACCAAGAAGTCATGAACACGGGAGAAACTGAAAGCTTAGCTTCGTTTAAAGTCGGAACTTCCGAGTATTGCCGAAGTCAGTACAGTCGGGTGCTAAGACAATACCCATTTCTAGTTTGTATGACATGCGCAGTTATGTCAAATCTCACGAATAAGAACAGGAAGGTTTCCAATCTGTTAGGTTTCCTGTTTTGTTTGTTTTTATACAGTACGAAATATAGTCACAACGGTCCTAAATCCAAATCAAACTCAGAAATAAGGAGGAAGAAAAAAATAGATTAATATAGAAGAAAATCGATTTAGATTTAAAGAATATTATTATGAATAATCAATAAATAATAATATAAAGATATTATCGTATATTATTAGTGATTTCTTATCAGGTTCAGTGTTGCCTGTGACAAAAAATATAGAAGTTATCAAAAATAAAATTATTAATAGCAAAAGAACAACACTGTGTTTTTTGACAGAGGTCTATTTTATTAAAAACTGACTTTACATGACACCAAAACAACGACACTAGCGCACTCCTCAGATTTCCATGACTTCTTGGTCGACCTTTAGTCTATGATGAAATATGATAGTTTGGTGAGGTAAACCTTTTTTTAATACATTTTTTACCCACTTTCTGATTACATAGTAGTAGTAGTAGTAAGGTCCTAGTACTAGTATTAGATGGGGCAGACGAACCACTTGTTCGAACCCAGGCCCAATTAGACCATCACTTAGGCCCTTTTTACTTTACCCGTGGAAGAGAGTTCCAGCCACTTCACACATCATACCTTAGTACATTCTGATAAGTCTTAAACTTATTTGAAATGAGGAATGAATAATTATATTTTTAATTTAAACATAAGTAAATATTTCATAATCAATCTGTCAAAACATCGAAGTGTCAATGTATATATCAGGGTTCCCCCCCAAATTTTGACCCCCTCAGTTGATTAATGTGTCTTCGACATATTATGCCATTTTCAAATTGCACATGGTATATTACTCTTCCTTCTTTTTTTATAATTTTCCCAGTCTCCCATTTCTGTCCTGAACGTTGGTAAATCCTTGCCTTCACAGTATCGCCAATACCGTACGATCTTAATTTAAAATTTTGATTCCCACCTGTGATTGCCCCATTGTTTTCATTTTTCTGAATCCCATAAATTAAATCAAGTCGAGTTCTTATTTTCCTTCCAAACATTAAGCTGTAGGGCGACTTCCCTTCTGTACCTTCAATGTTCCTTAGCTGCATCAATAATCTTCCCAGTTTATCCTGTTTCTCCCCTGGTTCATTTGACATAGCCTTCAGATGTTTCTTCACTGTTTGAACTGACCTTTCAGCCAAGCCATTTGACTGTGGATGAAACGGTGTAGATGTCATATGCCGCACTCCGTTATCTTGTAGGAACTCTTTAAAAATGTGTCCAGTGAATTGTGGTCCATTGTCTGTCACTATTGTTTCAGGTAACCCAAACGTCATAAATAAACGAGCTAGTTCCTTAACGCACCAAGCTGATGTTATGTTTTTTGTAGGCAATGCTTCGATCCATTTTGAGAAAGCATCGACTATTATTAGATAGTACATACCGTGTAATGGTCCAGCAAAATCTAAATGTACACGTTTCCATGGTGCGTCCGGCTGTATCCATGGAGAGGGTGAAGCTTTTGGTGGATTGTTTTGTTTTTCACAACAAGGCATGCAGTCTTTCACGAGTTCTTCTATATCCTTGTCCATATTCTTCCAATACACATAGGACCTTGCTAGCTGTTTCATCCTAGTGATTCCAATGTGCCCATAATGTAGCTCTGCTAGAATAAACTTCCTCAATTTTTTTGGAATGAATACTCTGGATCCCTTTAATACACATCCATTCTGCAGAGTCATTTCATGATCTTCATAGCCAAATGATTTTAAGGAAGTACCTTTTTTCAAAGCGTCAAGGATTAATTTAGTTTCTTCGTCCAATATGGTTTCTTTGGCAATAGTAGTGTCATCTATAGGTAATGAATTTATTTGACTTATTTGGAAATATTCTGATTCATCTTTACTCCATACTGCCGGTGGGTTTTCAGTTGGAAATCTGGACAAGTAGTCTGCGTTTGCATGTAATTTAGTATTTCTGTAGAGAATTTCGTAGTCAAAACCAGATAAGAAAAGGCTATAGTGTAGTAGTCTAGTAGCAGATAAGGTAGGTAAAGCGGAAGTCGGATTTAAAATAGAGACTAATGGTTTATGATCTGTGATCAATTTAAATTTCCGACCATAGCAGTAGGGAAAAAATTTTTTGATACCCCAGTAAATCGCAAGTGCCTCTTTATCGATTTGGCTATAGTTCTGCTCACTTTTTGTCAGGGATCTCGATGCAAAAGCAATTGGTTTTTCTTCGCCTGTTGGAAACCGATGAGAGAGCACTGCTCCAAGACCTACTGGGCTTGCATCCGTTGCTATTAAGAGTTCTTTACACGGATCATAATGTGTGAGGACTCTGTCACTGCTTATATTTTTCTTAACTTTGAGAAAACTTTCTTCACATTCTGGAGTCCACACAAACTTAATGTTTTTTTGTAATAGCTTATTGAGCGGATTAAGTGTTGTCGCTAGGTGTGGAATAAACCGATTGTAATAATTAGCCATACCTAGAAAAGTTCTTAATTCTTTGACATTTTCAGGTCTACTTGCATTTAGAAGGCTTTTGATCTTTTCTTTTGACGTATGAATACCATTTTCATCTATAACATGCCCTAAATATATTGTGCTTTTTTGAAAAAAATTACACTTATCTTTATTCAAACGTAAGTCAAATTTTTGTAGTTGCCTAAAAACTTCTTCTAATATTCGGAGAACATCCTCTTCTGATTTTCCATGAACTAAGATGTCGTCAAAGAAAAATTCGACTCCTTCTATACCCTGTAACATTGTAGCCATAAATTTGTTCCATATTTGTGGAGCCGTTTTTACCCCGAACATGAGACGATGAACTCTGTACAAGCCTTTATGAGTGCTGATAGTTTGCATTTTAGCACTCTCCTCGTCTAATCTCATGTGCAGGTAAGCGTTGGAGATATCTAACGTACAGAAAAATTTGGATCCATTTGTAGAAGCATAGATTTCTTCGATGCGTGGGATTGGGAATGGTTCATCTTTAATCACCTTGTTCAGTGTTACCTTATAATCGGCGCACAGTCTCAAACTACCATTAGGTTTTAGAATCGGTACTACTGGTGTTCCCCATTCACAAAAATCAACTTTCGAAATAATTTTTTCACTAACAAGTCTCTCCAGTTCCTCTTCTATTTTATTTTTTATTGCAAATGGTACCGGTCTTGGTTTGTAAAAAATCGGTTTAGTATTTTCCTTTAATTTATAATGAGCCTTGATAACTGTGATTTCCCCAATTCCCTTGTTAAAAATGGATTTGTAATTTTCCAAAAGTTTATTTAATTTGCAGGTAATATTGGGATGAACCTGCTTAACATCTGCAAATTTAAGTTTAGCTTGATGCATCCACTCCCTGCCGAATATAGGGTCAACTTTAGCATTAATAACATAAAGTTTTCCCATGAAATCATTACCCTTATACCCAACTTGTACAAGAGCAAGTCCGGCAGGTTTGATTAATTCACCGGTGTAGGTCTTCATTATTACATTAGTCGGTTGTAATTTTGATGGTATTTTTAATCCTAAATAGTCATGCATAGAAATAGAGCTCAAAGCAGCCCCCGTGTCTAGCTCCATGACGCACTTCCTATTTTCAATTATTACGTTTATTAAGAACTTATCTGAAGATTTAGGTTTTATTGAATAGATCTCTTGAGGGTTTGTTGTGTAGTTATCTTCCTCTTCTGCGTTTTGGTTTATGTTCTTAGTTTCTGCCTTCTTTCTAAAGCAAGCAGGTTCTATATGGCCCCTCACTTTGCAGTAACTACAAACTTTTAGTTTCATCGGACAGTTGTTTGCTTTATGTGTAGTATTTGTGCAGCGGAAACATTTTCCACGCATCTCAAAAAATTGTTGTTTTAATGAATTTTTGTTCTTATTTATAGCTGATACTGGGATACTATTTATTTTCTCTCATGAATCTGTAGAATATACTATTTTTGGCGGTTTATTTTTAATCTGAAAGGTGGCTTTTACACTACTGTTGTTGTTTCCCAAATTTTTACTGTCGAGTTTCGATATTTCTACTGTGCTGGCAGTGTCGACTAACTTGTTGAAGGTAACATCGTCGTATTTTAGTTGGAGAAGTTTTGTACGTATATCACCATCCGTAATCCCTCTAACAAACTGCATTTTTAGTAAAAGTTCGTTAACAGGTTTTTTGCACGAACACTCGAACTTACAATTAACTGTCGCTTTTCTAAGTTCTGCTGCAAATTCCGTAACAGATTCTTGTTCTTTCTGAATTCGTGTAATAAATTTATGTTGCAACATCCAAACATTTGGTTGAGGGTTCAAGAAATCCCGTAAAATATTCACTAATTCGTTATAAGTTTTGGAAGTCGGTATGTCGGGAGCACATAAATCGTAGAGTTTTTGATGTAAGTTTGGCGTCAAAGTATGTATAAATATGTCTCGTGAAGATTCGGGTCGAAGTTGTTTTAATTTTAAATAATGTTCAAATCTGTTGACAAAATTGTTGAACGTTTCTTCTTCTTTGTAAGGTACAAATTTTATGTCCGACGGGGTAACTGGTTGTGTTGGTTGAACGTTGGTAGCCGTCGTCGTATTATCACCTTGTAAGGAACTCACTAATTTGCCGATGTAAGCTTTTAGTTCTAGATAGGATTCTTCCATGTCTTCAGTCATTTGTATTTCTTCATTAGGAATTTCCTGGAAGAAGGCTTCGAACTGATCCAGCGAAGTCTGATATGTTTGCCAGTGGTGAGCTAAGGCATCGTCCCTGATTCTGATCTCGTGTATTGTGAGTTCCTTTAATTTTGCTAAATAGTTTTTTGTTCTGGTCATGTAAGATTTCAGTGTTGTACGTACTCGTTTTAAATGTTTCTGGAGATTTAAGCCAGGCTCTCCTTCCTCTATTATAGGTTCGTTCCTATTACTCTTAAACTTATTTGAAATGAGGAATGAATAATTATATTTTTAATTTAAACATAAGTAAATATTTCATAATCAATCTGTCAAAACATCGAAGTGTCAATGTATATATCACATTCTACCGCAGAAGCGAGTATGACGTGATCAATAGTGAGCCATATAAATCAGAGCGTCACGGGGAGGAATTGAACCCATGATCCGTACCGCTCATGATTCAGTGATGGCCGAGCAGACTTGGTAAGTAATTTAACCCACACATCCACACTGGCTCTCAGCCGATTACATAGAAAGCTGAAACTTACATGAATTATGTATTTCCAATCACCACAACGCAAGTTAATTAAAAACTCTTGGAAATCTTCATAAAAATAGTAGTTAAAATAGACTGCCAATTAGTGTGGCACATAGCTTCCTCACATGCTATCACATACTTTTTGATTGTATGCTTTTACGAATTAAAGTATCAATTAAGCAAAAGTTAAAGAGCGCAGACGGTTCAAATTAATCTGGGGCTATCTGTGGGCTACTTTCAATAAACTATAAAAATTTCATACAAATGAGATAAGTACTTTTGAAGCTATAGGTATAAATTAATGTATGTTTGTGCGCATGTGGAAGAGAAACAAAAAGCGTAGAAATTTGAAACTTATATGGCACCAACAATGGGCTACTCATGACCTACCACCCAAATTTCATTAAAATTGGACATGTAGTTTTTAAGATATATTGGTTCGCAGAAATTGAACGACAGACCGACTGACAGACAGACAAAATTTTTGAAATAGGAGACCTAAAAAAATGTTCGTTCTACAGAACGATCACATAGCTTCCATTACCTTTGGTAAGCTCAGAAGCAAAAGTTTTTATGTAAAAAAAAAATAATAATAACTGCAATTGTTATGAAAATTTCTAAAGTGAGGTTTTTTGCACTTTTATTAATAACTCAGGTTCTACTCATTAATTTTCAATGAAAAAAAGTCACCAACATGCACCACATATTAGCACACAACACTGTATATAAATCAATGGATTTTGTTAAGCTAGTTGTAGGCCTATAAACCTATGCTCACCTTGACAGGACAGACAGACAGGAAAAAAAGATAAAACCCATTTTCGTTTTCATATGATAAATAAATGACATGAAAAAGGGGTTACTACTTAAGTGAAGTGGCATCCATCCATTTGGTTTATGCTGCTAGAGGTCGACCAAGAAGTCATGGGAATGTGAGGAGTGCGCTAGTGTCGCCATGTACAGTCAGTTTTTATTAAAATAGACCACTGTCAAAAAATACAGTGTTGTTCTTTTGTTATTAATAATTTTATTTTTGATCACTTCTATATTTTTTGCAACAGGCAACACTGTACCTGATAAGAAATCACAATAATATACGATAATATCTTTATATTATTATTTATTGACTATTCACAATAATATTCTTTAAATCTAAATAAATTTTCTTCTTTCTTAATCGATTTTTTTCTTCCTCTTTATTTCTGAGTTTGATTTGTTACTTTTTTATTTCTGTTTTATTTGTTACTTTCGTTATTTCTGGATTTAAGTTCTTAATTTTTTGTGAATTATTATTTGTACTATTACCTCTCTCGGATTGTTTTTGGCAATTTTCTCTTTGGTAAATTAAATTTCCTGGTAATATTAAAAACATGGATAATAACACGAATTCAAAATTAGGAAGAAATTATACAAATAATGAGATTCTAAGATAAGTTTTCCTGGTTATTTTATTTATAAAAAATATAATGGGAAAAAGCAAACTAGAAATTCGCTAATATTATTTTGATTAATTGTCATGGAGAGCAATCATTTTTATAATAACAAATAAATATTAGGTTTGTTCCAACCCCATTATTTCTAGTGTTCTTTGCATTTGCATCATCATGGTGAATGGTAAAAAATCAAAATTGTTGTGTGACAGTTGTGACTATAATTAGTATTGTATAAAAACAAACAAAACAGGAAACCTAACAGATTGGAAACCTTCCTGTTGTTATTCTTGAGATTTGACATAACTGCGCATGTCATACAATCTAGAAATGGGTATTGCCTTAGCACCCGACTGTACTGACTTCGGCACTACTCGGAAGTTCCGATTTTAAACGAAGTTAAGCTTTCCGTTTCTCCCGTGTTCATGACTTCTTGGTCGACCTCTAGGAACTACAAACCATCCCATGTGTCATCCAATATATATATATATATATATATATATATATATATATATATATATATATATATATATATATATATATGTCTAAGCCCTCTTTGGGCTTCCTTTGGCTTGCAGAAGCCCCAACATCAATCCAAATTAAACCAATATTAGATTGAGCTATTTTGTTTAGAGTACTCTCTAGAGAGGGCAGAAATAAACTCTATCAGCTGCTAGAATCAAAAAGGTTGAATCTACTGAGACCAAATAATAGAAAATATAAATGAAACCAACCTTTCAACAAATCAGTAATCTTAGGTTTGAGCAGTTCTCTTCTGTTTTCTCATATACTTGAGTTTCTTCTCTGAAAACTGTGTGTTTGATTGAGAGAGCCATTGGGAGGCTTTCCTAGTAAGAGGTTTGTAGCAGTAGCAGGCTCTCATCCACAATTCCTCTCCTCTCAGCTTCACTTTGCGACTCATATCCACACATTGCTGCAACACAAAACCAAATAAATATAACATTCAATAAAATACAAAATAAGTGATAGCACAATAATCAATTTTTAGAGAAGACATATGAGGATATTAGGGTGTTTAAGAAGCTGAAAGATCTTTATAAACACCTTCTGAGAAATATGATCACGCAATTCAAAACACATCAGAGAAATATGATCACACTATTCAAAACACATTTGAGAAATATAATCACACTATTCAAAACACATTTGAGAAATATGATCTCACTATTCAAAACACATCAGAGAAATATGATCACACTATTCAAAACACATTTGAGAAATATGATCACAATATTCAAAACACATCTGAGAAATATGATCATGCTATTCAAAACACATCTGAGAAATATGATCACACTCTTCAAAACACATCTGAGAAATATGATCACACTCTTCAAAACACATCTGAGAAATATGATCACACTCTTCAAAACACATCTGAGAAATATGATCATGCTATTCAAAACACATCTGAGAAATATGATCACACTCTTCAAAACACATCTGAGAAATATGATCACACTCTTCAAAACACATCTGAGAAATATGATCACACTCTTCAAAACACATCTGAGAAATATGATCACACTCTTCAAAACACATCTGAGAAATATGATCATGCTATTCAAAACACATCTGAGAAATATGATCATGCTATTCAAAACACATCTGAGAAATATGATCACACTCTTCAAAACACATCTGAGAAATATGATCACACTCTTCAAAACACATCTGAGAAATATGATCACACTCTTCAAAACACATCTGAGAAATATGATCATGCTATTCAAAACACATCTGAGAAATATGATCACACTCTTCAAAACACATCTGAGAAATATGATCACACTCTTCAAAACACATCTGAGAAATATGATCATGCTATTCAAAACATATCTGAGAAATATGATCACACTATTCAAAACACATCTGAGAAATATGATCATGCTATTCAAAACACAGCTGAGAAATATGATCACACTCTTCAAAACACATCTGAGAAATATGATCACACTCTTCAAAACACATCTGAGAAATATGATCACACTCTTCAAAACACATTTGAGAAATATGATCATGCTATTCAAAACACATCTGAGAAATATGATCACACTCTTCAAAACACATCTGAGAAATATGATCACACTCTTCAAAACACATCTGAGAAATATGATCACACTCTTCAAAACACATCTGAGAAATATGATCACACTCTTCAAAACACATCTGAGAAATATGATCGTGCTATTCAAAACACATCTGAGAAATATGATCACACTCTTCAAAACACATCTGAGAAATATGATCACACTCTTCAAAACACATCTGAGAAATATGATCACACTCTTCAAAACACATCTGAGAAATATGATCATGCTATTCAAAACACATCTGAGAAATATGATCACACTCTTCAAAACACATCTGAGAAATATGATCACACTCTTCAAAACACATCTGAGAAATATGATCACACTCTTCAAAACACATCTGAGAAATATGATCACACTCTTCAAAACACATCTGAGAAATATGATCATGCTATTCAAAACACATCTGAGAAATATGATCACACTCTTCAAAACACATCTGAGAAATATGATCATGCTATTCAAAACATATCTGAGAAATATGATCACACTATTCAAAACACATCTGAGAAATATGATCATGCTATTCAAAACACATCTGAGAAATATGATCACACTCTTCAAAACACATCTGAGAAATATGATCACACTCTTCAAAACACATCTGAGAAATATGATCACACTCTTCAAAACACATCTGAGAAATATGATCATGCTATTCAAAACATATCTGAGAAATATGATCACACTATTCAAAACACATCTGAGAAATATGATCATGCTATTCAAAACATATCTGAGAAACATGATCACACTATTCAAAACACATGTGAGTGGTGATTCTGTAACTTGAATCCTCCCTTCTCAAAGAAATATTAGAAGTAAGCAATCATCTGCAAAATGTAAGTTTTCAAGTATATTGATCAGGTCCCACAGTGACCCCTAAATCTGTTTATTGCCTTTTTCATGTAGTATCTAGGACCATCAGGAAATTATAAAACAATATTATATGAAGTAACAAAAGAAAAAAATAGACTGCCAACTGCCAACTAGTGTGGTACATAGCTTCCTCGCATCCTATCATGTACTTTATTGTTATATTAACATTAACATTATTGTAATATTATTTATTGTGTAAAAACTTTTAATATAGTTTTAGCGATCTTTAACACTTCATAGCGGTGTCGCTGTTGGTTTTACTAAAAAAAATTGTATTTGAAAGAAATGTTTGTCAAATTGAATAGATGAAGTTTACGCAAGTGTTGCGTGTGAACGCTTGGACGGATAATGTTGTCCAACGAACTCGTCCTGAGCATTGATAAAATGAACATTTCTACTAAATTTCATCAAAATCGGTCGACATTTACTCAACTATAATCGTCACACGTTTCAGGATTCGTGGACACACAGACCGACAGACAGACAGACACGAGACCAAAAATGTTCTCTGATGTCTGAAACGGATTTCTGTCTTGGAATTTTTAAAATCGGAGATACAATTTTTTTGTTCTCAAAAGTGAACACAATGCTTCTGTTACCTTCCGTAAGCTCGGAAGCAATAAGATTAAACAAAAAAATTTAAAAAATTAAAGATTATAGGATTAGTACCCAGTCTTTTCAAGTAAAAGTAAAACCGTTTCAATATTTGTGTGCTTTTACACCAATGTATACATTTACCATACAAATGAATAATGTATACATGGTAAATATACAGTGTGTCCCAAGAAGATATATACAAATGGTGAATTTTTTATTATTCATTTTACGAAAAAAAAGTTATTCTTCAGAAAAAGTTCTGCATGGTCCAAAACTTAAAATGCAACCATCAGATGACAAATTTTACCTGTCATATACGAGGTTTGTCAAAAAAACATGATTTCCCCTAAAGAGTATCCCACCATTGTAAAGACTTTAATTTATAAAGTAGATATTTCGTAAAAGTAAAGAGAGATAGTGTAAAATATAAAGTAATAATTAAATAAATAGAGATTCAAAAATCTTTCCCAACATTTCAAAAAAGAATAATTAATACTACAGTAGAGTCACACTAATACGGACAAACCTCAACGATTCTTTAGTAATGTACAAATCAATTAACTTTGATTTTTTTGTCCATAAGAGATATATTATTTATCTTAAATCAATTTGTAGGTTTAAAAAGAAAGTAGACCTACGAGACTAAAAAAAAAAAATACATACAGTCAGTCATAAAATGAAATTGATGATTCCAGAAAAAAAGATCGTAATATCATTTTTTGTTTATTTTTTTTTTTTTTAGAGAGAAAACTGTCCTGTAAGAGGTAGATTTTTATCCTGTACCATTTTCATCCATTACAGAAGTGCTTAAGATCTCTAGATCTTTTTTAAAAATCTTCACTTGTTTGGTTTAGTTGAATAGTTTAAAATATTGATTCTTCATTCCTTTATAAACACTTTTGAATAAATTGATTCATTTCCTGTAAGTAATTTTCTTACGTAAGTAAATTACACTGTAATAAGTCAAGAGCTTTATAAACGTCCGAAAGGAATTCTTAACAGAGTATGAGATCTATACTGATCAAAGATGTTTCCAATTCCACTTAAACTAATAAAGGTAGAAAAATTATTAAAAAATTAAAAATTATTAGAGTGCAAGAAACTCCTAAAAATGGTTAAGAAAATAAAAGAACGAAAAAACACCGCCAATATTAATTTATAGAAAGTTCTTCCAACGGATCTTCATCCTTATTTCTATGAATTTTGTTCCTTGTAACGAAATTATTTTTATTCTACAGAAAAACTTTGATATGGGACATTTGTTACATAGAGATTTTGGTTGTATAGAAGTTTGTCATAAGGAGGTCCAACTGATAACGAACTTAATCCATTTTAATAGTTTTACCGAGTAAAACTTGTTTCAAAGACATTTTAAAACTGATTCCGATTAATCCGGACTTTCATTGATCCGGACAGTGTCAGATCCACTAAAATCCGCATTAGCCAGACTCTACTGCAATTAGTGTGAAGCAGGAACTGAAGTAAAATACAGGGTGGGGTAAAACAAACAGTGCAGTTTGGAAGGGTGACTACATCCCTTGTGGTAGGGATAGGAGCCTGGGAGGGGTCTCATTGTGTCTGCCCACTCACCCCATTTTCAGTCGTTACCATGGTTTGGACATCGAGGCTTCGCCGTCCGCACGTTTTTCGAAAAACGGCCGTTCTTGCGCACCTCGTCTCTCTGAGGGGTGACCTGGGGTGGCCCGCGAGATCAGCGGATTTGAGCATTTGCGATTTTTGCCAGTGGGGCTACCTTAAGGAAAAGGTGTTCAAACATCGTCCTCACACTTTGGAAGAACTGAAGACCCAAATTAGAGAGGAAAGCCCCGCAATTCCCGTTGATATATGCCAGAAGGCGACTGAAAGCTTCAGGAATCGCCTCCATCAGTGCATCACTGCTGGAGGCCATCATCTTGCTGATGTGATCTTTAAAACTTGAGTAAACAAATGGGGTGTACTACTGAACCAAATAAACCAAACTGTATTTTTCTAAGTTGCGCCTTTTTTTTTTTATTGCCCTTCTAAACTGCACTGATTGTTTCGCCCCACCCTGTATATAAATGGCAGAACTAAATATAGAAAAAAATGAAAATATTAAAGGTTGTAATGTAAAACAATGAACACTTGTCATGTTAAGGTTAATATAGTGCTTTGTTTATAAACATCTGGGGTCTGCAACAACCTCACAATGGAGGGAGTTGTAAACGGGGATACTTAGAATTGAGGATGTACTATCACCACTGGCTCTTAGTAGGCATAATAGCATACCTACAACGGGTCAACTGTCACTTATTAGGCAAACTTTATTTGATCTATTCCATTGTATTGCTATTGTATTGTATTGCCCAGAATCACTCAAATTTATTAAAGTCGAATATATTCCATTTCAGAGTTTAGTGGAGGAAAAGAAAGTCAAAAAGGAATGACATAATGTGGCGTCAACAAGGTATCTGACATTGATTGACTGGTAAAAGTAATATATGCATTTAGAAATACAAAAATAGAATAGTAAACATTTAACACAACATATTCTGTAACCAAGCATATTTATATCTGACCAGTATGTATTTAAGTAAGGAATCAATTCACAAGAGAACTCATACAATTAACCCTTTCGTTCCAGGTGTCCAGTATACTGGACATCATTTTCAGGACAAGTTTTAATCTACATTAAGTCATTTGTCTTTATTTTTTATTTATTTTTTGGCCAACCTGATACCTTCTTTAGTGATTTTAACTCGTCAGTGTTAACAAAAATAATTGTAACAATTAGATAAACATAATTTCGACAGGTGTTTTTTTCGTCCCAATAACATAGCGTCCACAGGAATGTATATAAGTTTCACTTGTTTGTTTTAAATGTTAAAAATTTTCTTTTAGGCAGTAATTGTTTAGTTAAGATAAAAGTTAAAATTTGTTAAATAATGATTTTCAATCACAAAAAATATTCAAATTTAGCACATAATTTATCGTCAAAATTTGATGTCCAGTATACTGGACATTTGAAGTTCATGGTAACATTTGGTTTTGTAATATGTTCAAGATCAGGTAATGAACTCAGAAGGAGGTAATGATTTAGAACTTGAGAAATGATTTAGAAATTAGATTGTTTTATTCCAAATATTTTTTTTTATTATTATCATTAAAAATTTGATTTTTTAAAAATTCTTGTGAAAGGTTGAAATTGTTTTCACAATTCCTACAATTAAAATTCTAATGTTAATTATTTCTAATTTTACTTGTTTTTTGTAAATAAGTCTTACATTATAATTATTAACGATTTGATTTTTATAAATGCTTTAATTATTGAAATTTTGAGCCTTAGGGTGAGTTCAAATACCGTGATTTTACTGATCATAATTATTGTAAACTGGTATGTCAGCCATTTAAGCTAATGTGGAATATAACTGATCAAAGTGATCACATGTGGACTTACTTATTTTACTTACATGTATATCTGGGATCTTACAGTTGAGTCTGAATGTCCACTATAATGGACATTTCATATCTCAAAAACGGGAGGTCCAAAAATTTTGAAAAAAATACTGAGTCATCTAGGGGTCAATAGGAATTGACCCTCTAAAAGATTTTTTTTTTACAATCAACAGAAAATAATCGGGTGCGAAAGGGTTAAGTTGCTATTACGAAGGATAATAAAATATAAAAACAAACCTGCATGGCTTCTTCATTAGAGAACCGAATGTTTCCGTAACCAAGCTTCTTGCAGAATAGTCGAGGGGGACAAGTTGACAGATCTATGTCCTCGATCCCTTGTATGCCGAGCTTCGTGAATAGTGATATAAGATCAAGGGCATTGATCCTGGAAAAAATAAAAAGTAGTTGCTATAAAATTTTTAGATACTGGTGAACATAAGGTTTTGATTCCCTTATATTTTATGTGTTCGAGTTAAGCTTTTTAAATTCTCAGTAAATTTAGTCATTTCTTGTACTTTTTTAGTTAATTATTTAAATTAAAAAGACTAACTCAAGGGAAAAGCTCCAGAAGCTATTGCTGTTTTTTGTTTTTAAACCAAAAGTTAACTTACTTATTCTGGTACTCTTTTACCTCTCAGGTAGAGGGTACATAGCCAAAAGTTGAACGTGTAACTTGACGTAGCAGTGAAAAGGTTAATCCCATTAACTAACGCTATAAATTGGGAATAGGTATATACCAGAGTGGTTAATGTTACCCTGAAACCAAAGTCCAAAAACCAACATATCTAAGCACAATTCTGAAATTTCTAAACTTATCATATCAAGTGTGTGAATATATCTAAAGTGTTGTTATGAAGACATACGACCAGCTGTTAACATCAATCTGTAACTTTAGGAGTTGATAAACCACAGCACTGTTGATATTTAACCATTATTATATTGCAAGAACCAATGATGTTGCTATCAGTCTGGTTATGCTGTTACATCACCCTGTATTTGTTTACTTCGTCTTTTTCATACTTTCTTAAATTTCTTTTCATCTATTCATTTGTTTTTCAAGAGTATTTATTTTTCTGTATGATTAGTTTTCATTTTTTTTTTAAAACAAATTATTTAGTTTTTGATGTTAAAGTCGGTCAGTTTATGTTGCAAATTCAACAAATAAAGTGATACATATATCTATGATAAAACAAACTGGCTGGACTCAAGGCCCACTTATAATAACTATTGCAATTTCAACAAAATTGAATGCAAATAACCATTTTACACCATTTTTTTTTTTTTTTTTTTTTTTTTTTTTTTTTTTTTTTTTTTTTTTTTTTTTTTTTTTTTTTTTTATAAAAAGCATCTGAAAAGTTTTAAAAGATTGTTTACTTTTTGTTTAAGATTTTCATCAATGTCTATAAAACTAGATTTTTCCCGGGCAAACGGCTTCTATCATTAGTTTCGTATTTAAATAGACTACATTTTAGAAAATTTTTAATCAACATCATCGGAACCGTTTTCAAGAATTCAGAAATAAATATTTAAACTTTTTTTTTTTGGAATTATCTACGCATCAAGAACTTTACGGTTAAACAATTAATTTCTCTATTGTTTTTTATATTCCTTTTACAGAACTTTTTTATACACAACTGCCTGATTACAGTTATTAGTGCTAAATATGTCTCACCTCTTTGGGAATTGAACCAGATATGTTAGAATTTAGGAAAGTGGTTTAAAGTGATCGGAAATGCCAATACACTCTTCAATATATAATCTAGCTATACTTAACATTAAAAAAGGAGAAGTTCTTACCCAGTGCCTAAATTCTGAATAGTAGCAGAATAACAAGGTTTGGGACACTTGATCTTGGGCTGTGAAAAGGGTTGTTCCATAAGAAGTTGATAAGTGTCGACTTCTGGTTTAGAACGACTGCACTCAGGTTCTGAGCTTGAATCGTGCAATGTAATTGAGTGTAAGTCTTCAGACTGAAGAGTTGCATCAAGTTTTCTTCTTTTTGATTTCTTTGCTTTGGCTTCTTCACTGTAACTATTCCAATTGAAGTTATCAGTTTCCATCAATCTAGAACTCAAAGTAGAGCAATCTTCCCTTTTCTTTAATTTACCACCCGAATCTGAACTTTCATTATTTTTTGGCAAAGCAGTCACATTGCCACTGAGTGATTTGATTTGGCGAATATTTTGCTGGGTGATTTCAAATTTTATTCCACAAAAATATGATTTGTCGGCAGATGATTCAGAGGACTTAGCATGGTATTTTTCGACTTTAAAATTAATGTTACAGGATATTTTATTTTTAATCTGGCCGCCGGTATGTTTTGAATAGTCCGTTTGGCTTTCGACTTTAAATACTCCACCTGTAGCGTGTGAATTATTTATGTTATTAGCTAAATGGTGTGTGAGGTAACTTTCAGAACAGTCCCCGTCCATTCCCACTATTTTATTATTTGAATCCACTACTTCAAGAACCGGGAGGGATGAAGGAGTTATCTTTCTAATATTGGATTTTTTCTGAACACTAGATTTTGACTCTTTCTTTAAAGTTCTTTCCTTATCTTTTTTATCTCTATCAGACATAAATGGAACATTGGATTTTTTAGAAACATCAATATTTTTATCTTTAGAATGGCCAAAGCAAGATAATCTAGACTGTTTCTCAGCATGAGGTGACAAGTCTTCAGATGAACTCTGTGTTTCACAACTTTCATCATTCACTACAAATTGCCTTTTCTTCTTAGGACTACATTTTTTCTGTTGAATATGTACAAGTTCAGAATCATCGATAAAGGAGTCATCGGAGCTTTTAGTTTCTTCTCCTTCTTCAGCTTCATCGTCTATGAAATCTCTTGTCCTAAAGAGAGGAGATGAACTCAATCCTTCATCTTCACTTTCAGAACTACTTGATTCTGAGCTGGATTCTTCCTCTACTTGACACTCATAAATATTCTGTTTCGGTAAAGCTACTTTTTGATTATTTCCAGTTTCTTTTTTGGATACTATTTGTTCTGAATCATCAGATTCAGTTGAAGAATTGACAAGAACAACTTCCTCGGGTTCACTATCAGAGAGTGTAAAAGTTGTGTTTAGTTTTTCACCGTCAGATTGATCAGCATGAGCCCCTTCGATGAAAGGATCCTGGGATTCATTTGCGGTATAGTCAAGAGATATGATTTTGTCCACTTCATCAGAAGATTTATCCTTAGCCTTGGAAACCCCTTCAGATTTTGTATCGAAAATGGTGTCTTTCACATTATCATCAGATGTCTTCTTATGAGAAGGTTGTTGTTCACAAACAACTGAAGTATCAGTCTGATCTTTAACTGATGTATCATCAGTAGAATGATCCAAAGCATCACCAGCAGATTTACCTCGAGACATAGTTTCATCACTGGTGCCAGAAATATCAGCTTGAGTAGTAGGATATTCCAACGTATCAGTCGAAGAATCACCAGGAGTAATAGATTTATCGCAAACACTCGAAGAGTCAAATTGACTAGCAGATTGATTCAAATTTTCAGCTGACTTATTATCAACAGTGGTTTCAATACCTGAAATGTCAACCTGACTAGTAGAACATTCTAAAGCCTCACTTACTGACTTTTCATCAGCATCCACTAGAACCACAGTTTCATCGCAGACACTGGAGGCATCAGCCTGACTAGTTAAACTATCTAAATCATTAGTAGATTTATTCTGAACCAAGGTTTCATCACAAATACTAAAAGAGTTTTCATTAGCCACAACTTCATTCTTAGTTTCATCATCACTGTTAATATCAACATTCACTATTTCCAAATCATCACTAATTGATTGCTCTTCAGATTTATTTTTATTATAAATGCTGGGAGTATCAACCTGATTAGTAGCTTGTTCATTAGTTGATGGATCATTATTAGATTTGATTTTAATCAAGGATTCATCAGATGCACTAGAAATTTCAGTCTGACAACCAGAACTATTGATTTCACTTTTGTCTGATATTTTGTCGCTAGTTGGTTTCTTACAATTATCGGATGTTGCAGCTTGAATGGTGCAATCCATAATGTCAGTAGACGATGTTTTATCAGAATTATTTTCCACTGTAGTCTCATTCGAAGAAGCAGAACCCTCTATTTGAATGGCTAATTGTTCCACTGATTTTTTATCACATTTATTCTCAACTATAGTCTCATCAGAAATACTAGAACTTTCCGTTACAATGATTGATTGATCCACTGGTTTATCATCAGATGTATTCTCAACTATAGTCTCATCAGACATACTAGATCTTTCCATTACAGTGATTGATTGATCCACTGATTTATCATCAGATGTACTCTCAACTACAGTCTCATCAGAAATACTAGAACTTTCCGTTACAGTGATTGATTGGTCCGCTGGTTTATCACCAGATGTACTCTCAACTATAGTCTCATCAGACATACTAGAACTTTCCATAACAGTGATTGATTGATTTACTGGATTATCACCAGATTTATTCTCAACAATAGATTCATCAAAAATACTAGAACTTTCCGTTACAGTGATTGATCGGTCCGCTGGTTTATCATCAGATGTACTCTCAACTAAAGACTCATTAGAAATATTAGAACTTTCCATTACCGTGATTGATTGATTTACTGGTTTGTCATCAGATGTTCTCTCAACTATAGTGTCATCAGCAATATTAGAACTTTCAGATAAACAGATTGACTGTTCTACTGATTGTTCATTACATTCCTTTGCAACATGATTTTCATCAGAAGATATATTCATTTTCTCCTGTTCATCCTTACTTTTTGAATCTTCCTTTTTATCTATGATGGAGTCATCAGAAACGTTAACAAGCATTGAGTAGTTAGTATCAACTTGTGAACCATTGAGTGTATCTTGAACTGAAGTGTCCGAAGCTTCTGCAGTTTGAATAGAAATATCTGTCTCACCAGAATGATCATACTTTAAGTCCTTCATTGGGTGTGCATCGCTTTGTTCAAGAGAGTTGCCCTGTGGTAAACTGGAAAGATCAGGGGATACTTCGTTCTTATCCTCAAATTTTGACATAGGTGTTGGAGATAATGGGGCTGTTGAAGACTCAGCTTTATCACCTGACACATCTGTACTTCCTTTTTGTACATTTGAAGAAGTTGAATTTGATTCTTTAACACCTGCAGCTTCAGTTGTCAAAGATAAATCTCTTTCAGCTTTTTTATTTTCAGGTTCGATTTCTTTAGAAATGAGAACATTCAAATTGTTGGCATTTTCAGTCTCTTTTGACTTACTAAAAACATCTTGGACAGACTTACTTTTATTTTGTTCAATTGAATTATCGGTGTTTGATTTCCCTGCCTCGGTCTCAGTATCGATCATCAATGTGAAATCTAGATCCTCATGGCCAGTTGTTTCACTTGCTGTTGTTTTGTCAAGATGCTCTGATTTCTCTTTAACATTCTTTATATCATGAGTAATTATATGTTCAGCAGATTCACCTCGTTCCTTAGTCACTTCTATTTTGTTTCCTTCAAAAGTTTCAGAGGTATTTTCAGGCGATTTTTCTACCTTGACAGCATCCTCTTGTTGATCTGTAATTGAATCATTTAGGGAATTTTGATTTCGATTTGCGGATGTTATTTTTATCAAAGGGGTAACTCTAGAAAATGTCTTATCATTAGAAAGCCCTTCACTTAAGCCTAGTTCCGAAGAATTATTTTTTTCTACTTGAGTTACAGGTGATGTTTCTGCTTTTTCTTCCAAATTGGAGCTGATGGGTTTGGCTATATCAAGAGATCCAAGATTATTTTTATTCTTAGCTTCATTCATCGATTGAGACATTTCAGGAATGTTATTGGCATTTAATCTGACCAAACTGACAACAGGTTGCAGGTTACTTAACCTAGAAGTATTTGTATCCAATGTTTTCAACTTGGATGGATCATCTTTGAAACTTGAATTCTTCTTATCTAGACCTTTAACTATATTATCTTTATCTGCCATTGTTATTTGGATTAATTTAGAGTTGGGATCGTTATTTTGATCTTCGTAGACCTCCGAACCGATATCAATTTGATCTGTGATAACTTTTGCAATCTTATCCGAACCTTTGTCTTCTAAAGAATTGAATTCTTCCATTTCCTTAATACCGGAATCTTCAGATTCGGCACAGCTTTCATTTTTGTCATGAGATGTAGATCCATTGGGAGATGAAACCTCTGATTTTACACTGACGTCCAGGGAATGAACATTAGGTGTTGCTACGTTGTGGGAATGAACAGGACTGACTTGCTCAACCTTAATCTGACCTACTTCCCGGTAAGAAATAAGTTCAGACGACTGGGTGGGTTCAACAGTAGTAATGATTTGTGAGGACTTAGGATCAATAATATCATCAGGTTTTACATCAGTATTAGGAGAATCAGGCACGGCCGTTTCATTTTTGTTTTCTTCAACAGGACTCAATCCTAGGTTTCTGACATGACGTTTGCGAGGGATTAGACTAGGTGTCTTGTCACTTGAAGTCTCAGGTTCAGGAGAGCCAACAGGAGAAGTTGATAAAGAACTTTTTCTGGTAGCCCTAACACCTGTAGTCTTGGTGGCTAATTCTCTCGCCGGTGAGTTACTAGCTGACCTTCTTGTGATTCTTTTGATTTCTTTGACTGGTTCTGGAGAAGGTTTGCTGGAAGGCTCTGATGAAGTGGAAGTGGAAGGTGCTACAGACCTACGAGAGCGAGTCGATACTGGAGTAACAGTTTTTTCTGAAGCAACTGTGCTCAGTTTACTCCTAGTAGTAATGGTTTTATCTTCTTTTTTGGGAGTTTCAGGCTGAAGAGATGTAGACCTCCTCCTAGTTAAAACTCTTTTTGCAGGAGAATCTTCAGGTTGTGCTGATGATGCCCGGACACTTCTTCTCTTAGGTGTTCCTGTAACATTATCAGCAGGTTGTTTTAATGTTTTTTTAGGAGTTCCTTCACGCTTTGGAGTACCCCCTCGTGAAGGTGTTCCTTCTTGTAAAGCGGTCGCTGGTGTAGCTGGAGGAGATCCATCAGACTTGTCAGTTCTGGACCTGAGCACTCTTTCAGGTGTGCTGACCGCTCCACTCCTTCTCCTTGTCAAAGGGCCTTTTACTGGACGCTCCACTTCCTAAAACCAATAAAAACATTTTTAACACACTACCACTCAAATCAAATTAAAATTCCACAACCAGAAAAAATAAACCATTGAAAAGAATCACAAAAAAAATCTAAACCATAAAAATAATTAAATACAGGAGGACCCCATTAATCCGGAACCCTCGGTAATCCGTATGATCCTCTTTAAAGAATGCAAGCTCTCAACAATAAAAGTTATACTGCAATCCACTTACGATAACTCTCGCTGACCCTGTGCAAAATGATAACTTGGAAAAAGCGCTGAAAAATATAAATTTAAAAGATGTATTTATTAAAGCTAACTGTAGGAATCAGGAAACTGATAAAATGTACATATGTATGTTCATTTCATACACATGCAATTACATATTTTCTTCATGTTGTAAATTTAATTTATCCTTATATAATGTCATATACAAATACAGTACCTAAACTTTCCAACTTACCTCTTTCTAAACGTTTGATTCAGAAACATTTAAGTAATTTTGATGTCAAGAAAGGAGCAGGACCTGATGGTATACCCCTATTTTACTGAAGCTTAGACTAGACCACTATCGCTGTACCTTATATTCAACAGTCACTTACAACTGGTGTTTTCCCTGGGTTAGGAAGGGAAATACCAATGCCACACTAATCGACCAATATGCAACCAACTATGCATGCCTAAACAATTTGAGATGATCGTTACTGACTTCCTGTCTGATAAGTTTAAATTGATAAGCTAAATTCTGCATGGCCAACAGGACGGGTTCAGAAAAAGAAGATATAAAGCCACCAATTAGGTTAGTAATAAAAAGGTGATTTTGGACTCTATTGAAGAAAGCTATAGTGTACATACTATTTAGGCCGAGGTTACATTGGATCTGAATTCGTAAGAAATGTTGGTCGTACGAGTTTGTACGAAGGCATCAAAAGGAATCAAACGCATGAAGCACTAAGAATATGGTTAGTTTGCTGTCACCCTCTTCGTACGAATTCGCACGACATTGTACAACCGAGTCAGATGCGTTCAAAATATTTGTTTTGTCATCAGAATTCATACAAAATACCTCCGGCCCTTCAAATCCCTTTCTGCATCTTTTGAATTTGTTTTTGTGTTTGTGTCAGACAGTTAAGTGTTACTTAATTAGAATTGTTATAACTATTAATTAATTATTAATAATTATTAATTAATAATTACTATTAATTAATTAATAATTACTACAAATAGTTGCTGTGATAATGGGGTGTGTGATTTTAAATACGCTATATAGTGGAGGAAAAGTGACCATTGTGGGATCAAGGTCATATCTTTAAAATGCTCTAGTAAAGCCCCGTTTCCATTACAACAAGTTGCAGGCACATGTTGCGGGACAAGTGCAATTGGAAACAGTTCCACAACAGTTCAGTAACACAACACTGAAAATACTCAACCACAAACGAGAGAACACTTGTAGGTAGGGAGCAAGGTTAAGTTATGGTTTGGGCAGTGAGTATAGACTGCACCGCGCGTGCGCCTTTTCCCGGGATATGTTGCAAAGTGTTTCCATTGCCCGTGGCACAAGTTGTGTCCCACAGTCGCTTGGCACATTTTTGTCCCCGGCACATGTCCCGCAACATGTTGCAGACTGTTTCCATTTCAACAAAATAAGCCGGTAACATGTTGCGGGACAAATGTGTTGTAATGGAAACGTGGCTTAAGGAGCATTCTGGAATACTGCTAAGTGGTTTGAGCTCTTCAGTCCAAAATCCATGTACTTTGTAACGAAAGCATGCAGTGAAGGTTCACAAACTGCTCCATGAGACTTCCAAATAACAGTCTTCCAAGGATGCCAAATGTGAAGAGGCTGGAACTAGAGATAAAATCTCTTGTGGAAATAAGAGCTGTAACCCTAATAGTTTTTCTTATAAAAGTTGTCAGTGGTCATTAAGACTCCCCAGAACTGATTCAGCATTGTAACTTCAGGATTTCAGCTAGGACACAAATCTTTTTACTCCCGACTACCACAGAACAAACTACAGTATGTTGTACACTATGACACAAGCTATGAGTTTATTTAATGAATGTTGTCAAGAGGTTGCATTTTGAATAGCGGGTGGGAATGGGGGTATTAAAATGGCGGGTTTTCATAAGTAATTTTTGAGATTGTAATATCTTGAGAACCACTTGATCTAGGATCTTAAACATTAGGAAATAAGTAATTTCTTATGACATTAACATTTCCTGTAAAATGATTTTCAATCTTCTCTATAAATTCAAGATGGCGGCCATATAAATGTGTATTATATAAAAAAGTATTTTTAAGCCACCTTTGCTTTAATAAATCTTGGAAACTGAAGTCGCTAGAATCACTAAACAAGCTTTAGGAAATTTTCTTTAATGATATATATGTGCGCTAACCTGGGAATTTCTTCTGCTATTATAGTTCAAGATGGCGGTAAATTTTGGGTCATTTTACTATATCTTTAGAACCACTTGAACTAGAACCTTGAAATTTAGAAATTGCTCACTTCATAATATTTTAAAAATGAATTTCAAGATTTACTGACCAGCAAAGATAAGGCTGCTATGCAGGAGGGTCAGATGAAGGGAAAGGGGGGCGCACAAAAGCTATTAATTTGCTTAACGTTTACTTAGACAGAACCAGCAGCACTGTTCCCCACAGTGCATCCTCCCTCCTTAGAGGGCTGCCTCATAGTGACAAGATCAGTCCAGTCTATAATGCCTCAATTCAGTCAGTCCTTTTTGGACTGGAACAACTCATTAGAGGTTTGATGTTTTGTGGATGGACTGTAACACCTAACCACTACCATCAACCACAACCATCTAGCCTCTGGCAGTGTAGCCAGAACTTAGATAAGATAATAATCACAAGCTCAAGTGATACAGAAACTGTTGAAGAAAAAATGGAACTTTACATAGATATATAACGAAAACAAAACGATACGTCTCACGCACACTGTATTTTTAATAATCTGTACAAACATAATGTAGCAACTGTCACCTAACATTTTGACATTCCAAAATATAAACAATACCAAAATACCCTAGAGGCTTCAACTAGTTTATTTTTCAACAGCCTCCTTTGAAGACTCTTCAACTTTTCCTTTCTGCAGAGGAACTCCTAACGCCTAGTAGATTCCGCAGTCTGCCAAACATTGAGGTCTCCAATGGTTTAGTCAAAATGTCAGCTCTCTGCTCTTGACTTGGTACATACTTGAGAGTGAAGTCCCCATTTCTCACTTTATCTCTAACAAATTTGTACCTAACATCAATGTGCTTCGTCCTCATGTGAAACTGCTGATTATTGATGTACTGTATGCAACTTTGGTTATCCACAAAAATAACTGGAGCTGACACGTCTGCTCCCATGTCTCTGAATAGCCTTCGCAACCAAATACTTTCCTTAGCTGCTTCAGATGTTGCCATAAACTCAGCTTCTGTTGTGGACAAAGCTATGGAATTCTGTTTCTTACTAAACCAAGAAATCGGCCCACCGTTATAATAAGATACGACTCCAGACCTTGAGCGCCGTGTCTCCTTACAGCCAGCATAATCCGCATCAGAGTAAACTTTAAGTCCATCAACCTTCCTGTTAGAATAGATAATGCCTAAATCTGATGTGCTGTTCAAATACTTGAGTATATGCTTCACACGAGTCCAATCCAACTGCTTTGGCTTTTCAAGACTTTGAGAAACAATACTCACAGCATACGATATATCGGGTCGCGTACACACTGCCAGATAAAGCAAGCTCCCTACTGCTGCTCTATATTGTGTTCGACCACTCGCATCCAAAAAATATTCCTCTTCACTAGTTGCATTTACTTCTCCCTTGGTAATGGGCACAGTTGCTGACCGACCGTTTTCTTGACGAAACTTTTTCACAATTCTTTGAGCATAGTTCTTCTGATTTATAAATATAGAACCATCCTGGTAATGCTTGATTTCAATGCCAAGATAATGTTCCAGTGGCCCAGATCTCATTTTAAACTCATTCGACAGTTCCTTTAAGAAATTGTCAAGATCACTCTTGTCTTCTGCAGCAACAATCCCATCATCAACGTATATACCAACAATCAATTTGTGATTTGGTTTGACTCTCACAAACAGGCATGGATCTCCATCGCTTTCTTTCAGTCCATAGCGCCGAAGAAAATCTGAAAATCTTTTATTCCAGCACCTGGGTGCTTGTTTCAGACCATATAGACTTTTCACCAATTTACATACACGGGTAGTTCCATCGCTAAATCCTTCCGGCTGGTGCATGTAAATTTCTTCGTCCAAATGTCCATACAAGAAAGCTGTCTCTACGTCTAATTGACACAAATGCATCCCGTCACGAGCAGAAAGTGCTAAAAGAGCTCTAATACTATCATACCTCACAACTGGGCTGAATGTTTCATTGTAGTCAATACCAGAAACCTGCGTGTAACCTTTTGCAACCAACCTGGCTTTGAAACGATTAACAGTTCCGTCTGGACGCTTTTTGACTCGAAATACCCACCGACAGTTAATAGCCTTTTTCTCTTTCGGTAACTCTACTAACTTCCACGAGTTATTGTTCTTTAAGGATGCAATTTCAGCTTTCATTGCCTCCTGCCACTGGACATTCTCTTCTGAACTAATCGCATCTCGGTAAGTTTCCGGTTCAATGATGTCAGCGGAAGCACACATATTCCTCATCATTTCGTAATCATCGTACCGTATTGGAGGTCTAAGATCATCTCTTGGTCGAAGATTATACCGGGGAGGACTCAAAACAGGGTCAATATCGAGAGCCTCCTCAAACTGATGACCATTCGTAGACAAATTATCCTCAACATCATCTTCCATGATAGCATCGATAATAGTACTTCTTTTGTCCAGTATCAGCTCTGTTGGTTCTGTGCTCTGACTTTTCTCTGTGACCTTGTTTTTCTCTGAAGTTTTCTCGTCAAAAATCACATTCGTTGAAAGAACGACATCTCTTTTTGCTGGAAGATAGACTCGATAACCATCGTAGCCACTGTATCCTACAAGCACACCTTTCAGTGATTTACATGTACATAACATATGGAACCAAAGGTTTTCAAATGCTTTATAGATGGAACTTTATTGAACCACACTTCGTACGGTGTTTTATTTGCAATACTACTCTTCCCGGTGTGATTCAGGATATACGCAGCCGTCGACACAGCTTCAGCCCACAGATTATTTGGTAGACTTGCAGATTTTAACAGGGTGCGTGCCATCTCCATGAGTGTCCTGTTTTCCCGCTCAGCAGCACCATTCTGCTCATGTGTGTAAGGCATCACAATGCGTAACCGTATCCCGGATTCGTTCAACATCTTCTTCACCACTTGGTTATTAAATTCTCCCCCTCCATCGGTTAGTAATTCCCTAATTTTGATTCCGTCTTGTTTGGATCTTTGGAGAAATGTTTGAATAGCACCGAAAGTATCTGACTTATTCTTCAAAAAGAAAACCTCTCGATATCGGGAAAAGTCATCTTTTAACACCAAGAAATATTTACTACCTCCCAAAGACACATCTCCTGGTTCACATAAATCCGAATGGATTGTTTCACCAGTAACCGTAGCTCTAACCAGTCTAGACTTAAAACTTCTTCTAGCTTGTTTTCCAACGACGCAAGCCTCACAGAAGAATTTCTCGTTTATAAATTTAATATTTCTATGGTTCAAAAATTGTTTAACATGATTCATACCCTGATGTCCTAGTCGCTCGTGCCACAATCTGATGCTTAACGGTTTTTCTTCTAGTAGACAACTCTTCTGACCAGCAACAGCAGAAACTGGAGTTTTCTGTTTGACAGGCTGTATTTGAAGTTCTAAGTGTCCACCTCTAACCTTAGCTTCCATTAAGGTCCGTTTCTCACCTTCAAAATAAAATTTTGCAGTCTTTGTATCAGCATTGCACACGTGACTTACACCTTTTGACATTGACTGTACAGACGAAAAACAATTTCTAACGAGACCAGGAACATAGAGAACATCGGTGAACGTAAGCACTCTACCGTTCACTTTAGACTTGACGTCTACACTACCACGGCCGAAGGCAAACAGGTTCGATGTACCGTCACCAACTAATATAGGTACCGGTTCTCTAAAAGTGTCATACGTTTTAAAAAATTCATTGGAATTCGTCATGTGATCGGTTGCGCCGTCATCCTTAATCCACACGTCAGTATCTGTCAACTTACTTATCAAATTAGTGACAGCATAGAGATTTTCATGTGTATTTATTTTTTCGGAAAGCAAACTTTTATTATTTACATTTTTATTATTTTGACGGGCCTTCCCACGATCACCAGACTCCGGACATTCCCTTGCTATATGCCCTGCAAACTTGTTACATTTAAAACAACGCCCTTTAAAAGTTCTTGAAGACTTAACTGGCTCGTCTTTCTTGTGAGAGCTAACAGCTTTATTAAGAAACACTGATTCTAAAAATTCACCGGAAGCTGTTTCTTCTCTAACACCTTTAGAACGAGCGTCTCTGAGCTCTAATCTATTGATTAATTCTTCAATTGTCCGATTTTCTTTGACTGTGCCGTCCCACGTTGTTTGGAACTCCGCATATTCTCCTGGCAGTTCAGATAATATTTTATTTATTAACAGAATTTCAGGCAACTGAATTTTCAACTCTATCTGAAACTCACGTTGCAATTCTGCCCACAAAGTCCGTACTCTCGCAACAAAAACAATAATAGATTCCGAGGGCAACTGACGGGCTTTATAAAATTCTTGATTCAACTTACACAAACGGACGTCACTCTTCTTCTCGAAATGATTGCATAGTTCATTCCAGATTGACTTCGCATCATCAGGACACATACGAATCAGCGAACGAACTTCAGTTGTCAAAGTAGAACGGATTATTAAAATAGCGCACGTATCAGCCTTATTAAACTTTGTCAATTCTTTTTCGTATTGACATATTACGTCAGTCGTAGCCGTGGTCGGGACTGGATCAGGTCTTTTAAGGGTACCGTCGATCACTCCATGAGCATCCTTGTACCTTAAAAGAGTCAAAACATCAGCCTTCCAGTCTACCCAATTGTACTGACCCTTAAGTTTAACGTCTATAAGCTTGCCTATATCCATTACGAAATAAAATTCACAACTCGCGCAACGCACAATTAGGTCTTAGTCGCAACTAAGTCTCATAATCTGTTGAAGAAAAAATGGAACTTTACATAGATATATAACGAAAACAAAACGATACGTCTCACGCACACTGTATTTTTAATAATCTGTACAAACATAATGTAGCAACTGTCAACCTAACATTTTGACATTCCAAAATATAAACAATACCAAAATACCCTAGAGGCTTCAACTAGTTTATTTTTCAACAGAAACAAGACTTAGCACACTAAAGGTATAGGTCAAGCTAGGTGTTACCATGTGTGTATAGGGTTACCATAATTTATGAAGGCCAGATCCAGACAGAGAAAATGCCCTAATTTTTTATTTTGTTGTGGAAATCTGAGCCTGTCATAATAGAATATGCTTTAATATTAAGAAGCTCTTTTAGAACTGACAGGGATAATCTTTTTCATTCAGGCGTCCTAATAGACCCCATCATTGAAAAAATACGTTCTGCGGGAGCCCAAGTACTAGGCAGACACATGGCGAATTCTACTATTTTAAATATATTCAAAAAGGAGATGTTGCTTCTAGAAAATACTTCAAATATTTCTTTCCATTTCTCATGAGTTTTTGAGGTTTCTTTTATTGGTAGGGAAGCTAATTTAGCTTTCATATTTTTTAGAATATGGACAAGTGAAGAGCGCTCATCAAATAAATTATCCACATTGATGGAATCCAGTACAACGCTGATTACAGATAAAGCGCTCTTCCATCTCTTCCCAGGAAGGATAATCTTTTAGCGTTAACAATTTAATGTTGTTAGCCTTGTCAAAGCTATTTGCCCGAAGTTAGAATGAAATTTCCCTGCTTTTGCTGCGTTTTCCGTTCATCTCAGTAAAATCCGGACAGGCTTCAAATGTACGGATGAAATCCGGATGCATGGTAACCCTACACTTACAGAACATGAGAGTAGTTAAGCCAATTTTGCTCAAAAGAAGAATGGTATCCGTCTAGCAGCATTCAGCCATTATGGGCATAAGAGCCTCAAGAAAGGAATTGCTGACCATGGTGAACGGTGAATAAATCTGCATGCAAGCCCAAAGCTCATTTAAATTAAAAAAGATACAAAAATCTATCTATATTTATTATTTAGTATCTATTATTTTTAGCATAGAAAATAATTAAAAGTTCAGCAAAGATTAACCTTCTAAGCTAAACAGGATCATACAGGATTAGCTACTTTAAGCTTTATATCCATCTAAATTAAATTGTTCTATAGCAGACAAAAAAAATAATTTGATTTTTTTAATGCAGGATTTACCCAGACGATGATATCAGTAAGGAACCCTCTATGGTACCCAACCAACATTCTGTACAACATAAAGCTTTAGTAAAAATGAGCTATTTCTATTTAAAGTGAAAAAAACATAGTACTTGATACAGATCAAGTACTATGTTTTTTTCACTTTAAATAGACACCACATTGTGACATTATGTAATGGCAGGTTAAAACTGTGGAAATGATAAAATTTCATATGTCAAGTAACATAATTTGTTTGACATAATTAAATTTCATATCTTTGTCAACATAATATGTGTAACTTTAGGTACTTTATTAACATAATCGTACAGATTTGATTACCTAAATACGATCATTTTAAATATTCGATTGTAAAACAATTAGGTACAACATAAAGATTAGAAACGATCGGATTTCGTACGTTCCTTTGTTACGGTCCGTTGCTGAAGTATAAAAGCACAAGGTTACCATATTAAATGTAAAAATACAGCTAAGGATTTCTAACAGCGTAAAGGATGCTCTACGAGGATATAATGATAAAAACGTAAAAAACATACGTCGGAAATCTAAATTTTCGATAGAGTTATAAAGTGGTGAGTCTATCACTTCTCTTCCAGATTTGAATTTATTTCAAAGTATCAAATATATATTAAAGCTGCACCTATTTGAGACAACGAAAAAACACTGAAGTCAGGATTCTAAATTTTCGATTATCCGATAGTTTCAATAAGCATGCGTAAAATGAGCCAGAGAAATTCACTGAAAGTAGAAAATTTTCAAATACGAGAAACCGGCGCAATAAATATACAATAATTTAAACTTACTTGTTCCATTTTTGATTGTGAAGATTGAATTGTACGATAATTAGTTATAAAGATAAAGATATTTCTAATTCTAATTAAAAAACGTTAAAAAGAAACTTAAAATATTATCAGCCGGTAGAGCATGGTGGAAACATGGATAATAGACAGCCGCAATACGCGCCAACCGAACAGATGACTCCGTTCCGTACCGTGTTCATAGCTGAAGCTGAACTCGATATATAATATATCGATATTCATAAAATGTTGAATAGATCGATATTAGAAATTGCGTTTTAATAAAATACATACATCATTGTATATGTACTATGTACCCATCAGTGGCGTATCCAGGGGGGGTCACAGGGGGCACGTGCCCCCCCCCCCCCCAAATTCAATAGAGTAAAAAAAAAAAGAAATACCGCCGTATTTTTTTTTTTTTTTAATACACATTTTTTACATTCACCTCACATTCAATTTCACCTCAGAAATGCATAAAAGCGCGGTTTTTAGAGGTCATATTTTCAAAATTTTCCGGGGGAGGGACCCCGGACCTCCTGCCATAAATTCCCCTCTCCCAATAATTAACTGCAGACGACGCCCGCTGGGCGCGGAGATTTTTTTTTGTTTAGAGATTGTTTTTGTAAAGTATGAAAGAGCTGCCACTCTTTTTTCAAGAGCGTTTACTCACTCACTCTCTTGCAAGAGCTAGCTCTTTTGATCAGCTCATGAGCGGATCGCCCATCTCTACTAGCGGCAGCGGCAGCGGCATTCCGCATCCGCAATCCGCATGCCGTGTGCCGTGCCGGCCGGGCATGGGCCTAGAGTCTAGAGTTATCGCGTTTGCTATTTACTGTAGACTGTAGCGTACTGCTTATGCTTTAGCAGATCCTGGACTGTGGACGTATTGACTGATAGCTAAGGCAACACCGAACAAAATTGTTGATTAAAGTGAGATTGTGTCTACATTAATCTCAATGGAAGAAGTATCCTACTGTAAGAATGCAAGATGTATCCTGCTGTCCATAATCCATAGTTACGTCTGGTGCTTGGCTTCATTACGGGTCAGTTTATTATTTTTATAACTATTACTTGTAAAATATTATCTTATTTTTGAAGCATGTGCATTTTTGATTAAGGTATACACTTTTCTTTCTTGTAATAAATGTTTATCGAATTAGTGATGTTAGCATCTTTTTCCGTCCTTAAATTTAAATTTGAAGCTCACGTTTCACGTTTATGCAAGCGTTGCGTGTATTGAACCCTTGGACGGTAAACCTTGTTCGATGAACTTAGCCTGAGCATTTGTAAAAGAACATGTATACCAAATTTCAACTAAATCAGTCAAATTTTACGCAAGTTATCACACTTAAACGTTACTGATAGTCAAACAAACAAACAGGATGCATATTTTGTTGAATGTAAGAAGTTTGATTCAATTATTTCACATATAGTTCAGTTATTTTAGTATAACAAATATGGCCTCTGTTCCGAAATAATCGGAGCTGAAATTTTTTTTTTGATCGCTTCATTTTGACGTTCTGAAAAACAAATTCAAAATCAGCAACGAGATCGTGGTCGTGTTAATAGATTCAAGTAAAAAGTCAACAAATTCGGTTATTTCCGAATAGCTCGCTTCCTACGACTCGGACACCAATCAAGGTGGTTATCAAAATTAAAGATAACAAATTTTCCCACAGTAAAAGTCTCATTCATTTTTTACTTACAATGGACGGTTTACGGAATATAGAGCGCAGAATATCTAGTATCCGTTGCCACACCACTTTTTAAGTATTTTTGCGAATATCTCGCTTCCTCTGGCTCGGTGACAAAGTGACAATTAGATCAAAATTAAAGATTTTAAAATTCTCCTCATGAAACGTTATGTTCATTTTTTACGGACCGTTTAAGATAATTAAGTGCTCCGAAGTTTCCGCAAAAGGTCAATGAAGACCAATAACATAGGTTTTTCCATGACCCAACTCCTCGGTGAGAATCGTTATTCTATACTTGCGAGCAACATTTCAAGTTTGTTTGGACGTAGTTTGAAAATATTTCTTCTCTAGTGTTTTACTAAGGTAATTATTACGGTAAAAGGCGAAACATTGTTTTATATGTAATGCACTTCTCGACAGAGGTCCCACCGTGACTGTGGACCATGGTATATAAAATTTGAAGGAAACTAGAATGTATCAAAAGAGGTGGTGAACATATAGAACATTTAACTAGTGTTAACTCTATAACAGTGCATGTGGTGTAACAGTGTCAAATAGATACCACAACAAAAGTATTGAAACATATATTTTCTATTACATAGAAAATCACGACGATTGTCAATTCACGTTGGCGGAGCTGAATGGTTTGCTTGGAGATGATGTCGTATTTAATTCTAAAATTAAAACAAATATACCTCAAATTTAGCTATAGATTTACATTTCTTTTTAATCCAAATCTTAATACAATTTCTTTGATCTCCAAGCTTAATTAGCAGTTATGTTTTATATTTAAAAATAAGTATACTTACAATAGGTAGATATTTTCATGCCAATATCGTTCTACTCTCTCTATCAGAGAGAGAGAGAGAGTGCCGATAATTATATATATATAAAAAAAAAATGTTTACTTTAAATCAAATTACAATTACTATTTACAACGGGAGACAGACAAAGAAAAATAGACTTCAGCACCGGGATTCTAACCACGGGCCTCCTTTATTTCTAGTAAAGATGCTCTAGCCAACTGAGCTAACTAAAGAAAAATTTCCTCTGTTGATAACGTTACCTAGTCCCGAATTAAGCTTTTAAATTTTTCCACAAGTCTAGAAGTCAACATTATATATTAGAACTAGACCGAGAAATAACGCTTGTAATTATAAATACCCAATTAGTACCTGTTGGTAATACTACCAAAAACGTAACAATTAAAAATGTTTACTATTTTTATTATTAAAATTTTTAAGTTTTTGGTAGTTTTCATACTACGGTCAATACAGTTGGTAAGAGCACCTGTAACAGATTATTAAGAGGACCCATGGTTCGAGTCCCGGTGCGGGGGTCTCTTTTTCTCTTTATGTCTCCCGTAGTTATTGATAATTATAATTTGATTTAAAGTAAAATTTAATCTTTCCGTAGTATGAAAACTACCAAAAACTTAAAAATTTGAATTTCTAATAGATTGTACTACAGTCTGTGCACAACTAGAATCGACGCGTTGACAGCGTGGGAAAAACTAGCAAATGGGGGGACGAGCCAATGAGAGCTTGAGATTTTCCCGGACAAAAGGTCGGGCCAACTAGGCAAAGATAAATGTCTCTAGTGGAGGGGAGAAGCCCTCTGGATAACAGTATAAGAAGGCTTCGTAACCTCCACCGCTCTACATTCCCCTTCTGTTTTCATAACTTCGGTTCCCTCTTGTTCATTCCCCTTGTTAATTGCTTATTTCATTTATTTTTATTTAAAATATTCAATTCCAATTGTGGAATTATCTGTGCGTCAGGCGAGTAATATCACCAGCTTCTTCCGTGTTTGTAAATTGAGGTAAGTGTCTTTTTATTTTAAGAAAGTATGTGTTTCATTTGCGATATTTAATAAGGCTTAGGTTTAAATAACGCCTTTGTTGTATTATGTTGAGAGCTTTACCTTTTTTTATTTCTTGACTTTGTGCGTGATGCGTATTTAAAAAGTACAACATAAAGGTAAATAAAGTACCTATGTTCGTAATGTTCATTCATAATAGTTTGGATTGCTACTACTTACAATTTCTTTATTTCGGTATTTATATTAGAACATTTCTTATTTTAATATGTAATAGGTAGGAATACAGGTTTATTAGATAGTTAAAAATGTGTTTAACACATAAGCAGAATGCTAAATTGCTACTAGAATTTTCTTTGCTATTAGCTGATATATGTAGAGTTCATATTTTTTTTTATTGTTTATCTGATAAGTGGTTTGTTAGATAACGGTGTTTTTTATGCCTATAATTTATAACTATTTAATCTATAACTATTTTTTATGACTTAATATATCCCAACCTGAGAGTTAGCTTTATCTTTTTGATTTGTTTCGGCGTTCAAGTAGGTAATGTACAAATATGACATTAAGTATATATTGTCTATGCACTAGCCTATTTCATTCTTTTAGTTAAGTACAGTCCTATCTACATGAAGTATACGTTTATTTGCTAATTAAAATGTCATGTTAACTATGTCAGTTTATTATTGGAGGTGTTATGTATAAAAGTGTCGGACTACATAACATCATACTAGAATTATGAGTATAAGTTAATCTTTTGGTGCCCTAAGAATATGTGGTAAGGTAAGTTTTTCTGCTGGACAAAGCTTGGCTATAGGCTGTTTAAAAGAACAGACCATGTCCCTTCTATTTAGGAAGGCTATGAGATTTCCATAAGGTTTTTTTTTTTATCAAAAACCACAAAATTAGTTAGTAGACCAATTTTATATCATTCAGCCACTTTTATGCACGCTGTCTCCTAGCCTTTTCCCTGAATATGTGTTATCTATAATTCGAGTAAGTGGGTTTTAAAATATTAATCAAGATGCATGTTATTTTTCAGGCTTTTTATTATGTCGACACCTCCTAGAAGTGGCGTTCCGATCTCTGAAATGTCGCGAGTGAGGACCCAAGTGGAAGTTCCCGACCTGGCAGAGGTTAGTATATCTTTTTGTTTTTCTTAAATTGTTCAGTTATTATCTAATAACGTACATGCCAGGCACTTACTGTCTCTGCCACTTAAGAGTTAGGCCCATGTACAACCTGACGGACATGAAAGCTTTTGTTCTTTTGCATTCATACAAAAAAACAAATATGTTGCTACAATCAGTGGGCCAGGTATATACCCAGCGGGTAGGATAAATATAAACGGGTATTTAGCTGGGTATTTACCCGAGGCCAGGGTAAATACCCAAAATGAGGGTATTTATGACAAATATTGATTTAAAAATTGTATTAAGAGGTTCCGAGCATTTTCCATACTCAAATGGCTTTAATAAATGTCATTGAGAGAGTGTAGCATGTGTTAAGCTCCTCCTTAGGGTGGGTAACAAAGTAATTAAGTACCGACAATTAGTCCAAAATATCACAGTCAATACAAAAATAATGAAGAGGTGTACAAAAGGATTAAAATGCCACAAAAGCCTTTACTTATACAACATTTTTAGTTTGATGTTACATGGACATTTTTTAGCACGCTATCTCCTCGACTAATATTCTTATTAAGTAATTCGTATCCATTCGACAGTATTATTGAGGCATACTATCACTTAATAACTACTTGAACTCTTCCATAATATATTTATTTACAGTTAATTAGTTTGAAATTAAACTCGTACCAGTCACGACATCAAAAATTATCATAAATACCTGGATATTTACCCGCAGTTTTAAACACTCGGGTATTTTTCATCACTATGCCTCATGCTTTAAACATACAAATGTATCTACTCTTTAAAGCTATGTATAATCTATTTTAAAATAATGACTTAAAAGTTACTTTCTACTTTAAATCCACTCCTCTAGAAAATCATAATCTCATAGTGTTCTAAATCTTAATATGATCTATTCCTCAGTAGTATGTAACAAATAATTCCTCTCTAAGTATACCTGTTATTAAGAAGGGACAAGTAATAAATAGGGCTTCCTGGTAGATAAGTCAAGAACACAGGTAACAAGGATTATATCTTAGAGGTCATTGCCAGGGTGTGTAATCCAGGTATGGGGGTAATGGGCTCAGGATTAACCCAGACACAAATAACTGATAAATACCAGCAAATTTTAAGGATTTCTAAACTTGATTCCCACAAGGGAAATTCCAGACATAAGTTTTATCTGTAGGTTTTATGTTTAAATAGGTCCTTGACATAAACTCACAACTCTTATCAGTAATAGAATTGAATATTACTAAAAGTACCTACATTACAACTTACATCAAATAAACATAAGTATGAGTATTGAATACTGTGAATAGTGGCCATTTCAGTTTTCTTATCTATTTTTAATGTTTCCTGTTTTAGGAGTTGTGAGGTCAGGCAGCAGGAAAAGAAGTGGCTCCACATTCCGAAGCCAGGCTCGTGAGATGATAGCTACCGTCCGACGGTACTTTGAGGCAGAGAGAGACAATGACGGGCCGCTCCTCCCGCTCTCCCAGGTTGTAGAGAGGACAGCAGCAGCCCTTCAAATTTCAAAGGCAACAGTCTCCAAGGTGACGCAGGAAAAAATCAGGTGTGAGTCCGAGGGAACCTCCATGTCAACACCTTCCAAGAAAAGGCCAAGAGCCACTTCTATTTTAAAATTGGACTCCTTTGAAGAGCATGCCATCAGACAGCATATTTATAGTTACTATGCGAGGAAAGAATATCCGACTTTAAGTAAGCTTGTGGTTTCGCTAAATGGTGCTGGACTTTTTACTGGCAGTGCAACATCTCTGCGCAAAGTTATAAGGGGCCTAGGATTTTCCTACAAAAAACTTAACAGTAGGAAAGTTATGTTAGAGAGGAGCGACATTGCTGCATGGAGAGGGCGATTTCTTCGTGAAATGCACCATGTCGATATGGACCGTGTTGTTTGGTTAGACGAGACGTGGGTGAATGCGGGCCACAAAAAGAACTTGGGCTGGACAGACGACTCCGCTGCTGGTACCGCTACACAACCGACTGGTAAGGGGCAGAGGTTGATTCTCTTGCATGCTGGGACCTCAAGAGGATGGGTCCATAACTGTTGTCTTCTTTTCAAGTCTAAGAGAACAGGAGACTATCATGAAGAGATGGACCATGAAAGATTTTATTCATGGTTCAAAGATAGTCTCCTAGCAAATATCCCTCCAAGAAGTACAATAGTTATGAACAATGCCCCTTACCATTCAAAGATACTGGATAAGGCACCGACCACAAACTCATTGAAAAAAGATATTCAAGAATGGCTTCGCAGTCACCACGTTGAGTTCGGCGAATCTTTCAACAAAGCAGAACTTCTTGAATTGGTAAGATTTCATAAGCCTGTGACACCCAACTACATAATTGACACCATGGCAAAGGAAATGGGACACAGTGTTATAAGGCTACCTCCCTACCACTGTCATTACAACCCCATCGAACTGGTGTGGGCTCAGGTGAAAGGTTTAGTTGCTGACAACAACAAATCTTTCACCATTAGTGAAGTCGAGTCTTTGACCAGAAAGGGCATCGATAGGGTGACTGGTGACAGATGGAGGGATTGCTTCAGACACGCCTGGCAAGTTATTCAACAGGACAAGGAGAACGAGGCCAGGCTTGACGACCACATCGATCAATTAATTATAAGATTGGGAGGTGATGGGTCAGATTCTGAATCTGATATTCTCATGGAATCTGAAGATTCAGAAATTGATGACCCATCACCTTCTTATGATGACATGGAAGTGTTTCCATTGGATATGTATTTCATGGTTAATGTTTTTTATTTTAGAATAGATTTTTAGTATTATTATTTCTTTTAAGATATTTTTATAGTAATTATTTTTTAAAATTAATTTATTTATTGTAGTAAATTATAATATAATAATGTATGTAATGTATAATAATGTAAATAATAATATATTATTATAAGTTTTATTAAAGTACAAAGATAATAATGAATTGAAGTGTTTTCGTGTTGAATTTTTTACTTCCCCAGAAAGGTTGTCACTCTAACTTGTTAGAAGCTTATCCTGAAAAAACTACGTTACGGTAGTAATTTTCGGAAGAATAATAGGTTAAATTAAAATAGCAACAAAACCATAAGAAAAAATAGACTTAACTAAGGAATTCATATATATCATCCAAAGAGGACATAGAAGCTATAATTCTGTAAAAAATAATTAACTTTACAGAAATAAAAGTCCGACAATTGAGAATTATAACTTCTCTACACATTATTTAATATATTAAACTGCAATTTAATATATTATTCTGCACAGAAGTAATGTTTAACGAATGTTATTTCAATGTATTGTATTATGCAAATTATGTTTGGCAAACTTCTATATCTACTTCTATTAATATAAGCCTTCACTTTCTACAAAATTCAATTACTCACATTGTTTTTAATTATTTTAAGGAGAAAAACGAACTCTTACATTGAATATTTATTTGTAAATAAGATATGAAATGAAAATCTATGGGCAACATTAGTTAAAAAGATCGCGAGTTGTAAGACAAGAAGTAGTAAAATAACCTTATTTTGTTTACAAACAAGTTAGCTGCCCCACCCCTACCCAAAGACCTAGTGGCTTTATTTTTTCCCCCAGAGAGGTTGGCCAATCTGTGTGTCACTCTATTTCCCGCGCTGTCAACGCGTCGATTCTAGTTGTGCACAGACTGTAGGTACAGGTACTAATTGAGAACATTATAATTATAAGCGTTAATCCTCGGTCTAGTTCTATTGCCATGAATATTTCAATGTCTAATAATTGTTGAATGAAATTTGGTAGGATACAAGGTTAGTTTCCTATTTTAGATTAAATCTTCTTGTTAAAAAAAAAATAAAAAAAAATCATGATATGTCGGGAAAATTGTAAGTATGTATATCCCCCAAAAAGCAGTTGGAAGTAAACATGAAATATGAGGAAGAAAAAACAAAGGTTCAAATATATATGGGACCATCTTTGTTCTAACCTTGACATAGAAATTTCATTAAAACTGTACAAGTATAGTTTTGATGATATTTTACAACAATTACAGTCAACTAAAGTGAAAAAGTTTGTAATCTGACTAGTGGCACTGAATATGACACTGGTGGTTAAAATCTGGCTTTGTACCTTAAAGTTATTTTTAGTGGAGAAATTATTGACTATATTTATTTTTATTTTGTTTCAGACTGAATTTTTATACAATGTTAGCGGAGGCAACATAAAAATTGGGCTCTTATCTGCTTTGAATTTTCCCACTAAGAGGACAACAGAACTGTAGTGGTAGAGACAGCAATTGCCCAATTTAAATAAGAATGGACCACTATAGGAAAGTGTGTTTCGTTAACAATTTACGACTATGGATTGGTTGAAAGCTCTTGCTGATACCTGAACAAAGGTAATTTTTTTTTTTTTAATTTTGCTTTTTTCTGTAAAATATTTAATTTTGCACTTACTTAAAAAAATATTTTCTAATGAAAAGTAAAAATTACAATTGCAATAGGATAGTCTTTAATTTTAAATAAATCATGCTCATGATATAATATTTTAGCATTACTTTTTAATTTAAGATATACAATTTGTACACATTTAACTAAGAGAAATGTATTTTATTTGTCTAGGTTTAAAACGAAAGAGAAGAAACTTCGTTATAAAGGTCTTAGATCTGATATAGTAATAGAAGTCTAGCTATACTAAAAGAAGAGTTTTCTTCATTGGAGTTCCTGGACTAAATCTTGTTTTGAAAGTTTCAAGATTTCTCTCAAAGAAGATGGATTTGGAAATTCAGTGTCATCTTGTGAACCTATCTTCAAAATTTTATTGTGATGGTTCTTATTATCTTAAACTTTCTCGGCTCATTTTACTCTAAAGATGACAAAAGTTGGAAAACTTATAATCATAAAACTAAAACTGTAAATGGAACAGAACAGCCTTTACTATTATAAACATCGGAAAATAGAAAACAGCTAAGTTTAATAAATTCAACCTCAAGTTCGCACAGGATGGAAGTTGCTAGTACTTTTATGGCGGATATAACTCTCCCCATGAGATGTATAACTCCTACACCAAACATAGTACAAACCCTCCAGAGCTGCTTTGGATTGCCTGCTTAATATACTGTGGACAGAACTTCTGGTTAATCCTAGATATGCAGCATTCCATGGTGCTACATCCCATGGAAGGTTTTGGCCTGCTCAATAACTCCTCTCCAATTGTGTCTGTTCTCAGCACAATGGCACCAACCATGGACTTCTCTACGTCTTCTTCCCATCTCTTCCTTGGATGACCAAGACTTCTTCTCTTGGTTGATCGTAGAACAGATTTCTAAGATCGCTCTTCTTTGACATACTCGGCGTGTGGCCTCGTGTTCTTAATCTTCCAGCTTTTATCTATGCTATGATATCAGGTTTTCCATAAAACTGAGCAAGCCCTTGGTTTGTCATCAATCTCCAATGACCATCATGATATAGACGGAAATATTTTTTTCTGAAGACCTTCCTCTTCCACCTTCATTCTCAGTGGTTCATTCTCAGTTGTTCTTTGTCACTTTTCTCAGTCTTAATAATTCCTGTCCTTCATCCCCACTATAGTTAAATTTAATTCAACCATGAATAAAGAAGAAGCTGTAAAGAAAATAATTGGAAACGAGTTACAATGAGAACTGTACATAAGCTTATATACCCTTCAGACAACACCAGCTCCTCAGTTCCTGTTAAAATAAAATCTGTAATTCATTCCTACAATTCATCTACACCATCACTTCTCCTACTACACCAGCAAGTAAATTACTGAACGCTGTAGAGAAGAAATTTACCTAAATAAGGAAAGTGCTTACTCCTAGAAAACAACAACAATCATTGTCTTAGTCCTGCTGTGAAATGAAGTATTTGTGCCATTATCAACAACAATGAAAAAATTGGTTGTGTTGACCGATATTTTGTGGTAATCGAACATGATGATAATTAACTCTTGAATAAGTCACACGTTGTTCAAGTTAAAATATATATATTTTAGTCTAACCACAATTAACATAAATATAAAAATCAGACGATCGTTTCAGTCTTTCGACTATCTTCAGTGAATCGTATATATAGACTGAGTAAAGAAAAAACAAGGGTTACAAAGTATAAAGATGTATCTGTTGGTTGTGGTCTGTGGGGGTACCCATCTGGTATGACCTGTGAGAAGGTCTTCCAAAAAAATTACAAACAATAAATGAAGTTAACTAAGGCTAGGATGTAGGATCCTTAACAATGATCTAATATTTTACCAAATTGTTTAAATCTCTAATTAATAAAAAATGAAAATAAAATAAAAAATCGGTTCTACTATTAATAGTGCAATAGTTCTACTATTAGTGCAAGGACTTAGGCAAAGTAAGTGGTGGTTGGATTGTGGTAGGTGTGTAAAACTATTGTAGGGGTTTAACCAGGACTGAGTGGTTTAGATTTGTTCTTTCATTGAAAAATTCTAAACCAGGGGTGTTTAAGGCTCTGTGAATCTCTAAATTCTCTAGTAAGTCTAGTTTTTTACCTTTTCCACAAACATGGACTAGCTCATAGTTGTCTTTAGTAAACGTATGGTTGGCATCTATTAAATGGTTAGTGAAACTGGAAGTCTTAGTTGTTTTAGTCCAGGCCGAATAGTGTTCTGCGACTCGTTTTGAAATTTTTCTTCCGGTCTGGCCATTTAATAGATGCCAATTTATTAGCGTTGGGACAACTGACTAGAAAAAACAACCGAATGAATAAGTCGATTCGGGAAAAAACAGTCGATTGAATTCAATCGACTGAAAACAGTCTCATAGCGGGTATAGGATATATGAATAAAGATATAAACCGAGACTGAACTCTCAAGTCGAATTTTTCAATCGAATGGTTTTTTTTATATAGGAGAAGTACGGTGGAGGCAGTAAAGGCCTCAGAGCTGAGGGGGGGTGAGAGTGAGAAGGCGCTTGACACTCGTTATCTCGTCCCAAACTACAGCCTGCTACAACATCGTTTTCATTCGAATGAAAAAATATAGGCTGAGACTGAATCCAGTCGACTTTTTCATTCGAATGTTTCATTCGGATGTTTTTTTGTTTTGGGTAGGGGAAAGGAACGACGGTGAAGGGCTCAGAGCGGAGGAGGGGTGAGAAGGCGCATGACACTCGTTATCTCGTTATACACACGTCCACATATACACGTCCGAATTACAACTAATACAACTTCAAACTATAGACTGATATCATTCGAATGAAAACTAGATATCCACAACCGAATGAATGAATATTTTAAAACAACCGTTTAGTCGACTTTTTTCAATCGATTGGTTCCCAACGCTACAATTTATGTTAATTGTGGTTAGACTAAAATATATATATTTTAACTTGAACAACGTGTGACTTATTCAAGAGTTAATTATCATCATGTTCGATTACCACAAAATATCGGTCAACACAACCAATTTTTTCATTGTTGTTGATAATGGCACAAATACTTCATTTCACAGCAGGACTAAGACAATGATTGTTGTTGTTTTCTAGGAGTAAGCATTTTCCTTATTTAGGTAAATTTCTTCTCTACAGCGTTGGTGTAGTAGGAGAAGTGATGGTGTAGATGAATTGTAGGAATGAATTACAGATTTTATTTTAACAGGAACTGAGGAGCTGGTGTCGTCTGAAGTGACTTATTCAAGAGTTAATTATCATCAACAACAATGAACACAAACCCCAGACAAGATCTTGGAGGAATTCTCAAGAGCTCTCAATGAAGAATACATAATCACAAAATACGTACCAAAATACATAATAACAGTGAGGAAGAAAGATGTCTTCTAAGAGGATGGTTAGAAGTTAATGACAACAAAGGAAAAAAATGATTCTTCAAACTCAAAGCTTGTTCAAATGAACTTCAAAAATTAAAAAAAAATAATGTTAGTATTTGAAGAAAAACGTCTTACAAATATTAGACTTCATTAAAGAGCCTACAAGAAGACATATATTGCCTATAAAAGGTTATTTGAAATTCTCTCTATGGAAAACAAAATATCAATCAATTGATCTAATACTATAGAAGTCATAAGTAAGCTCAAGATTTAGAGGTACAATTTCAGAAATACTAAATGTCTAATTATCCATAGAAAACCGGACTTCACTCCTAACAAATTCAATAAGTAAACCTAATTGATTGGTCCAAAAAAAAAAATGTTTGTCACTTCAGGTGGTTCTACGTGTATTATTGAGAAATATTTTTTTTTTTTTACTGATAATTTGGTCAACAGAATGTCCTACTTTGTCTACTGCTAATTCTAGTCACTTTTGGGTATTCTACGTTTATTATTGGGAAAGAACATTATTTTGTAATTTAAATCAAATTATAATTATTATTAACTACGGGAAACAGACAGTGAAAAATACACTCCAGCGCCGGGATCAAATCCCGGCGCTTTTCACATTTTTCACTGTCTGTTTCCCGTAGTTAATAATAATTATAATTTGATTTAAATTAAAATTTAACTTTCCGTAGTATGAAAACTACCAAAAACTTAAAAATTGAACATTATTTTGTCTAATGTTAATTCTGGTCACTTCAGGTGATTCTGCATGTATTATTGGGAAAGAACATTATTTTGTCAAATGTTGGTTCTGGTCACTTTAGGTGGTTCTACATGTATTATTGGGAAAGAATATTATTTTGTCTACGGTTAATTCAGGCTACTTTTGGGTATTCTACGTTTATTATTGGGAAAGAATTTTATTTTGTCAAAGTAAATTCTGGTGACTTGAGGTGGTTCTACTTGTGTTTTGTGGAGAAAACATTATTTTGTCTAAAGTTAATTTTGGTCACTTTTGTGTGTTCTATGTTTATTGTTGGAAAAGAATATTATTTTGTCAATGTACTGATTATTTGGTCACTTATTGTGGTTCTACATGTATTATTGGGAACGAACATTATTATGTCTACTGCTAATTCTAGTCACTTTTGGGTATTCTACGTTTATTATTGGGAACTTATATTATTTTGTTGACGTATTGATAATTTGTTCACTTATTGTGGTTCTACATGAATTATTAGAAAAGAACCTTATTTTGTCTAATGTTAATTCTGGTCACATTAAGTGGTTCTACATTTATTATTGGAAAAGGACATTATTTTTTCTAATGTTAAATCTGGTCCCTTTAGGTGGTCCTTCATGTATTATTGGGAAAGAACATTATTTTGTCTAATGCTAATACTGGTCACTTGGGGTGGTTCAACATGTATTGTTTATTATTTTGTCAAATGCTAATACTGGTCACTTGGGGTGGTTCCACATTCCACATGTATTATTGGGAAAATTCAATAATCTTTTTATACGTTTTTTGTAACAAAGGTGGGGTTAAATATTTTAAAACTGAATAAAATACAAACATTTTTGAACCAAAATAAATATTATATTTATGAATATATTTACAAAAATAATATTTTATGTAATTACAAATATTTTATGCAACTAACAATGAAGTAAGTTTAGAGCAAAACAAAATGTGACTGTAAAAAAGAGTCTTAATAACAAATATAAATTAAATCTATCAATAAAAACAATATATATATATTATAAATCAAAAGAGCGTTTTTTTTCAACTAACAAATTTAAAGTTAGATTAAAAAAAACTACAAATAGTTTAGAATAAATAAAAAAATTGATATGAATAAAATAAAAATAATAAATTAAAAAAATAACCATAATAATTTATATATATATATATATATATATATATATATATATATATATATATATTTATATATATATATATATATTACAGTAAATTTAATGAGTGAAAGATATTAATTGTTTTTTTTTTTAATTTACATAATTTTTTCTTGTGAAACTAATATTAATTACAAATGTTTCTTAAAAAATCAACCTTGCAAAGTAAACCCCAGTGATTGATGATATTGAAGGAAACACTGAGGTAAACAAAGTCCTGGACTGTCATTGCACCCCATACAATAAGTTGTCACCTGTTTATTTATCTTTTTGTTGTAACATACTCTACACCTCAATCTCTTCCTTCTCTTTCTTTTTTTTGAAGTCCCCTCTTCCTCATCTCCTTCCATGTTCCCCTCTGTAGCAGCATCAAGCCCGGAAAATGAGATTTATTTATACATTTCTTTGATTGTAAGGGCCTTGAAGGAGGGGTTGGATCTGACCCACAGAGATAATCGATAATTGCCAAACGGAAATCATACAATTTAACACGGCGGGAAGCGATGGTGAAGCGACGGTACAAGAAAAAAGCATTCAACATCATCATTTCAATAATGTGAAAGCTTAATTTCTTGTACCATTTTAAAGTTTTTACGTGGAGCAGTATAATAAGACAGGTGTTGATCTAAGAGATCTATTCCACCCATGTACTTATTATACTGCACCACAACTTGTGGCTTACGCATCGTTCCACCACGTTTGTTGGGAAGTTTGTTTGGGAAGTTTTGTCATCTGGCTGGCATGATCGATGATTACCGTAAACTCGTAGCCCTCGGGGTAGTGGTTGTTCCTCTTGATGCCACACAGCACTGCCTAGCACTCCTTCTCGTTGACGGTGTAGTTCTGCTCGCTGGAGAAGAGAGACCTGGAAATATAGGCAATCACCCTTTTATTACCACCCTCTATTTAAGTTAAAATAGCACCGAGCCAGTCTGACTGGCGTCGGTCTGCAAGGTAAACGGAAGTGCGAAGTCGGGTCTAGCTAGAACTGGAGCGGAAGTGAGATCTTTCTTCAGATTTCGGAAAGCCTCTTCTTGAACTTCCGTCCACTCCCAACTAGACTTCTTCTTTAAAATATAAGTTAGAGACGATACTAATATGGAACAACTATCAATAAAACGCCGGTACCAACCAGCCATTCCAAGAAATCGATGAAGTTCTTTCTCATTTTTCGGAGAGGGGAAATCGGTGATTGACCAAACCTTCTCGGCGTCGACCCCCATTCCTTCCGAATTAACACGGTAACCGAGGTAGCTAACCTCGCTACAACCAAACTCACATTTCTCTAAATTAATCCTAAGCCCAGACTCTCTCAAACGGCGACTCACCTCTGTAAGCAGCCTACAGTGAGTCGCAAAGTCTGGCGTACAGATAGATTAGAATATCTTCGAGGAAGACCACGACGTAAGGAAACAGCTCAGGACCGAAAACCTCGTCGGCCAGCCGCTGGAACGTAGTAGGAGAGTTATTAATCAGTCCAAAGGGCATAACCTTGAAGCGATATAAGACACTGCCGGCACGAAAAAGAAGGTAATCTCCTTGGACGCCTCGTCAGGTAATGGAACTTGCAGGAAAGCCTTGAGATCAATCTTAGAAAGGTACGAGGCCTGACGCAAACTATCAGGGATAGTGGTCATATTATACATGGGATAAGACTCTTTGACAGTAACCTCATTAACCCTACGGAAGTCAATTCAAAAACGATACGAACCCTCTCCTTTCTTCACCATGACTACAGGGGATGACCATACCGCATGGCTAGTCCTTCGGTCAGCAACAGGTCCAACTCCGCCTGCATGACATCTAAAACAACAGGAGAATAACGATAAGCTCTTTGTTTAATAGGGGGGTTCAATAATCTCTTCTACCAACACTACACTAAACGAAAAGACTAATGAACAGAACAGGAAAAAGTTGACTGTTCCGGGCGCCAAATTTGTACTGCACTCCTAAGGGCGCTTGCAGTCACTGTCTTTCTAAGCGATAATAAACTCCGTCTAACAATCTACCAGGGTGCAATGTTTAATTCAAATTTTAGGGGTCTTCTTTGGTCATATTTAGTCGTTAGACATATTATTTCACATTTTTTTTTTTATATAATTTTGGATTCATTCTTTAATATTTGGCCAAGAGTAGATTTGTTTTATCTTTTGAGTTGTCTCATCAATTCCGCGGTGATTTGTTTTACTTATATGATAGTTTTCAATTATTTCTCTGATTTTTTCTCTATTTACGATATCTATTAGTTTTTTAGTATAGCCTTCAAAATTGATTTCCGATTCTTTGAAATTCTAAAAAAAGGAAGAGCAAAACTTTTTATAGAAATCAGTTTCAAAGTATATATGGTATTTAAGTTTGGGGACAATATAACCTTTTTCGATATAATTAAGTCATTATCGAAGTTATTTTTTGATAATTGAACCATTGTCGACGGTTGGGTTATTTTTAAAGAAGTCAGTTACAAGTTCGTTTATAATAGCATCAGAGTCGTTTGCATTTAATTCAATACGCGAAAGTCCGTCCGCGTGGTTTACTGGCATCTGTTGTTAAGTGGAACTCTTTACTAAAGTCCAGGTATTGTAATAGCGGTTCGTTTATTAGCAAATCCTTACAAAGTTCAAAACACTCTACATAATCTTCGCTGTTTATTTTGGATTTTTTTTTTTAGACACTTAGTAAGGGGTTTTGTTATTTTATTAAAATCTTTGATAAATCTTCTATAGCAACCCAATAAACCTAGGAAACCTTTAATTTGTTTTTGGGTTTTAGGAATAGGATATTTATTTATAGCTATAATTTTATCTGGATTGGGCTTGACACCAGATAGTCACTAAATGACCTAGATATGGACTTTGAAATTGGCTTCACGGAGCCTTTCAAAAACTAAGCGTAGACTCGCTATGTGTTCTTGCATACTAGTGCAGTAAACGATAATGTCGTATAAATAGACGGCACATTGTTCGTCATTAATGCCTCGCAGAATATTATTCATTAAACGCATAAAAGAAGGGGGGGGGGAGTTCTTTAAACCGAACGGCATTCTTAAAAATTCGAAATGTACATTAGGGTGGGTCGAAAAAACAAAATTTTTGAAAATTCAAAAAACGCCCCTCCAGAAACTTGCCATATTGGAAGAAAGTCCCGAAGAAAAAATTTGAGCCAAATCGGACTTCACTTAGGTCTCCCGAGGGGGGGTTGAAATTTAGGAATTTTCGAAATTTGGAAAAATCGCAGCTTTAACAGGGTTTTTCGACATTTTTGCGTGCTAAACTACTTTAATATATATTTAATCTATATTTTCGTAATCTACAATGCTTATTGTATAATAAAAACCCCTAAAATATTACGTAACTTCATTATTTTTTATTATAACACATGACATATATACAAAAAATCTATTATTACCAAAAAATAGTTTTTGGAAAAAATCATTCAAATTTGGTTAAAAGCTTCCATGCTCAACAATTCACAGACAAGAGTGATCAACCGCCTTTTGAAATACCACAAAAAATATGAAGATTTAAAGAAAAGTGCATTGAAAAAAACAAATATACCAAGTTCCAATACTAATAAAATAAAACAATTTGTTGAAGATTCGCATAAATTATTCTGCATAAGTGCCTGCGAATGTAAGGATTTTTCCCTTTGCACGTGTGCTAGATAAAAAAAAGTTCCACAAAACGAGCGTGATTTTTTGATTGATTAAAGAACAACAAGAAATATGGTGATTGGAAAAATTGACGTTAAGATTTCAGATCAATTAAGGGGAAGAACCTTGCGAAATAAAAGAGATCACTCAGCCACAAGAGAGAGAGAGACTAAAAAAAATATTACTGACGCCGAAACACTATCTTCTTCGTTTGATACTCCAGCCAGTACCACTGATTCTGAGTTTGAGATCAGTTGCTCGCCACAAAGGATTTTTTCTGAGACACCTACTTCTCAAATGAGGATATTTCTTCCAACTTTAGCAGAAGTAGCAGTAAGAACAGGAGTTTCAAAAAGAGCGGCAGCGGTGATAACCTCTGGGGCCCTAAATGACGCTGGAGTTTTACAACCAGACAGTTCTTGTAGTGTCATTGATCACAGCAAAATTCGTAGAGAGAAACAACTGAAGTGTAAAGAAATTAAGAAACTAGAAGAAACAAATGATATTGTGTTATTAGGTTTATACTTTGATGGTAGGAGGGATGACATGGTTAAAGTGTCAATCAAAAAAGGCGGAAAGCTATATAAAGTGAAAGGAAAACATGTCGTGCTCATACGAGAACCAGGCTCGAGTTACCTGGATTTTGTTTCACCTATAAGAGGAAATGCTGAAAGTTTGGATTCCTCAATTTTTACCTGCCTCAAAGAAAAAAAAATATAGATACCTCTAATTTAATGGTACTGGGCTGTGATGGGACCAACTTGAACACAGGCATTAGAAGAGGAGTGATAAGACTTGTCGAGTGCCGACTTGGACGACCTCTTCAGTGGTCTATATGCTAGTTACATGCCAATGAATTACCACCACGTCATCTAGTGGAACATTTAGATGGCAAAACTAAAGGTCCATACTCCTTTTCCGGACCTATTGGATCAGAACTTTTGCAATGCAAAACCATGGAAGTAGTCGACTTTGAGGCAGTCGACTGATGAGAATATTGAAATACGAAAGGACGGATGGAAGAGAATCTTCACTTCGAGAAGTAACCGTGTTGAAAATAAAGAAGCAACAGCTTTTACAGTTCCAAAAAATAATTTTGACGTTACGAGTTATGTTGAAATAATAGACTGGAGCTCAATAAAAGTGACGGAACCTCCACTAACAAAACTGATTTCCACAGCAGAGATCATGGCAGCAGTTTCAGATGGTTGGAAGCCTCAAATTGACTTAAAATATCCCTGTCATACTCAGGCCGTTGAACGCTGTTTGAAATTAGTCACAGAAGCCTCCACTTCAGTTCATAAAGCAGGGGATCGTCATTTTTAAATTATTCAAACCCAAATAAATAGAAATAAAATACCAAGATTCAAAAGTAAAAAAGATTTTAACGCATAGATAAATTGAATATAAAAATATAATATGTTTGTTAATAGTTTTGTATAGTATATAATAGTTAGGTTTTTTTTTTAAATTAAATGATATTTATATACGACAAGTGTCAAATTTTCAAAATTTAAAAAAGGGGGGAGAGAAGTCTATAGGAGCTCGAATGCAGCCACTTCCACGTGGTGAGCTCTGGTAATTATTTTTGATTCTATAATGGTTAAATTAAAAAAATAAGCTAAGAGCTTATTTAAGCTGGAAAAAATGTTTAAATTTTATAGTTTTCAAGCTGTCATTTATATATGTCATATGTTATAATAAAAAATATTGAAGTTGCGTAATATGTTAAGGGTTTTTATTATACAATAAGCATTGTAGATTACGAAAATATTCATTAAATGTATATTAAAAGTAGCTTAGCACGCAAAAATGTCGAAAAACCCTGTTAAATCTGCGATTTTTCCAAATTTCGAAAATTCCCAAACTTCAACCCCCCCTCGGGAGACCTAAGTGAAGTCCGATTTGGCTCAAATTTTTTCCTCGGGACTTTCTTCCAATATGGCAAGTTTCTGGAGGGGCGTTTTTTGAATTTTCAAAAATTTTGTTTTTTCGACCCACCCTAATGTACATGTCCATGTTTAGTGCTGAAAGCTGTTTTAGGAACACTAGACTCTATCAATTACACTTGATGGAATCTTGAGGCTAAGTCTAAGGTGGAGAAATATTGGTATTTACCAAGCTTGTCTTAAAGATCTGTGATATTTGGAAGGGGATAACGGTCATCTATAGTTTTTTGATATTTATCTTACGATTTAGATTATCTTCAATCTCTAAAAATCTATCTTTTAAAGACAGAATATTGGTATTCAAAATGCATTCTTTTGTTTTATTTGTCTGATTACTTATCGTTAAGGAGTCGTTAGTTGAACGGTTGCAAGAATTAATTGATTGGTTGTATTGATTATTGTATTTATCCTTAACTGATTGCATATTACTGTAAAATAATTTTTGTCCGAAGTTCTTACTTGTTTGATTGTTTGGTTCATTCTTTAGTTTGGTTACTTCTTGAATTTGCCTGGAGAAGTTCTCCATGAAAAAGAACCTACTCTAACATTAGTAGGCCAAAACGATGGGTCAAGCAAAATCTCCTTATCTCTGTAGTCTGCACACAGACGAAAATAGGGAAGGAAACTTTTGCTCTCCAACCGACGAACACTCTTGTAGTTCCATTTGCCATCTGGTAGGTTAGTTTTCACATGATTAATAATGTCCTCCTATTGTGTTACCTGTGCTGTTCTGTTTGTTTGCATCTGCTTATGTTTTATTTACTGAATAATCTACTTCTGACTTATTGTCAGTGTGTCTATTTTTATCAGTTTTAGGGACATTTTTTTGTCTCTGCGTCAATTTTGTTGGCCACACTGTCTTTTTATTTAGTTCCTATATAATAGTACATATAACAATTCTCCATTTTCTTTTTCCTGAGGCATCTAACTTTTTGGGAACAACCCAGACTGAGGGATCTTTAGGAAACAATACATAAGGTAAAACACTTTTATTATTTGAAAGGTTAAGTAATTCAAAGTTAGGTCCGAGGCTATTTACTCAGAAAAATGATCATATTCCTCACTTTCAGTTTGTTCTAAAGGGGGTAGTTGTTCTTCTTCCTCCGGCTTAATATCATAATTTAATTCTACATTCGTCTGATCCTGTGGATTATCAAGGGGGGCTGGATCGCTTTCAGTGTTATTTAAGTTGGTGTTTCTAGTTGTAATACTCATCGGGGTAGGTTTATAGGTATTGTTATCTGGATTGTTAATATTCTTACTGGGATTCTGATTTTGGTTGCCAATGATAGAAATTTGAATTTTGAAAATTTGGTTGTGTTTGTTGGAAATTTTAATTTTGCGTTTGAAAAAGGGTTTTTTGATCATTTGTCGATGGAGTAACCTTGTTTACTACAGCTGGATTTTTATTTTGGTGGTGCTCTAGCGGGTATAATCTTTTGAATAGGTTGATAAGTTGAATTATTTAGATTATTCAATAGCTTTGTAGAATATAGGAAAGTTTCCTCTTCTATTACATATCCCATTGCCTGCTCCAAATTTACAGGGTGTCAATCGAACAACTGTTTGACTAGGGGAAGGGAGACCTTTAATAAATGTGTTTAGTGCTAGATCATCGTAAGTTTTAACTTTCATTTTTGTTGTTGCACAATAGTTTGTAACTATATGATGAAGTCCCCAATTCAGCCCCAAACTTTCAATCTGCTGCTAATTCTTGGCATCCTCCTTAACGTCATTGATCAAAAAGTAATTTTCCAGCTTGTATAAGAAAATATCACAATTGGTGTAAGATGGTCAAATACCATGACTGGATATTGTTGATTTGCCATTTTGGGCCTTGTTTTCTGCGATTCCCAACCCCACGAGGGGTCTGGAGGAGGGGGAGTTGGCGGCTTCACAATTTTCGAACTGTTACGATTAATTTACAAAATAAAAAATTCCCGACTCGTCGTCACTGTTTTATATCGGGTATTTTGCGTTAATAAAAGACAGACACACTTTAGAACACATGACATAATATAATATATACTTTTACTTTACAATGTTAACGCGGTATCAAGTATCAACTCACTACAAGACAAGACACAATCCAAGAATACGTGCACTCAAACTCCCTTCACGAACCCAGGCTCCTAGAGCCTGTGTAGTGCGGGACTACATACATAACAATTTTAATATGCAATTTAATTATTTTAAAAAATAATGTCAGCCCTAATGCTAATAACTAATTGTATTTTGATGTAAAGCAATTAGTTATTCTACCTATTTATTTAAAAGATAATATTTAATACATTTTTGTTGAAAATTTTATGTTTTGTGTAAAGTTGTAAGTTTTTTACAACCCCTTTAAACACCCTATTAATTGGCGCAGCGCCCGGGTACATCTTTTATACACCCTAATATACTCTAATTACCAGCTTCTATAATATTATTATATTGGATATTGAGATTCTTGAATTCTTCGTATACTGGTTTTAAGCTATAATAATGTACAAACGTGCGATGTGTAGTTTCTAAATTTGCTGGGCCCAATTTTATTGGAAGGATACCCAAATTATCCGAAACATTTTTTATTTCCGCTCCTCCTGCCACTGTGAGCAACCTGAAACAGGTGCATTTTTTATTATTTACAAACCTACACAAGCAAGAGAGAAAAAAAAGACTAGACAAATTAAATTACTTACTATATCCTAAAACATTCACAATAATTGAATAAATAACTGAAGGACCTTTCCAGAATTTTTGTCACGAGACTTAAAGTAAAATAAATTCAAAGTTTTTGACTTACAGTAGTTTAACTTCCTTGGTAATCCCAAATATTATCCGACAACGCACACAGCCACGAATCACTTCTAACGAACTACTTCCAAAGTTTCCGATCCTAACTCTGACTGACTCCCAGGGCGCAGCGGGCCACCATATATACCCCGCGGCGCACAAAGATGTACGACCACGCACGAGAAGGCACGAACGCACCCGAGCTCGCACGAGCGCGCACGAACACGCACAAGCGCGCTCGCATACTCACGTGGGGGCCCGAAACTGGGTCCCTGGGACAAAGTGGGCCACCTTTAAAACTTAGTAAGGGTTTTTTTTTATTTTAGTATAATATCGGATAAATCTTCTATAGTAACCTAATAATCCTAGGAAACCTTTTTTTTTAGGTTTCAGGAATAGGATAGTTCTTTATAGCTATAATTTTATCTGTATTGGGGTTGACACAAGATGGAGTCACTAAATGACCTAGATATGCTACTTCTTTTCGTAAAAACTCTTTTCGGGTGTCGAATATTCTTCCAGTGAAACTCTTAAGTCTTGAGTTGCAGTCATCTCAATTACCCATTTACTGAGAGTACTATCTTTCAAACCTCAACCACGGGTCATACCACCTCAGCTTATGAATGACCGCTTTAAGGTTGTCTCGATTGTCTTGTCTGACTACATGCTGGACCAAAATTGGTCATTCCTTCTCATAGTAAAGTAGCCTGCGTTGACAAACTTTTCGTATTCCTCTGGAGTCAACTGAGTAGAGAGGCATTCCATATCCTGTACATATAAGTGACAAGATTTGGCATAGGGGAAGTGTCCAGCAGCGTGAAAATAGGGTATTATTCTCGCTTACAGCAATTCAGGTGAACAAGGAAATCCCCAGACCTCTCTGCTTGGATATACTCCATTATCAAATTCACCATTTTGAAGTATTGGATCAATAGCATAGCAGTGGGTCCGTTGTTGCTATTTCTTTCCTTTGCTTCTCCAAATTTGATTGCCACTGATTCTAATGATTTATTTTGGTTCAAAGCATTCTACGAGGAAGTCTCGGAGATAAAATCTGATGTAAGGGTGTTGATGCATGTCTGCTCTTCCTGAGTTCGACTTCGTCTAACATCATGTTTGATAAGGTATTTACAACAAGGAAATGACCCCATATTGCTCCGACAAAGGCGTGTCTATTCAGCATTTTGTCCACCGACAAAGGAGCGTAAATAATACATAACACTTCTTTCAAACTAAATCCTATCATGAGGTACCCCACTAATGACATTAGCAAATGAAAGCCGCCGAGACGTACGATACAACTTGAAAGCTCAGAGAGTGATGTATTCATGGCAGCGGCATCAATATCCCTTGCTTTCCAATATAGAGGGCAGATCAAAAGTCACGAATACATGTTTTGTTGCAGTTCGTCACACACCTTACGTGCATAATGCAACTGAGTATAAACTGTGTCATATTCTGATAAGAGCATTTATAAAAGGAAAAATAATAACTCGCGTCTTTTCACTTAACTCTCCTCTTGTTATACAAAACAGGTACCCTTTCCATGAGGGATTGCAATACCTACCTTGCTTTTTGGCAAGGAACCACAAGATGTTATGAGTTGCAGGATGCTGTGGCTTTTCTGGTATATCAATGGAAGCCGCAGTCACATTTTGTAGACCCTCTTTCGCAGTGTATGTTTCCAGTTTCAGCAGACAGTGGGTATCCTGTTCAATCTTGGTATTTCTGAACCTTTTTCAACATTTTTGGATGGAGTGGCGCATTTGATCCCACCCATAGCATAGAAGATATTAAGCCCGTCTATGGTGTAGACAATGAAATCCACGTTATCAAAAACAAATTGATTGAATGTTCCTGGCTTGCAGGTTAGCTGAGCGTGGGCTATCGCAGATAATTCCAACTTTTGTGCTTCTTAGTATGATGAGCTGAAACCGAAGACGTGCTAGAATATCAATTAAGTTCCTTGAGGCGTATTTCCTGTGGAGTAGAAGAGATATACCAGTTAATATATTGGTACGTACAGGAAGGTACGTGGCCTGACCTCTGATGTCATAGCCTGTCCAACAGCGACATACTTCTTCCTTGATTTCTCTTCTTTTTTTTTATTAATATAACCTCTTCGAGAAAGATACGGAGGGATTGGGGGAGAGAATCAACATCCTTCAAGAAGTTATCTCTTGGCGGGTAAGTGTCATAACTGTAAACTACACATTGAATATCTTACCTCAATATCTCAGCAGCTTTTCGGACGATCCTGAGTTTCTTCTTCATTACTTTGTTTCTTCTCATACCAAGTGTTGCTTAGCAATTTGTGCCCATTGTCTGTAAAACAAATTATTGTTAGGGGAGAGCGGGGTAAGATGGGGTACTTAAGCTTTGACCAATCATAAAAACAAGATTTTTTATCAATAAAATTCTAATTTTAATCTCAAATGAAACATTGGTATTCAGTTATATAAATCATTTACAAAATAATACCATATTAGTGTTAAAAAAATATTAAAACTAAAATATTAGCAAAAAGCAAAAAAGTGATTTCTACCCGTCTTGCCCCATCAGTGGGGTAAGACGGGAAACCCTCTGGGTTAAGACGGAGTACAAAAATAAAATACAACTTCAATTAATTCTGACACTTCTTAAATTAACTAAACTTTATTCTGGTTGGCAAAATGGACAAACATGAGTAGCTTCGTCATCTTCATCTTCGACTCCTACGCAACCGCAGTGTGCCCGTTTATCACAAACCTGGCAAGTTATCCATCCTTCGTTTGTTTGAGAATACAGTCCATTACTGTACAGACAGGACGTGTCTGTATTTTCACTATCACTATCATCTGATGTTGTGTCGTATTGCAGAGGAATATTTGTCTTTGATATAATTTACAGCTTCTGTTCTTTGAATTAAATATTACAGCTTTTGTCAAAGTTTCTTCCGACCATTGGCCTCTATTTGTTTTGCGTTTATATTTTCTAACCATTCTGAAACCAAATTTACATAAAAAAACCAGGCATAAAATATTGGTGGCGCAAGATGGGGTACCCGTGACCCGCGTACCCCATCTTGCCCCCTTGACTCTTTTTTTTTTTTTTTTTTTTTTTAAAAACTGAAATAATTTTGAAACATGCTTTTAGATTTTTAACAAATAGATTCTTACCTTAGTTTAAAGTCAATCACGAAGTTAAAACCGTAAAAACACCCATAGTTTATTAAGTTGATACTTTTGTCACGTTTTAAAGAACATGCAAAAATAACGAAATAGTGAAGGACAATACTTTTCCCTTCAGCACGATACCTCGTCCCTTCACCTTGAATGTTAGGGTAGCACTGAAGTCAATCGGAGCCAAGTTACTGTCAGTACTCGTTAGCGCTACGCGCAGTTTGATCTCGTGATTTGATAGGTACCCCGTCTTCCCCCCTACCCCATCTTGCCCCGCTCTCCCCTACCTTGAATCTGTTGGATCCTGGGATCACGATTATGCGATACTCATACTTCTTCAGTAGTTCTGCTTTAATAGTTCTCCACTCTGGTTTTATGCCAGTAATACCGTCCATAATTTCATTAACAGTAAAATGGCAGTTACTATTCCCTTCCAGTAGGTTACTAACCTGTTCCATTGCTTTCGAAACATAGGCTTCATATGTGTATGTTTTGGTTTTCTTGTACAACGGCCTCACAAAGTCTAACCGACATTCACCAGAGAATGAAGTAATTAACTTATCACTAATACTACCTGGGCAGAGGTTACTGACAAAAGTAACGACTCCATTAGGAGCAACACCTACAAGATCTTTAAAGGTGTTTCGATGTTTGTAAAAACTAAACATTTCTCCTTGTTTATCCATTTGCTCTGGAATTTCTGTATTAAAATCTGTACAGTCCATGATAATACGGCAGTTAGAAAAGCCACTGAACGCAGATGGCAAACAATCTTTGTGGAGTGTTCTTGTGGGTATATTCTTTATGAGTAGTTTGTACAATACTTGATGCAAAGTTTTCAACCAGGTGATACAAATGTTGGTAATAGTTGTCGTAGAATAACCAAACAGATATGCCGAAACGCTATACGTAGCGTTCACCCTCAATTTCATTAGTCATTAATAGCTCGCCTTTCTCTGAAATTGTTGATGGGGCTCAGTTTGTATGGTAACGTTTTGGTAATGGTTTCACCAACTTAAAAACTGCATCTAAAATTACTACTTTTGGCATACCTGTGAAGGACAGAAATTGTCCTTCGTTCTCACAGAGCTCTGTAATTCCAATAGTTTAATTTTGTCAATGTAGACTGAAATTTGAGATCCAGGGCTCTGTACATTGTACTCCAACATCATCACGAAGTTTGTGACAATTACAGAGCCTTACTTGAACTTGGTGTATAAATTGAATTTCTATATTAGACAACTTGCTATTCAGATGGTAAAAATAGCTGATTGACTAACTGATCACTAATGCTTCGCACTGAGAATTCAAAAATCTACCATCCAAAACTGGTCTTACTGTTCCGTCTTTCTTGGTGACAATAACTTAGGGTTAATGTAGCTACTAGTTGAAACTTCTATTATACCTTGTGAAACTATCTTATTTATTTCAATTTCCACATCATTCAACTTAACGTATGGTATTGGATAATTTCGATAAAAATAAGTGGTATTATCCTGATAAGTGTTGGGTCAAAACGGGGTAATATGGTGTAGATGATTACTTCATAAAATTGGCTATATTTCGTCCCGAGAGGGCCATCTTCAGGCCTGAAATCAGAGGTAATTTTTTTTTTAAAACTAATCAATTATAACAAAATAGCATTTACAATAAACAAAATGTACAATTACAAAATTCTAAGTGACATGTGGGACTACTTAGATTGGCCCATTTATATCACTAATTTTACTTTATCCTATATTTATAAGAACATATAAAGAACTCAATGAAAATCTTGGCAGGTCAATGTCAGCCAACAACACTAACTACACTGAATAAATCTGAATATTCACGTATTAGGTTTGGCTTAAATCACAATCCAGAATTTAGTGAGACATTTAAATCATTAATGGTTCTACTTCTTTAATAAGGGGTGTTGTAAGTTTGCTAATGCGTGCTGCATTAGCAAACTTACAACCCCATTCTTGAAAGATTTTGCTTGAATGTAAAAAAAAATATTTGTTACGAATTGTAAACTCCTAAAAGTGTAATAATTTATTTTCTTTGTTTATCCATTTGCTCTGGAACTTCTGTATTAAAATCTGTTCAGTGTGTTGGTAATAGTTGTGGAATAACCAAAGAGATATGCCGAACCGCTATATGTAGCGTTCACCCTCAATTTCATTAGTCATTAATGGCTGGTCTTTCTCTGATATTGTTGATTTGGCCCAGTTAGCATGGTAACGTTTTGGTAATGGTTCCACCAACTTAAAAACTGCATCTTTTGATGCAGTTTCTAATTTGCTTTTCCATTTATTATAAGATCTCTTTTAATCTGTAAATTCTAAATCATACAATTTTTTCACAGTCTACCTACATTTAAGTAGAAGTAAATTACTTATCAACTACATGAAGTAAATTATAAGATTATCAAAGTGGCTACCTGGAGTAAGGTGTTCATCGGTCTCCGATCCAAAGTCGGGAGAGACTTCAGAAATGGATCCAGTGCTCCCACTTAAACTTCTGAGCATTCTGTTTGGAGGAGGTAAACCACCGACACGTCTGCATTCCTTCTTTAGGTTGTTAAAAAAGTTGAACATTTTTCCGCGTGCCACGGCTACGCCGCCATCATTAGAATACGGTTCGTAATATGTTGACTACAATTCCTTAGGGAAGAGTTGTTGACTTCGATTCCTTCACAATTTAACCGGCCCAAAAAGCAAACCTGTCGTGAGGCAATCGGTTTGGCTCCGACTTTTCCAGCTCCTGCTTCGCCAACAGCGTAGCCAGTTTATTTCTATATTTTGAATCCACCGGTGCCGGACAATGTAGCTCTGCCTAATGCGCTGTCCTTTAATAAAGTCTCAAGTTCTGACTGTAACAAGGAAAGCAATAAAATGATAAGCTACAAATTCAATTATTTATAACTAATGGAGATTATAAAGTTCATTACAAAATCTATAATAAATTTTTCTCATCAATAACTTTGTGTCATCAATATCTTGATTATTGGCCAGTAGCATATTTAAAAGAAAAGTGCACAAACATATATACGGAAAGACAGACACACACACACACAGGCTCAATTTGTTTTCAATTTGCGCGTTCTCTGGGTGGATATTTCATAGATGTAAGTAAGAAAAAGTTTTGTGTCACATTTCTCCATAATACAATGCTTCCCCCACCTGATGAAGGTTTGTAACCACCTCTTGTAGATGAACTTTAAATTCTTCTTAAGAAGAACATTTCTTATTCCTTTAAGGAGGTGAGGAGGATCAAAATGAGAAATGATTTGTTCATCCTTGACAACAAAATCTTCTCCCCTATATTCCACATTTTTCCTCAGACACTCAACTCTTGCATCTTCACAAAGACTATTGCAGCCATGTTTGCCCCTGGTCACATACAGTAAGATATAGTTGTAAGCCAGTGTCGAAGACACTACTGTTGACTTCTTTAATTTACATTTTAAAGTCATTGGTTTTAACTGAAGATGATGTAAAATAAAAAGCAATTGGTTGCTTATAATTTCTTCTTAAACCACGAACCATAAAGACAAGGGCCTTGTCAGCAAAACAATTGGTTCTCCATCCATCACTAAGATCTTGAAATCCTTGAATCTCATCAAGAGATGAATTATAGTTCAAGTGTGCAGCTAGACTCATCTCATCCATTAAAATGCATTGTTTATCAAGGTTCTTAACATGTTTTTCAACAACTACTGCTAAGTGGCTAAACAAATCATAATTGAAGATAAAAAATCATATTGATAGAATCATAAGATACAAATCATATTGATAAATAAGGATTCCAGCAACATAAAGAGTACGTTTTGACGGTAGTATGAAATAATTTGATAGAAATCTATAACTTCTGCCACTTCGTTTGAGTAGTGACAGAGAAAGCACTTTATCCTGCATCGTGAATCATCTTCCATGGGGACTCTTCTTGCTTTCTCTCAGTTGGCACTTTAAGAAGGAGGAAACAGCTGAAGGAAGGGACTCCATTTCTTTCTCTAAACCTATTTTTAAACAATTTCTTTAATGAAAGTAGGTTTTTTTGGACTTGTAGACTGTAACCGAATGAAGGGGTTATTTGGAATGAAAGTCCTTGGTGGTTGTGGTTTAAATTTTTTTGTTTATTTCAAAGCTTTCGCTTAGGGAGCCTAAGCTTCATCAGTGATCGAATAGCGTAGAAGATATAAAATTAACATGATGTATTTTAACACAACAAATTTTAGTAAATTATATAGTAAATTAAGATTAAAAATATGTAACTACATAAAAATAATCAAAACTGTAATAAACAATAAATATAAATTTAAGCATTGCAAAAAACAATGCAGATGAGACAATGAGAGGTCACTGGATGAAGGAGGATTTCAATGAGGTAACTGGAACAAGGAATTTCTTTAATAATTGTTGATACATTTATACTAATGCATTGTTTATCAAGGTTCTTAACCTGTTTTTCGACAACTGCTGCTAAGTGGCTAAACAAATCATAATTAATCCCTATATTGAAAGATAAGGATTCCAGAATTAAATAAAATATTAAAAATGTATGGTCTACACAGACATACCTTCTTTTAAGAAAAGGAGCTAAAACTACATAAATGTTGGCTTAAATTGAGCTACATGCTCACAAAATGAAATGTTTTACACCCTCCGATGGACCCTGTGCCGAGATGAGCTAGTTGCCAACAACTCCTCCGACACGAGAATGAAGACGCTCACCAAATACGAAGGAACCTCCAAAAAGGTTTACGCCCACACTGCTCCCTCTCCCAACCAATCGGAAATGCCATAATAAAACAATTAAAACTTACTAAAATTCTCATACATGGTAAACCTGAGGGGCTACAAACATAAATATTTGTGGGTTCATTTACATTTTTGAATATCGTATTATTATTAAAATTGTATATAATTAGGATAAACCTGTGTTGTGCCACAGGGTATTATTAGTAAAGAACATTATTTTGTCTACTGTTAATTCTGTTCACTTCAAGGTATTCTAAATATATTATTTTGAAAGAACATTATTTTGTCAGGGTTTTGTTTGTTTATCCATTTGCTCTGGAACTTCTGTATTAAAATCTTTACAGTCTGTGATAATACGGCAGTTAGAAAAGCCACTGAACGCAGATGGCAAACGAGCTTTGTTTAGTGCTCATGTGGGTATATTCTTCATGAGTTGTTTGTACAATACTTGATGCAAAGTTTCCAACCAGGTGATAAAAATGTTCGTAATAGTTGTCGTAGAATAACCAAAGAGATATGCCAAACCGCTATACGTAGGGTTCACCCTCAATTTCATTAGTCATTAATAGCTTGTCTTTCTCTGATATTGTTGCTTAGTTAGCATGATAACGTTTTAGTAATGGTTTCACAAACTTAAAAGCTGCATCTAAAATTACTACTTTTACTGCATACCTGTGAAGGACAGAAATTGCCCTTCGTTCTTACAGAGCTCTGTATATGACAATTTTTTCATTTGCAAGAGCTTAGTCTCCAATAGTTTAATTTTGTCAATGTAGACTGACATTTGAGATCCAGGTTCTGTATATTGTACTCCAACATCACGAAGCCTTACTTGAAATTGGTGTATATATTGAATTTCTATATTAACTTGCTATACAGATGGTAAAAATAGTTAATTGACTAACAGATCACTAATTCTCCTACTTCCAGTTGTCATTGTTGACATTTGAAATTGTGTACACAGTTAGGGGTTACTAAAAATAGACAAAACACAGCTATATTTATTTTAATATGTTGCCGCCATCTTGAATTATAGCTGCAAATTTGAATTCAATAAGAATTCAATCTAGTAATTCAAATTTATAAAAAGGGGAAAAAATGAGTTTTAAATAATCACTTCAGTTACAGAGAAAAACATATTTTTATACAGAGAACAATTTGCGGAGCTTAGATTAAAATTGTCTTCCCAGTTTGGGTCTAGTACCTGAAATGCTTACCTCAATGAATTACACCCTTAGGAAAATTCTCTTTGGGTACGGTTTTTCTGTTAAAAATAATGAAGGGTGGCAATTTAGCATTACGGCAATGCGTGATTTTTCTCATCCAGTAGTTAATATTTTTATTTGTTTTTTCTCCATTTTGGTTTACTGTGTAGTTTCTTGGCTTATCGAGAAAGATTGCTGTTTCATCAAACAGAATAATTGTGCACTTTTTTCAAGTTAATAACGTGGCGCTGAAAACTCCGCAGTTAATCCTCGAAATCCGATGGTTACTTTTGGATAATTGAAGCCCTTTGCAGTGATAATCCTTGACGTTTCATAAACTTTTTGTACCATCCTCGACTTGCTTTAAATACAACGCCGGTATTTTTAGCGACTCTCTTACTTTAACCATAGTCGTGTCCCTCGTCACTGGTAAACCTTTACCTCGTAATACCTTTACATAAGAGGAGACAACTGTGACAATTGCTGGGTACTTTCCGATTTTAGGCCCCGAGAATGATTTCCTGTGTATTTTACATTGAAATAATGCTTCTTTCATTCCTCTCCAACGACGCACATTCTTTTCGTCAACAGTAAATCTTTTACCGGCTGCGCAATTTCCAATTTCTTCGGCATACAAAATTACTTTTCTTTTGAATTCGGCATCATATGTAAACCGTTTATTCATTATTATAATTAGTAAATTAAATATTAATGTTGGAATAAAATAATATAATAAAACACGACTAGTCACGAACGCAATCATACATCAACCGAAATAAATAATAAAAAAGTTGGGTTTGGGAACTACGGATGATATTAATGATAGTAGTACTGTTCTTACGAGTACAGCGGAAAACCGACAAAAAAGAAGATGTTGGGCGGTGTAAAGAGGGTTGAAGATGAGATTATATAGAATTTTCATATTCTTTGGGTTGTCAGTTTCTAGTACCGGCAGCGAAATTGCCACCTTGCAGCACACAGAGCGGGCGAGGTGCAGGCGAGGCGTGGCACAGGCGAGTGAAACGGTTCACACAGAACAGGCGAAGGCGCGGCGCGGGAGAGGCGTGGTGTAGCCGGTTGTGAGTAAAGGACGTACTGAGCAATATATTACATGTTTATTCAACATAAAAAATTAGCCATATAAATTGATTTTAAATATTCTTTTTTAAATGTAAATACAATTAAAAAATAATCCATTTAAGTGTATTTTTATGACTTCAAGGAAGACTTATGCCAAATTTGAAGGATATCGAACAACGCGTTGGGTCTTAAGGCTCTACCGCTCTTTGAGGTTAGGAAAAACAGTAAAATTAAAATTATACTGGTTCTAAGCAAGATATCAAAAATCTAATCACAGGCTTCATTCCTAATTTTAATTCTGCACAATTTGAGCCCTATTTCAACTTCCTATGATAATTTCAATACAACGAGTTTTATCGTTGTATTAAAATGGCGCCTGTACTATTTATCATAGGAAGTTGAAATAGGGCTCAAATTGTGCAGAATTAAAATTAGGAATGAAGCCTGTGATTAGATTTTTGATATCTTGCTTAGAACCTGTATAATTTTAATTTTACTGTTTTTCCTAACCTCAAAGAGCGGTAGAGCCTTAACTGCATAACTAACATACGATATGGCAAACGTTCTAGTCTGCAAAAGAAAAGTTGAAATATAGACTTTGATGCAAAATAATATTTAAAAATAAGGTTTACTACCAAAAAACATTTATTGAATAAAAATTAATTGATAAAAACTTACCCTTTTCTCTTAAATGTTCTGCTACCTTTACCCAAGCCTGATTTTGAGCATATCGATTGCAGTATAGACAGACTGCGTATCATACAAACATGGATACTTTTCCAACTTTTCACAAAATTTTATATTAAATTCAGGGTCGTCTCGCATATCGAATTTATATTCTCATAACGAAAACACGACAAAGTAAAAACAAAAACTAAATAATGTAAAAACAAAACTGGCGGCGCACCTCTTCAAAATGAATGAAGAGGTGAGGAAGAGGCGTAGAGGAGGCGAAAAAGTGGCGCCCGCCCGTCGACTGCTCTGTGTGCATTGGGCTATATGTTTACATAGAGGAGTCGTGCTTCACGCCTCACCTGCACCACGCCCGCGCCGCGCCTTCGCCCGTCTCCTCCTCTGTGTGCTTTGCACCATAGGATTACATGAAGCATTACATGAAGGATGGACGCCTCGCCTGTGCATTGGGCCTAAGTTGCTTTTCACCCAGGAGAGAGAGAGCTCCTCCTCTGCTCTAAATCTCAAATGTCCCTGGATGGTTCGGCCATGAACCATCCACCGGATTTTAGTGTTTGGCCTTGTCGCCGAGCCTTCAGACAGGCACTAGCTAGTGCTTTTTTCAAATTCCCACACTTCTTTTTCCGTCATGGTGTAGCCATCATTTCCTCTTTCTTAACAACATTTTCCTAAGAGTGGGGGTACTCTCTTTTTGAGAGTCAGGGAGAAAACAAATTAAAAATAAATAAATCTGCGCTCTCACAGTGACGCTTTGCCAAGTGTTCAGCTACTGGGGTAGCCTCAGAGCTCCTAACCCTATTTTTCTCGAGAGGGGTTTGGAAGCATTTCCAGAGCCTAAGAGCTGGGAAGCAAACTCTGGACATCCTGTTGAAAGGTGGACTGAAACGATATGTTGATATTAGGACGGAGTTTCTGTTTCTGACCAAATGGCTCAATTGTGCTTTAAAGATTATGTCATTGATGGCTTTTTTTTGCAAAAAGGTCGTTGTCTTGGTTCAAGTGTGCCTATTGTTTCGGTCCAGTCATTTGCTATTGAGCTACTACTACTGCCAGTTTTGCTAGAGTTTGATGATTAAATTGCACATGCTTGATCCAACAACTCGTTTTCCTTGCAAGTGCGCTTTTCTTAACTTTCTTTGTAACTGGCGGACTTGATTTATTGAAGAAATGGATGCACTGCTTTCTCGTGTTTCCTTTGGACGGTATCCTAATGATATTTGTTTGGGATTATTGATTGATGTACTTGTTTCCTCATCATCGCCACCAAGAGCCTGAAAAATATTAAACACTAAAGTTAGTTATATAAATTTTATTTAGGAGTACCTAAATGCTTTGTATAAGTAGTTGGTTGTTTTTTGGAATGAAAGTCCTTTATTCTATTTTATTCAAACAAGCTTTCGTCCAGGGAACCTGGGCTTCTTCAGGTTTTGGAAATACTGTAAGTTTAGAGAAACAAATGGTCAAAATGAAAACGAATTTTGGAAATGAAAGTCTTACCAAGTTAATTTTGATTGTTTTTATGTTTTTTTGAAAAGAATTAATTTTATTTTTTTAACTGACATACCTAATCAAAAATTTTGAATGATTTATTTTTATTTGTATTAAATATAATATTTGTGTAAATGTTGCTTAATTTATTGGTGTCTTGTTTCAAGTTTATGTTGTTAGTATTTGATTTTATGTATAACATTTCCAGTGTAAGTCGTTTTTGGTGGTGTTTTTCAGTGTGTAGAATATTATATTTATCTGTGTCTAATGTGTGTTTAGTGTTGTGTGCGTGTTCTGATATAGCTGTGTTAGTGTTGTTATTTGAGATGTCTTTAATATGTTGATGAAATCTGTTTTTGAATTGTTCAAAAAACTTCACAACAATTCAAAAACAGATTTCATCGCCTGACTTTAAGGAAACTAAAATGTACTTAACAGAAATTCTACTTTGAATGTCAGTTATTGTATTAGATAATTATTTACAAATAATAATGTACATAAATAATTACCGTAATTGTAAGTTCGTCACTCCCTACAGTCTTTCTACATTCTTCTGAATCTGCTGAAAACATCAACAGATCATAGTACCATAGCGATGGCTTATATTGGTCCTCTACTGATGAACCTAATTTCATTGAATTGATTTTTTTAACTCCTTCCTGAACGCGGAACTCAGATTGTTTATTTTCTTTTTAACAGTGTCTAAAAAATGTAATTACAAATGTAAAATTTATAATTTATCAGAAATTATTAATAAATTAATTAAACCATTATAAATTATTTAACAAAAAAAAAAAAATTATTAAATGTACCATATTTAAATGTAAACCTATTGTCGAAGTCGGTACTGTTTTGCTGTAGAAGTATCACACCGTACGCTTCGTCTTTCAGCCTTTTGTTTGATAATTTTCGTCCTTTATTTTCCATAGACATGGTTATAGACGATACATGTCTATGAAAGCTGCAATAAAATAGGTTAGGTTTATGGTCCACTATGGTGTCGTTAGTCTAAAATTTTCCAACAAAGCGATAATATTTTGGCCTGCAGTCCGACGGAAGGAATTAAATAAAATAAATACGATTCACTCTACACGCCTGTAGGCCGACTGATAGTGTAGGGCGGCATTGACCTTGCACTTGACCTGACGAGTGTGTGGTCAAAGTCCGTGGACTGACAGATCAATATCTTCAGTCAAACTGTTAGTGTGTGAGCCGCTCTAAAGATAGTACTTTTCTGTCGTGCTCTACTACTTTATTAGTTATCAGTTTTTATCAGTTATCAGTTTGTCAATGTGGTGCTGGCATAGCTTACACCATACTTTTCCAGCTTGACATGAAAGATGATCTTTCAAGTATCGTGGGATTCTATATCCCTTTGTGCGTTAACGGTTTGCCAGCCTTAGTAACCAGTTGTAGACCGAACAGTGTTTTTGTTGTGTAGAGCGAATAGTAATGCAATGCAAACAGTAGGCCACATCACTATTTCTGCTGTAAACAATCCATTTTCTCTCTTGAAGGGTGCCATCTGGCAATCTGCAGCATCGCCAAGACAAAGAAAACTTCCTTTTGACCATAGACTTCCTTGAAATTTCCTTGTTGAGACCACAGGATCTACGGAGTCATTGTCAATTGAATAGTTTTCAAGCCTAATTGTAGAACTAATATCTTTGTCGATGAGCCGTTTTCCTGCCTATGTAGCAGGATCACACTAATGGCTGTTATGATGGGGGATCATGTGTTTCTAGCAATGATTCGTTGATTTTACTGTCATTTGTTATTGAGATCTTTTGTATCTCATTTTTATTCTCTTCGTCTATTTCAATGAACATGGAATGGGTTTTTTGAGAAGTCGAAGGGACATTTGAAATGTTTTTATGGTCAATAAGTTCACTGACAGTTAAAGATTCTTGATGTTTGTGGTGTATTTGTATGAAATAACGGAAATACAATTCATTTAATTTAACAACTGCTATATATAATTAATAATAGTTAACAAATGATACATATAAAAGGTAATTTAGGTATGGACGCTATTCATGAGACAAGCAGCCGACTCCGCGTTTCCTAACTAAGTTCTTAAAGTACAGTGTTGCCACTTTAATATATCGCCATTATGTTCGGAGAAAAGATTTATTGTGTTCTGGCCCGTATAGCGAAACTTGGCAGAGATGTACTCATTCTAGAGGAAAACACTTATTTTTTACCCTATCACAAGCACAATATATAAACTAACACTTTTATAAGTTTCATAAGTTTTTTATTATAAAATATATAACACATTAATTTATAAGTTCAAGTTATCTGTATCAAGTTTTTCATGTCTATTTCTGAAGAGACCATTGTCTTTATCTTGATGATGATCTCTATCGGTTATTTCGAAATAATAGAGATCATACTGTTGTGATTTATATTTTCATCAAGAGCCTCCAAGCATCTTAAATGTCGTTCTATTGTATCATGTGTAAGCCTGAGTTGTGTTAAGTCTGAAGAAGTAAAAGTCATAACTCTCAGTGCATTAACTGCTGCTCCAGAAGCAAAGGAAGGCCATTAACGGTTCCCAACGCCTGTCCCGATAGGTAAGACTTCAGGTAAGCAAACTTAGAAACATCTTCTAAGTCTTGTCTGTCATGAACGGCGGTTCATGACTAGTAAAATAAAAACTAATAGAATCTAGTAAAATGGACTATTTTGACAAAAAACTTCTCCATCTCCAGCTTTGGTAATCGCAGAGTTTGTCCCCCTTTGTGTGACAAAGTCTTAGACAGAATATTAGTTTCTCCCTTCTCCGATTTTTTTTTATATAAAAATAATTATTACCTCTGAAGTAATTCGTCATAGTGTGAGTCTCTAATTGATTGTTACCTGTTGTGGTTGGATAGAGTTAGTTTTTCAAACATTTTTATACAGACAATTTAAAGCCCATGTTATCAGCTGGTGTAACTATTTCACTGATGGTAACAGACTTAAAATATTCTGTCTGCGTCATAACCTTCAGACCGGGATGAATTTATTTTTTAAATTCTGTTAAATATTGCAAATGGTTGTCATCTGCAACTTCTTTTTCAGTTTTTTTAGTCCGCTTATATCCAGTTTTTTTTTAATCTTTAAAGTCCAGTGTCGGGCTGTTCTATATTTGAAGTACTGTAAGGGTTTCAAATACCCCAAACTATATCTCTGGGAAAACTGGGTGAGAATAAGAATACATACAACGCCAGCTTTAGACTTCTCAAAAAGGTAACAAATATATTTAAATAAGAGGTAAACAAATGAGCATGCAATAAGTAGGGCCAACGGGCCAAAAAAAGAAGTTAAGCAAAAAGGACTAGGCCTGATGGACCTGTCGCTAATCCAAAAAGGTGACAGATAAAAGAAGAAAGTATCCTCGCTGTGAGAAGCACAACACGAGGAACAACCTAAAGTAAAAACACTGAAAGAGTGTAGCGAGACCTGATAATAGACAGAGGTAATAGACAGAGGTAATAGACAGAACCCTACTTGTAAAACTAAGACACCAACCTGTGTCCTCCTCTGAGACTCGATCCAAAGTGAACCGATCGTCAGGCCGCAGGCCCCTCCCTTGGATTATAGAATACTCAGGGAACGTCATGAAGATGGCTCGGTTGAATAATTGAAAAGTCTTGCAATTTTCTTTTCCCAAACATGGCTGAAGTGTTGTCACAACCACTTACTGCATGAAGAAATAAGATTAATTCCTTACAGTCATGAATGAGTAAGGGATATCTTTGACACTGTAACACCTGGTCTTGACGTTTCCTTTACCTTTCTTCATCATGATATCTTTCTCTTCTAGGAAAAGATCTACGATTAACACGAGAAGATCAACATCTTGACCGACAATAACAACTTTTCGGTATAATTGTGTGGCAGTTATTGCTTTTCTAACAATGTTAACATCTGTATCATCTTTCGCAATACTGATTTCAATGCCAACGCTCTTTAGATTTTGTGCAACAAACTTTTTTTTTTATTGTTAAGGATACCCAGAAAAAGGGACTGCGATTCGACACACTTCATCTCTTCATTAAAAGTTATGTCCGGTAAAGTCCGTTTCATCAATCGCCTTTGACGTTCAACAGTTTTTGTATTCCGAGATTTTTCAGAATATGACCGCAACATTTTTTTTTTTTTATATATAATATCTGAATGTAGGAAATAAAGGTTTCATAAATTTAACCAAATGTTCCATGTTTTGGCCAAACAATATGGTGGATGTGAAGCCATCCATCTATAATAAAGAACATCTCTTCATATTTGTCAATATTCCGTTTATGTACTTGATTAAAAAAATTATAAATTGAAGATATTTTGTTTTTTCTCATGAACCCACAACTATTAAATAGAGACATAGGTACACTAGACAGCTCATATGTGAATTCATCTTTTTTAAATTATTTGGTGAATGAATCGTGCTCTATATTCTCTTAAATTTTTGAGTTGTATCAACTTCAATGACATCTTTTTCAACTTTGACAGTTGCACTTATTCACGCTGGACCACTTAAGCTACAGAGAACCAAATTTGTCCAAGTCAGTTCCTATTCCATAGCTAGCAGTTTACGTCCACAGAAAAAAACTAATACAATGCCTATGAATATAATTGTTCATTGTACACAAATGGAGAGTGTTTGTTGTTGTAGCCATAGGTAATACATTTTTAGCTGTGGTTTTTTGTAGCTTCTTAGCCCCAGTGGGCAGCCTCTTAAGCCAGTAGGCAAAACCCTTACCCACCGACAGCTCCTTACCTAACGCTCCCAAGAGATCCTCGATGGGAGACAGAAATCTCTGTCCTTCCTCTGTGGATCTGCTTCACTCCCACTCCCCTGAATAATTTCAAATACGTCTCACCATTTTTTTTGCCAGGAATCGACTGGACATGTCGTCGTACATCACCATCACCCTCGAGATGACGTCAGGGTGCATACCAGTACCCCTGAGAGCGCCCCCTCAACGCGACATGCGGAACGGTGTCGAATGCTCGTTTTAGGTCGACTACCAGAACCACCAAATCCTTCCTCTCGGATTTAGAAGCCCTGGTGACCTCGTCCAACAAGGAACAATTCTCGAACGTGCTGTTAACCGAGCGAAAGCCTTTCTGCCTTCTGTCCGAAATGCATCCTGGCTCTAAGCCTGGAGCAAACCAGACCCGAGTAGATCCTGACTAACTACATTCCAATGTTGATAGGGCTATTATTGCCTATTAACGAAGGATCCTTGCCCATCCTAGGAATCAGCACCGTCCGGTTAACACGTCACTTACGAGGAAAATATCCCGTGACCAAGATCAACATAAAGAGTCTAGCCAGAAGGCCCTCGATAACAGTGACTCTCAGAATACCGCCCTTCACCACACGGTCCAATCCTCCATAACTAGTCCATGATATCTTGCGGATCCTCTCCATCACCTCGTTAGGACGAATCGGAGTCCAGACCCCTTCAGGAGGCACGGGGGGCCACCTTGACTGATTCCCACCTCCCCCCCCCCCTCCACAGGGGCCCATAGAGGCCAATCACTTCTTCCGAGGAAAAAGCTGGTCTTCTCGTGTCGTCCTGACTATGGATATCGAGGTTCCTGTCCTCGATAATTCTCGCCAGTTCCCGGGGATTATCGCGTATAAGGTTCTGGGTCTTAGCATAGCTTCTAATCTTCACTAAGTTTGGCATCTTGGTAGCCTTACGTGGGGATCTGGCAGTCCTACTGACGCGCTCACCTTCCTCCTCTACCAGGAGAGCGGTCAGCTGGTCAATCAACAAGTCTATCTCAGTATCAGTCTATCAGTTTGTAACGAGGCACCCACGCCAACCCGCCTAGCCAAGGAACCAACGTAATCGCTGACCGCTATGGCAGCCGGATCAACAAGTGTGCTCAGCACTTCAGAGATAGCCCGTATCTTGATCCTCTTCCATTCCAACATGCTACCTTATAAGCTACAATTCAAAAAAAGAAAGTAAAAAAGAGATGAATGCTTTACATCCTACGGTGGACTTGGCTGAGATCCAACCACACCAGCTAACTAACCAGCTTCTCGTCCCTACCAAAAGTAAACCAGATTCCCGCCTCATCGCCAACATTTTCCCCCACTATCATATACTAAGTTCTTGTTAAAATTAAAGGGTTTACATGAAAAAGAAAATAAAACTAAAACCTTTATCCATTGACAAACCTGATAACATTATTGGAGGGTTCATATTTTTGTTATAATAAATTAGGTGTTCACGTATCAAGTTAAAATTAAATAAAAATAAAACAAAATCAAACATATAAAATGATCAAGTCACTTTTATTAAAATCAAAAAAATAAACAACAAGTAGCATAAAATCTTGTTTATATCTTTTATCAGACAGAGCAATTAGGACTTACTTTCTTTTTTATACAGTGTATTACAAATAAAATTCTTTTTATTTTTAAAGAAGGAGTTTTAACCTGTTCAGATGAACTTCTAAGTCTTCTATGAAACTTACTATATTAAAATACTTATTTAAATTTACTTATTTTACATGAGTTCTGATTTTTTATGAATCCTTTTTCCTTTCTTATTTCTAGATATAATAAAAGTAATTCCGAATTAAATGATGGAATTTACTTAATCACAGGCACGAGGTACTTTAACCTCAAACTACCCTAGCTTCACTATAAGTTCTATTTTATGAGGTGCCTTAAATTTTTATATGTATTTTTATACAAATATATATCTTTTCTACTTGCGATACTGGAGACTTTTACGTAGATGATGCAAAGTAGATTGATGCTAGTGAAGCTGAGTCTAGAAGACTTGTGTTTTACTAGATGATCTCTAGCGTCTTAGTGCGGCGTTTCCAGAATCCGTCTTCCTGGATAATTGAAGAGCTCTCGTGCAACAGCTGTCCGCAACTTGGCGTTCCCAGAATTTAACTTGACTTGCACCTGTAGATCACACCCAGCTCCTCGTGTTCGTGCGAAGAAATTTACCTTGAGAAATTTCTCAAGTACTTATAAGTGCCCTATAATCCAATATTAAAATATAATTAGCTTTTGCTAAACTTTAAACATATAAATTATTTTATATAAATTTTTTATAAATTTTTTTAAAACTTACGAAATTTTCGGCAGCATAAAATTTTTCTCTAGACGAAGAAATTTTTAAAGATGAAGTTAAATTACTTAAAATGGATTTAAACATCCAGCAAACCAACGAAATTCTCAACTGAGAAATATGAGACTTACTACATAATTTGTTTTTTAAATGGACACCTGTCCATGGCATTACCCAGCTTATGGGGATACGTGCTCGCTCACGTCTAGCGTCGACAAAGGTTCAGCAACGTATGCCTTACATGATTTTAAAAAGAAAGATGGCGTACTCCTTATCTCATCAGTTCTAACTTTACACATTAAAAAATAAAATTAATAATTATTTTTACAAACAACTTCTCAAATTTTTCAATTAAATTTTAGGATTCATAAAATAACAAATTATGAAATTTATCAGAATTTCATTCATTTAATTATACGTACAAATTACACCTTTTAATTAAATTAATATAAATTTGTGACGTCATCATCTATTACTAATTGTTGTGCAATACCTTGTTCCTAAATCCATCAATTGGTAAAGCATTATTCATGTTACAAACTTTTCAATAAGACTTCAACTCCTTGTACATAATTATTTAGTTATTTAAAATTTTTATAATTTTATTAATTTTCAATCTAAAATTAAAAATATAGAATTTATAACAAACCCCTATTTTGATGCACTGCAAAATATTGATATTATATCGTTAATATCATTATTTATTGAACAAAATTCTTTAGATTAACCAAATGGTGTTCAAACGTTATAGCTAAAACAAACTTTTAATAAATGGCCGCCATCTTGACACTGCTGGGCCGATTACCCTGGTTAACATACTTGTTTAATTGCTTACGGACCATTTTAACATGCATGCAACTCCTTTTTATGAGCCACCAGGCTCAAAAATAAATAAATATGTTTCAAGTTTTGAATTTTTCTCTGGTTAACTAAAACTTTCAAATAGAAGTGTTTTATCGTTCTATGTAAACATTCTTTAATTAGTATTTATACCTGCGTACGTACGACAGCAATAAGACCATTGTTTTATATAATGCTTGTGAGTATTGAAAAAATATAAATGTTAACCTTCCAATAAAGGATCCAAGCTAACTTTTCTAGCATTTGAAGGAAAGCTTTTTCGTCGATTTCTTCTAAAAGAACTTGAAGATCAAGAGAACGATGCTTTTGTAAATCTTTCAACACAGTCTTTTACTTATGTATATTTGTTTCCCATGCTCTAAATGCCGTGTACAAAATAACTGCTTTTCAACTGATCCCATAGCTTCTCGTCATTAATTTAAAGAACTGGGTCCTTATCACTCATGTATACTTTGGGATTTATTTTGCTTTTTATTAACTTTTTCATGTACACTTTTAATAAAAGCTGTCATTGTTCGAGTGTCCGTTCTGTTTGAAATTAAAAATACACATGAAAAGTCTCGATGCAGATAATCTAGAACCATGATAGTTGTTCAGCTGATTTTATTTAATAGGACTCCATGATTAAAGGCACATGCTCTATTTATGTTGCTCTACTCAACAAGTTTGATAAGACATTGGTTAAATTCATATCCAATATCTTCTAAGCGATTGCTACTAAAATACAGTTGCATATCTTTCACAATTCTTGGTTCTTCGATTTTTTTTCTAGATTGTCTAGAATCAGCACACACAGGTTTTCTAGATTTTTTTCTTGATCTTTTGAATTAAACTGCAGTCGATGCTGTTTTTGGGCAATCGCTTCATTTGTTTCTTCGTCCGGCAACTCTTTGCCTCTTTTTGTTTGGCAGATGAGGTGGGAGCAAATTTTATACATGAGACGTCATTTGCTTTCAACCCCTTGGGCAATTCCTTATCTTCGTCGCCCTTCAGCTAGGCAGCTATGGCCTCTTTTGAATTAACTGCAGTTGATGCTGCTTCTGGGCAGTCGCTTGATTTTTTTCTTCGCCCGGCAACTCTTGGTCTCTTTTTGTTTTTGTGCGACTACATCTATGATAGATTTTTTCCATTAGTTGACAGTTTTTATATACATACATTGTTTTGTAAACCGTTCGACTCTTTAATTAAAAATAGAAAGTTCTCATCTGTTACCGTTTAACTGTTTACCTCCGTTTTCATTTTGTTAAGTATGGTTTTTTAACAAACTATAATAATAAAAATCTGACTGAATACAAATGTTCTCACTTTGCGCTGTACAACTGAACTTGGTCAGTTCTTTAATTCTAAAATAGCTTCTAGGTTTCCAAAAAAAAAACATTTTTTGTAAATAAAGGACGTTGTTGTGGGAGAAATAAGTGTAGTCAAGGCAAAAATCTACTATGTCATAAAAAAGTGGATTAGAAATTTGGGTGTGGGTGAAAATTTTAGGCCAAAGGGACTTCTTTAGCTAGGTCCAGGGGAATGGACGTAAAAAGAGATTGGACATCAAGTGAGATAAGGGAATCATTTGGATCTAGGTCGGGAATATCTTTGATTAGTCAATAAGTTGATATGCGTTAGAGATATTAAAATTATAGCTATTCCTAAAAGGAGATAACAAGTTTGAGAGGAATTTAGATTGTAGGAATTAGGTTGTAAGAAGGGGAGTTTATACATGATACTATGGGTCTGAGAGAAACAGGATTTTTTTGGATTTTGGGAAGAGCATAATATATTCTAGGGGGAACTGCGGTATAATTTGTCAAAGATTTTTTAGTTGGGAAATGAATTATTTTTTCTTCGTGTAAACGATTAAATAATGTGTTTTGTTGGGTTTGTCTTTTTATTCTACCTACCTCTACATTACCGAATATAGTTCCTATCAGTTTCGGCTGTTTTGGTGCAAGAGTTATAATATTACAGTTTTAACTTATTTCAGGATTTAGGATCATGAGAGGTAATGCAGGTTCAGCCTCGGGATTGATCTTAACCCACTGTGATCCTATCTGATAGAGATCGGGTGCTATCGGATTGCATTCTATTTCAGATGCATGTTCAACTAATATTCGTGACCTTGGTTTCAGATAAAGGGTTCTATTTCTATAATTAACGGGGATTTCATTAAAACACCTGATTGATCTTCTACGAGTTACAGGGACGGGATGACATTTTACAAGATAAATGACTTCACCTCTTAGAGTTTCAGTATAACCGGGCTGGAAAAATATATGCCCAAGCAAACTCTTCTGGGTTGATATAAGCAAGAGATGTTAAGTGAGAGAATATCTGTTTCTGTGACTCACACATTCGTTGTTCGAATTTGTTAACTAGCTGGTTAAGTTGTCCTGAGAAATGTCTCTCTACATACACAAATTTAGAATTAGTGTATAAGGTAGGGTCTATATCCTCACTACTTAGTCTATGCCTAGTAAAGAAAAAATCTCTATAAGACGGCTTGAAAATAACTGATAATGCAGGGTGTTCAGTTGCATACCCAGCAACCATACATATGTTGATCTCAGTAGCTATTGTGACTGCAAAAGCATAAGATGAAGTATTAGCTACCAAAATCTTGTGTTGGTATCCTGAATCTGGGTAGAGTGCTGCCGGGCCTTCGTACAGGACATTATATGAAGTAGGAGAACAATCCATGTCTTTTTCATGGAGTGTCCAAAAAATGTAACCTCTGTCAGGATCAAATGCTGCTCCGTTCCCTATTGGAAAACGGTACCCTCCTGGTGTTCGTAGCATATTTGTAGATACCTCCACAACTGTAGTGCCGCTCCATAGAGCTATATGGTATGATCTGTGGATAACTACATCTTTATACTGTTGTCCACCATAGTAGGCAGCTGATCCGGAGCAATCTCCTGTTTTGTCTACTGTAGCTACTTCAATTACCTGAATAGATTTAGTAGTGTTAACACGGAGGCCATTAAGAGGGGTGGTCCATACCTTCAATACTCCTGTTCTATGAGCTGTTAAACAGTCTGTGTACGATATCGTCCAGAATTCTTCCGTAGCAAATCCTCCATCTACAATGGAGCTATGGGATGACATCCTACAGTGGTATATCAGGGTGGCAAATTTAACTAAACATCCAGTAATGGGGATATGGTAATATTCCCTTTTCGCAATCAGCTGAACGTCTACATAGGAGGGATTTATATTCAAGGTGGGCTTGTGACAATCTACCGTACTTGTAAGAGATATCCCTAATATGTCGGGTTTGTGATCGTAGCAATCGTATCCAACTAGTTCTAATTTAACGTACTGGAGCTGAAGGAAACTCAAGACGATTAAGAAAGAGATTAAAACTGGCTTCATAATGGGGACGATACACAAGGCAGGCGATTTTAAAGAGTGCAAAAATTAAAAAGATTATGTATCCGGCCCAAAGGACCAATGTTCATAAGGAAGGGCTTTAAATACTAGGGCCCGGTTCCTCCATGAAATCTAATTAAATAAACTAATAAATAAAATATCAGCAATATCAGCATAAAAAAACAAAATATATATATAAAAATAAAATATCATACAATATCAAAATAATAGGTGATAGAGGGTCGACCTTCTTTTTGTAAATAAAGGACGTTGTTGTGGGAGAAATAAGTGTAGTCAAGGCAAAAATTTACTGTGTCATAAAAAAGTTGTTTAGAAATTTGGTTGTGGGTGAAAAGTTTAGACCAAAGGGACTTTGTGAGGTCTTTAGCTAGGTCCAGGGGAATGGACGTAAAAAGAGATTGGACATCAAGTGAGATAAGGGAATCATTTGGATCTAGGTCGGGAATATCTTTGATTAGATCAATAAGTTGGTATGCGTTAGAGATATTAAAATTATAGCTATTCCTAAAAGGAGATCCTCTCAAGTTTGAGAGGAATTTAGATAGGTTGTAAGAAGGGGAGTTTATACATGATACTATGGGTATGAGAGAAAAAGGATTTTTGTGGATTTTTGGAAGAGCATATATTTTGATTAGGTATGTCAATTATAATAAATATAAAAATTCTTTACAAAACAATTCAAAAACAGCTAAGATCAAATCAAAATGTTTACTAACACTATTTGGTAAGACATTTATTGCCTAATTTCTTAATTGCTTTTTTCATTTGACTAATTTCTCTAAATTTATAGTATTCCACCATTCAAAACACTGATGAAGCTCAGGTTCCCTGGGAGAAAGCTTTGTGTAATAAAATAAAAAAGAAATTAACAACTGACTTTTATTCCAAACAACACCTTCACTGTTTTAATTTAATAAGTAAGTTCAAATAAGCTTATGAGTCCAACTCCATTCTTGAAAACTATCTTACTATTAAAGGAAACGTTTTAATGTTTCCTTTATTTCATGCATCAGTTGAAATTGAAAAATATTGGGTAATAATTGAATTTAATATGTATTCTTTGGATGATGGACCTAAAACAGATGTGACTATTTTTGTTGATTTTGTTCTGCCACAATGGTATTTATTTGCTATAGCTGAATCACAACAAATATTTTTTTAAATGTCGATGCTCAGTCGATAGAAACATAACTATAAGCTTGATAAACAAAACTAACTTCACTTAAAGCAACGTTAAATGACTCCTTTGAGCCCGAGCAATAATAATTTGTAAGTTTACTTGATGAACTTGAAATTGAAAACACATTACCATTACTTATGTGGGTTTTACTTTATACGTGATTTTTTTTTTCTTGGTTATTTAGCTATAAAGCCATTAATAACCCTTGTTCTTTCCTATTCTTTATCGTATCTGGTTACCCAGCCAGTTTCTAAATTTCTTCAATGAGGTCTGCTTCTGCCAAGAAAGAAAAGAGTCTCTGTATTGTTTGCTCATTAAAAAAAAAAAAAAATCTAAAGTTGTTTACGGAATATTGTGTTTGTTTCTTAATTAGTCAAGTACAATACAGTCTTTTAGTATAAGATTTACCGACAGATCATCATTACAAAATTTACATTTTGGTTTTTTCTGGTCTCATTAGATAGCTATGAGTCAGTCTAGTATGTCCTATTCTTAGTCTGGCTAATCGTGTTTCTTCTCGTCTTTACGTGATTTTTAATATCACTTTCTCCTCCATGGGAGATATTTAAATTTAAATAGCAAGCTGTGCACCTAATGTGAAATGGATCATTACCTTCGATTATCCAGCTATATTTTTTTCCCCCCCACAGTGGATTATATTTTACTTTTTCCTCTTTTTTCCCTTCAATTTGTTGTCCATTATTAAAACCTAAATCACAACCACAGATTACTACAATAAACCGTATAAACTATACTATAAATCACAATTTAAAAATGAATGATTTTCGATATAACTCATAAGTAACTTTCAACTGATCCTTTAGATCAACCCCCATCCATGTATTTAGTATTATATTTTAATAATTTAGAGGCACTTTACCTCTAGTTTATCTTTAGTTGCTCTTTCCCTCTCAACTCAAACCTTCTCTTCTGGAGATCTGTAGTTGGATAACATTGTTTCAGTCCATCAATTTTACGCATGACATTCCGTTTGAACACATCAACACCTCCTTTAGTTTTATTGTAGAACCGATTAATTTCATGAATGCCATTTTCTGGATTTCCATCCTTAGCATTGTGCATAGATGAAATAATATTTACGACCTTCGTGCTCTTAACCTTACAAGAAAACAAAGTTGTTTTACCATCTAAGGAAACCCCATACTTTACATCATGGGTCTATTTTTGGTTAAGGCGAATTCAGAGGGCAACTCCCTCTTATTTTTTCTTATCGTCCCCACGTAGGTCAAACTTCGCTTACGTAGCTCTAGAACAGTTTCCATTGAGCTGAACCAATTATCAGCCGTTATATTTCGATTGCTGCCGTGAATTAGGGTTGTCAGTGTGATCAGGGACCGTGTGGGAACCATCAGTTTTGTTCTTCATCAGTAAGTAATTTACCATCAGACCCTTTACCGGTATAAATATACGCATTGTAGAAATACGACATTCTAGCATCTGCCATGGCCATGACTTTGATGCCATATTTTGCAGGTTTGTTGGGCATGCACGAATTTTTACCCGACCTCTCAATGGAAGCACCATCTCATCAGTGGTACACAAATCACTGGTGCTGTACATGAGTTGGCTGTTCTTGACAAGTTGTGAAAATAATTCTGAAATGGCTGCTGCAGGGTCGTCCTTTCTCCTTTCAGTTCTGGTGGTGGGATCGTCGAAACGAATTGACTCTTTTATTGCCACAAACCTACGGTATGACATTATGGCTCTGAAAATTGGACGGCCTTTGTAACTCGTCCCAAAAAGTGATTTGGTGCTTTCCCTATTTGATTGGTAAATTGAAGTAAGCAGCAATACACCAATAAAAGCACTTATTGAATTTTTTGAAATGCCATTCAGATTACGAATGTTTGGATCGCTTGTTCTTTGCCTGGTTTGTGTTAGATGAAGGTTAGTAAATTTGTGTATATTATTCATTATTTCGTCGTTATAGAGTTGCTGCCAAACTGATAACTCGGAAGGAGAATCCCCTAAAGTTTGAACGGCTTATTGAGTAATCCCTGGCTACTTGCCTTGCAGGATGTTATGAGCAGGAGGCCGTCCTCTCCTTTCAGGTTCTTTAGACGTCCATTCCATGCCATTTTTTGCTTTGAAAATATTGGTATCTGATTGAGAGGAAGATGAATCCATTGATAAAGATGCTGCCTTATCTTCACTGGATTCATCTAAGTCACCCTGAAACTCCATAGGAGAGAAGTCAGGATCTTCTTCAGTATCACAATCTGATAAAAGCGAAATTTCAGTTGGAGGTCTAATACGCTGTGAAGATAGAGTGCTGACAATAAGCAGCTCAGATTCAGGATCAGTATCATCACAGCCATCGTCAGTATCACTGTAATAAATTAGTGCCCTAATTTTTGAAGCGAAGTCTGGATTATCGGATCGCAGAACTAGTCTAGAAGTGGTTGGTTTATCCATCTGAAAAATATCTTTACTATAACGTCTAACATGCTATCATTCCTTACCCTATTTAGCTAAATATAATCACCTATATATAATAAATTAAGTAACAATATATTAAATAATTAATGTCGACATTTGAAAGTAAGTAAAAAATTACAAAGAAATTAAAACAATTATTACCTACCCACACTTACGAGTGACACGTGAGTTTGATAGACTCATATGTTTCGTAGTAGCGAGAGTGCTTGGAGTCTGACAGACTTAGTAGTTTATAGAAGAATGGGTCTTACCTTAGAATGTTGGACGGCAGCGGTGTGACCTTGGTAGGAACCTTTCACCAACTAAACCATACGAATTTACAAAGTGCCCCCCCCCCCCCCCCCCAGAGCACCAGTGTTGTCAATTAGAATAAAAATAAAGCTATATGAGTGTATTGGTGTTAATATTGTTCCTGTTTGATTTTATGTACAACATTTCAAGAGTAAGGCGTTTATTGTAGTGTTTCTCAGTGTGTAAAATATTATATTTATCTATGTCTAATGTGTGTTTGGTCTTATGGGCGTGTTCTGATATCGCTGTGTTTGTTTTGTTATTGGTGATATCTTTTAAAGGTTGGTGAAATCTATTGTTGAACAGTTGTGACGTTTCTCCGATATACGTAGCAGGGCATTGTTTGCAATGAATTTGGTATATAACATTGCTTTGTTGTTTTGGAGGGACTGGATCTGTAGTTTTTGAATAGATCGCGGATTTTTAAGTGGTGGAGTTTTTTTGGGCTATTTTTATGTTGTTGTACGGTTGAAATAGTTTTTTTATTTGTTCAGCAGTATGATTGATATACGGTAGGGTATACAATTTGGATTGGATCAAAGAATTGTTATAGTTTGTATTAAAATTGTTGTGGGTGGTGTTGTTATTAATATTAAAGTTATTAGTGTTAGTATGTTTTTCGAGTAGATTATCAATTATCCTTTTAGGGTAACAGGTTTTGATAAGTGTATCGTTAATAAATCTAAGTTTTTCGTTGTGGAATTGTTTATCGGAAAAAGTAAGGGTTTGGTAAATAAAATTACTTGCACAATTTATTTTGTACGAGTAATGTTGGTGGGAATAATAATGAAGGAGTCTGCCTGAATATGTGGGTTTGGTGTAATGTTTATGAGTGAGTTTGTTGTCAATAGTTTTCATTATTTTTATGTTAAGAAAAGGAAGGGCATTGTTTTCTTCAAATTCAATGGTGAACTTGAGGTTGGGGTGGTAATTATTGAAGGTTTTAAGGAGTGAGGGGATATAATCTTTGTTAATTATGAATAAACTATCATCTACGTATTTCTTGACAAATTTAATATGTGAACTGTATTGAGGTATAATGTCGTGGAAAACTTTATCAAGAACGATATCGGCAATAATGGGAGAAAGAGGATCACCCATGGGAAGACCTTCATTTTGTAGATAAAGAACGTTGTTGTGGATAAAGTAAGTATTCTCAAGGCAAAAATCGACTTTTTCATAAAAGAGAGGTTATGAAATTTGGGTTTGGGAGTAAATTTTAGGCCAAAGGGATTTAGTAAGGTCTTTAGCTAGATCAAGGGGGATAGAAGTGAAAAGAGATTGAACGTCAAGGGAAATAAGGGAATCGCTCGGATCAAGATCAGGCATATCATTTTTTAGGGATCGTATACCTTTCAACAATTTGAATAACTCCTTAATCTTCTATTTTTTTCTCTTTACGAAGTTGCAAAACAACACTTTCACCACTTGGTAAATCTGAGATATACTGTGTGGTTTACAGTAACGAATACAAAAGTGGGCGGAGCCTAAACCTAAAACTATCGACTTTTGTGGGCGGAGCTAACGAACTATTCTTGGCGGCAATTACTCCACTGTATAGGCGCGAAATTCGAATTTATGTATTTGTTTAATATTTCAAGTTTATCTTTATTTCTAAAACTATGACCAATTTTAACGTACTGTTTTGCCAAAAAGACATTATCTCTCATAAATATAAATAATTAACCAAATTATGAAGTTTTGATTGGAATAAAATATATTAACTTACCTTTTTAACCGTCCTCTACCTCAGGAAGGTCTTGGCCTGGAGGCTAGTAGACCATGATGAAATCCTCGAGAAATGCACGCATAAGATCGTCACGATCAGCCCGACTCCTATGCCAGATATATTCACCTAAGAGTCGAACTGATCGGTGACGGTCCTACTTAATATGTCCTCTTAATAGCAATGTCGGCAATGTCCTCTTAATAGCACTCCACGGTCCCTCAATAGAATTCGCGTGTACACCTGTCTCAGGGTCTTTGAAATAAAAATAGTGGTTTACCGTCCCGTGAGGGAATCCTTCTTCTTCGAGACAATCATAAGACCTCCAACAGTCCGAGTAGATGGTGGTACCCGGCAGAACAGAGGCCTTAATTATCTCGAGGAGGGTACCTTTATCTCTTTTTTTCAACGACCCTGAGAAAGCACTCATTCGAACCGCGCTGAATTCCACCGAACACCCACTTACCATCCACTCGCTTGCCTCTATTAAACTTCCTCTTCCCAAACTTCCTCTCATCTATTTCTACTATCTCTCCAGGTTCACCTATTTTCTTCCTATCATCCTGCACTCAAATATCGAAACACACTTCTCTAAAAAAACTTCTCGTCACACATGGCATGCTCAGATACTCGGACTTGCTCAGCGATAAACTTTTGCGGTAGCTGCTTAACGAAATAGAAGGTCATCAATATGATTTCCATGATTGATACCTTACTCCTTTCGAACCAACTACCACGCCTAACTGACCTCTTAACATGGTGCTTCCCGGGATTCATATACACTCGACACACCCATTCGTACTTATATTCAGATCGTGCCTTTTCCCATAGACCGGACACTTGTACTCTTTCGCGATCAAACCCACATCCATACAAAATTGTAACACCTTCAACATTCCCTCATCACTCTCACACTCGTTCAACAAACCCCACAGAAACCTCGCATCAATCGGAACATTCATACTGTGATTACGCGACTATTTATTGTTTATAAACGAAACTGTATATGAAACTCTGTGTGAAACTGTTAAACTGTGAGCTTAAGATAGAACCGAACTGGAAATTGGAATCATGATTAATATAAGTTCGAGCAAAACCTGAGATGAGAACTAGTAGAGGTGGAGAACGAGAACGCAAACGAAACAGAAACGAAAAGGCCGAGGGCGCGAATCGCGCCCTCAGTAAGTAAGTAAAATTTGTTGCCCTAGAATTTTCAAGGGTCGTTCCGCACCGTGCATTTTCATTTTCCGCTCATTTTCTGGAGAAAAACAACCCTCCTGCATACAGACCAGGTAAGGGTGCATATCGAAGTACAAAAAGAATTGCTGAATTCAAATTTTGCGCCTGTTAAGAGGAGTAGTTGGCCCCGCCCACTTAGCTCGATACTGTCACTTAGCTCGATACTGTCACTTAAGCCCCGCCCACTGACAATCGATTCTCGACGCACTGTGTATCAGTTCAACTCACCACTTCACTTTTGTATACAAATCAAATTCATATAAAAATAGCCTTTAGTAGATTCACATCTACACCAAACTTTGAATCCCCATTTAACTGGTTTGTTTTTATGTATTGCTTCATTAAATTGTTTGTTGTTTGATCATGTGCTCTACTTACGACCGATGTAGAGAAGAGATCCCGAGATTCCTGAAAGGATTGATTGAAATAGTCTAAAACAGGCCTTATTTTATTTGCCCTGTCAAATGCTGGATCGGTCGGAGTTGTCGACGAAATGCAACGTTGGCTTTAACAATTCAAACCTTCTTCTGGGCATATAATACTAGCAATAAATGGCTCCTAAAGATCAGGCTGGGTGGACCAGTAACGTGGTAAGCCATAACTAAATACAAGGAGAATGAAAACCCCCTAGGAAATGCCAGGAAAAAAAAAAAAATACAAATACAAACCCCTTCTGCATCATTTATCGGTTCGATTCAGTGACAACTAAATTTAAATAAATCACTGCTTCTAAACAACTTCTCCCACAATATGCACTTATTTTTCTAAGAAGTCCCGATCTACTTCATCTGAAAGTAGATGATCTTCGTCATCACTATTTTTAAGAAATCACTTGCTCACTTACTTTACTGCTTAGTATTTTGACATATACTATTTGGAAGTGTGGGAGATCTAGAACCTTTACTTTTCCTTCTATTTATCTTCCTGAGATGAATTTATACATTTTGCGATAACTTGTCTTAACTCTTTCAAACGCATGTGCTTTTTAGATTTCTACTTTCTATAGAAAAGCCGGTATTGATCACCACCATAGCTATTATATGAGCAAATATTGCCGTATACCATTTGTTAGTTCTAAGAGGCATTTTATATAATGCTATAAGTATATCGCTCTTGTCAACACCGCCCATGAAGGAGTTGTACTGTCGAATGATGTTAGAGCATTTTATATTTTCTTTTTCTCTTGTTACTTTATTCCACATCTCAATACAACACAGCAACAGGCGGCTCATCAGCAACATAAAAGGAACCAATCACTTCTTTGTTGTCAAACCATTTTATAATACAAATATTTTTAGTCATTACCTGCGACCACAGCATATGATCCTCACCCCATTTTCTTTAGCTCTTTTTCTGAGGGTAGCATTTTACCTGCATCCTCAGTGCGGTTGCTCCTGATAGTTCCCAAGAATAAAATCCCACAATGGTCCCTCTAATAATGCATGAGACTTGGGGAACAAAAGAAATGATCAAAATAGAGGAACTTAATTTGTGGGTTCTTAATTGATTTAGCTAATGCGATAACACATTTTGACAAAAACCCAAAAGTATTGTCCGTTTCGTTGAAAGGTATCCCTTCAATTGAATTTTTGAAGAAAGTTGATACATTTGATCACTTAACAAAGTGTCACTCCCAGTATTCATAAGTTGGGTTTGTGTTTGATTGAAACAAGGCTGTATGCGTACACACGGTAGAGAGAACCTTCTTTTAGCATCAGGAAAAGAGGTAAGGGAAAAAGGAGGCATACGAACTAAAAGTGGATTATTTGGTTGTGATGACTTAGCTCGTCGACGCTTTTTTCCCCTCGATATTCTTCTTCTTTCGTTTTATTAATTCTTTTGCCGGAAACAACTGTCCAACCAGAGGAAAAAGATTAAGGTTGGTCAATCTCAGTTACTGGGGACTGAACTTCTGAAGGAACTGGGCAAGAAAAGAATCATAATGTTTATTAAGATCAGGTAGTGGAGGGTTGAAATTCGAAACAACTACTGGATAAAGAGCAAATTGACCGCGTTGAAGCATAGTCGCCAAGTGAAAACGCATGCTGTCTACAACGTAGAGCTCTGAACAAGGATCTCGATGAATAGCAATAGATGTAGCATACGCGGTTGGAAAACAAACCGCAATAAATAGAGTCAGATTGCCTGGGCGGGCGGTTTGTAGAAATTGGAGGTTTGTACGGAAACAGGCCATCCAAGAATCAGCGCTGTAGGGCGGACTAATATATTTTAACAACTGCCCCATCATAATACACAGCTATCCAGTGCCTTCCAATTAAAGTGTAAGCTCTTAGCGGCTCCTTGAACTCCATGAGGTACGTATGGAAAGTTCTCTGGGTAGTTCAAGTAATCAATAGTTCGGGGCTGATAAGGATTGTGACTCTAACAAGTCATGAAATGTTCGAATAGCATTATCGTAGATTTGTCCTCTCCCCAGTACCATTGAATGGCTAAGCTTTCTAATATATATATTATATATACTACCTTGTTGAGAGTATGAGTAGCCAATGCTACGTTTTAATTGAGGGTCATATATGAGTATCCTGATACATTTTGTTCTTTTGATCCGTCTGTAAATATATTGTAGGTTATTTTTGGGTTCATTTTAGTAAGTTGGTCTTGAAATATTATGGTATTGTAAGGGTAAGTAAGTCTGGATCTATGTATATTTGATTGTTCGTATATGTTTTCATTTAATTTGATGAATTGGTTGTAATTTGTGTTGGTATATAGTTTGATCTATGTAAGGTAATAGAGAATTATAGCTATTGTTAAGCAAGGGTAAAGGTTTATGTCGGTATTTGTGTCTTTCAATGTCATCCATTACATCTCCTAGCTACGATTTAGTTTCATTTTTTTGTTGTATCATAATTACCCCGACTGACCCTATACAATTTATTGAATCAATTTGATTATTAAAAAGAGTCAATTGGCATTTGGATGATGTATTAGTGCAACATGTTATCTCTACACTCTCTTGCAATTACATACCCCAAACTGACTTAAATGCTAACTAAAGATAATATTTATCTTGATAATATTCAACAAGCTTAAAATTAAATTCATACCTAATAACAAAAGAGGACTTGTCAGAAGAAATATATTGGAGTTATCCAACAAGTGTGAAAGTGCTGATAATAATATTAAAGAGGTACTCAACGAAATAAAGCAACATTGTAAAATGAAATTTGAGTTTATTGGGGATTTAAAAATTTGTCAAAACTGGAGGCTATCTCCTTTGGAACTCTCACACTCTCTAACATTGCAGAAGTCATCTCCTTCTGTAAGTTCACGCTCTCTAACATTGCAGCAGTCATCTCCATCTGTACGTTCACGCTCTCTAACATTGCAGAAGTCATCTCCTTCTGTACGTTCTCGCTCTCTAACATTGCTGAAATCGTCGCCTTCTGTACGTTCACGCTCTCGATTGGTAATGGCTTTCCAGGAATTTTCTCTCCCACTCAGGAGCTTTCCTAGCCTCTTAAAACAAAGAAAAGAAATTGTAAGTGAATAAATAAAACATTGAATATAATAAATTATGCAACGAGTTGATTAGTGATAGGCTTTTTTTTCCTTTAGGTGTGATTAAGTTAACAGCAATTAATGTCATGTTAAATCTAAGACGTTTCGACCCTACGCAGCTTTAGTCCGTTAAATTTAGACTGCAGATGTAGACGTAAAATGCTGCTCTTTCTGAGAGATCGTCAAAGTAAATTTTTCATTTCTTATTTTTTTTTAAAAAAAGGGGTATATTTTACAAATTCATTACAAAAGAAGATGGTGTCTATAGATAAAAATAAAATACGTGTGTTGTCGCGGGACACCCGGTAGGAACGAAGTTCCTTACATTTCTCATTAAATATAAATTATAAAATCACACTGCTAAGTACGTATACAAGTATACATTGCTAACTACTTATACATGGCGGAGTTAGAAAAAAGACAAAATTAAAAGTAATAGTCCAGGAGATAACGTGCAAAAATGTGTCTGACTAACATCAAGCTAGAATTTTGTGTACAAGGCCATCTTTTAGCGCCTTTTAAGAATATTAGGTCGGTTAAGTTTGTCTGCTGGACATAGCTTGGCAATAGGCGTTTGAAAAAAACAAACCGGTGGAGAGCGGCCATGTCTCACCAATTATGGTGGACAATGTGATTTTCATGATCCTGAGTACAGAATTAGTTAGTAGACCTAAAATCAAGTCGATGTTATTTTCACACTTGATAGGTTAGTTATTCAAATATTACTAAAAATCATCGTTGTCACCTGTCAAGGGACAAACTAACATCAACTTGATTTTCGGTCTACTAACTAATTCTGTACTCAGGATCATGAAAATCACATTGTCCACCATAATTGGTGAGACAAACCACTCTTAAATTGGATACTTGGAAATGTTAGGTATAGATCATTATTCACAAGGAAATCTCTAGAGCAATAATAGTTCTCAATCTACAAGGAGAGTAAGTGGTTAAAGGAAAAATACAAAAAAATGATTGCTGTAATGATTGCTAGATGGCCAATGATACAAATCAAAACAAAAAGTAGGAGGAAACTATTTATTATGTGGAATTAAAGTTATCTATGCTCATCAGTTTTGTAGTAAATGATTTAAAAATGGGGTTAAAAAAATTGAGAACATCTGCCCCAGAGGGTGTCAATAGAGCCACTGATACATACAACTAGTTATTTTCTATCAAAATGTTCTCTCTCTTTCAACATTACTATTAGTAACATTTTAATATTGCCATTGCTTCCCCCCCCCCCCCCCACCCCCCCTGGCATTAGACTGCCGCATAACTGTATATGACATCTGATGTGTTATATTATATGTTCCACAGATGTCTAATATTAGGTATTGACTGATAGATAATCGTTTATTTATTACAAGCAAATACAAAAGAACCATTTTTTTTTTCATAACAAACGTGAGCCTTGGTCATGGACCGTCAGGCGAGATTCCGGCGGTAAATACATATTAAATACATTCTACATAAATCAATAGTAATGCAACCAATAAATAATAATATTAACAAAAAATAAATACTCCAATATACAGGCAAAAAAAGATTAAATAAAAGACACAAAAGCTAAATTGATTGATTATCGGAATAATTAATTATTATTACTTCTATGTAAACTATGACTATTATATTATTTAGTTATTTATTCATTTAATATCATTTGATCATTCATAATCCTATTTAGAGATTTATATTGACTACAGCTTTAAAACAAACAAAAGTAAAATATTAATAACACATCCGCAAATAAATTATTAAAACTAGCAGATAATTACAAAAAATGTTTATACACGATACGTAACCATAATAAAAACACAAATTACAACTATGATGATAAAACTTGAGTGCTATAATTCTATCATATTAGCAATAACAATAACAAATAACAAAATATACAGGTTTTTGGCATTACGAGGTAGATTTACTAAAACAAGTAAAAAAACAATTAATAACATATTAACAAATAAATTAGATAGATTATGAAACAAAAAACAATAAATTAGCAGATAAATAAGTAAAACAAGCAAATAATTATAAAAATTATTTATAAACGATACCTAACCATAACAGTAACACAAATCACAGCAATGATGTTAAAACTTGAGTGCAATAATTCTATATATAGGGATAACAATAACTAATAACATAATGTAATAAAGGTTTTAGGCATTATGAGGTAAAATTGGGTCGAACAACTTATTTTTCCTATACGCATACGCTGATTTAAAGAATTTATACAAAGTAAACCAGTCTCTACCGTTTAAAAGTTGAAGCATTTCGACTGAAGATACCTGTGCGGCTCCTAGATAGGTGAGTCTAACCTGAGACAAAGATGAACATTCGTTGAGGAAGTGATGGAGGTCTTCTCTGGTTTTCGAGTGACACAATGGACATTCTGGCTCATCTTGTGGAGCCCAGGGGTTATAACATAGACGCACCGCATCGCCTCTTATTTTTATTAAGTGCTTGCAGATAGAAAACGCTTGTGACTTTAGATAATGATCATTAAGATCAAATGTTAAGTGCCGATACAGCGGATGACTGTCACTCGCACGAGCTTTCTCTACACACTGAGCCTTATCCATAGCTGTCATGGCTTTCAACAATAAAGGGGAGGACAGGGACCATTGATCTTCAATATTTAGGTTGGGATCTTGCACCATGTTGTTATTATCCATTAAGTTAAGCCACTCTTGATACCATAGTATTTTATTACTTATTATACGCTTGGCAATCATGTTGGGCCACCTAGAGCAACTCATTTCACACAGAACTCTTCTGATATAGTTTAAGTGAAGCTTGTATGTATAAATATACACACTATTAACTCCGCACTCTAACTGAAGGAAATAAGTGGCTTTATTAAAAGGCAAACCGAAAACCCGCTTCAAGAAAAATCTTTGGAGCTTTTCGGTTTCTTCGAAACGGCTCCATCCCCACACTTGCGCACCATAGCACATCACCGTTCTAGAAATCGAGTGAAATAATTTTAATCTCGCGTCGAACGTAAAATCTTTTGAAGACCATAAGATGTTTCCTGCGTTATTAAGCGCGAGTTTCCCTGCGTTTAATTTTTCACATAGATTTCTTTTATAGTTGAGTGTGGAAGTCAAAGTGATACCTAAGTATTTGTAATCGGATACTATGTCGATTTGTTGTCCTCTGTAGTACCATTTTTCTTTACTCGACGTTCTCCCTCCATTAGGTTTAAACACCATTATTTTCGATTTTGACAGGTTTACCGTTAAGTTCCACTTCTTACAATAGTCATCTAGGTTTTTGATCATTCTCCTAAGAGTTATAATGTTATCACTTAGCAATACGATGTCGTCGGCATAAGCTAACATTTTAATTTTAATACCTTGTACACTTAACCCTCCATCTAACTCATCATACAGATCGTTTATAAACAGACTAAATAATAAAGGGCTAATCAGACATCCCTGCTTGACTCCTGTCTTAATATCGAACTCCTCTGACAATCCGTTTTTAGTCCAAACGGATGACGTAGTGACCCTGAACAGACCCTTAATATTGTCAAGTAGACGGGTTGAAACACCAAGAACTGAAAGTTTGTAGAACAGGGCTCTCCTGTCGATACCGTCGAATGCCGCTTTGAAGTCTACAAAAAAACCATATACCTTCTTGTCGTTTCGGCTAACATGCCATTTTAGGTATATTATATTAGTCAGCGTGAAAATATGATCGAGGGTGGAGTATCCACGACGAAACCCCGCTTGTGATTCGTGTAAGATATTGTTTTCTTCGACCCACGCGTAGAGACGATTATTTAGAACACCAGCGAAAATTTTAGCTATTGTATCAATGAATGAAAGTCCACGATAATTCGTAAGACATTCAGGGTCACCTTTTTTTAGCAATGGAAAAATGATAGATTTACTGAAACTTTCAGGGACTTTGCCATTGTGAAAAATCTTATTGTACAGTTCCAGTAATTTATTTAAAAATATTTCCGGGGCGTTTTTAAAAAACTCATAAGGAATGCGATCAGATCCGGGAGCTTTGTTTGGTTTACTTTTAACAATGACATTATGCAGTTCCTCTAGGGTAATTAAACCGTCGAGTTTAGGGTTTTCAATGTAAGGTTCGGCGAACTGGATAGGGACAAACTCTATGGTTGGGTTTAGCAACGTTCTGAAATACTCTTTTAATTCATTCAGTGAACTATTTGGATAAATAAGCATTTTTCTCACTCTAAATGAGTTGATAATGGTCCAAAACTTTTTAGTGTCCTTGGTACTTCCTAACTCTTCAATCTTGCCATCGTAATAAGATTTAAACTTTTGTGTGCATGTTTGTTTGTAATTTTTATTGGCCTGAGTATAAAGTTTATTCAGGAAACTTAATTTACTGCTTCTACAGATTTGTAAGAGTTTAAAGGATTTTCGTCTCAGCCTGAAACATTCAGTATCATACCATGCTTCTCTAAACAAGTTTTTTCTTGGGCTGAACTCTACATTTTTAACTTTTGTCGATTCTTTTATAATATTTATCATAAAATCAACTGCTTTTTGATTATCTGAAGGTAAATCCGATGTGATGAGGAGCTTGTTTTCTATTCTTGTTCTATATTCTTCTGCATGGTCAGCAGGGAAAACTAATTTGGGCATTAAAATATTAGCCCTGCTGTTAGTTTCATTCCTGCTAATACCTAAATCCAGACTAAGTTTAACGGGCATGTGATCGGAGTGTATATTTGGTAGAACCTCGAAGTCATTCACAAACGATAGGAGACGGTAAGGGACACAACACAGGTCTATTACAGAGTTTCCTCTGGCTCCTACAAAAGTCATATCACCGTTCTTATCACTATTGGTTCTTCCGTTAACTATGCACAGGTCATTCTCGATACAAAATTCTGCAAATTTTCTCCCCTCCTTATTGATTTTTTCATCCATAGTATTTCTAAACTCAGAAATATTTTGGACTATAACACTGTCAGGGAGCGGGTGGAGGTTTCCCACTCTAGAGTTACAATCACCGATTAAAATACAGTTCCGGGATATTTCTCCGTTGTAAAAGTCACATATGTTCTGAAAATCTTGATACCAGTTGTTGCAGTTTAAATAAACTGGTAATACATATATATTTTTTTTATCCTTATAAGAAATTTTCAGCACGACATTGACTCCGACCGTATCTAACTCTATCAAGTTTGAATGAATCGTCTTATAACCGATCAGGCACCCCCCTTTAGCTCGACCCGGCTTCTTAAACTCTTTTTCTGCAGCTATCCAATGCAGTTTATAGTCTATGAAAAGACTTTTGTACTTTGAAATATCTTCTGCAACTACGAAGGTCTCACTCAGATGAAATATATCAAAGCTAGCAACGAAATCTTTGAAATTCTTGTTATAAGATAAATGCTTTAAGCCCTGTATATTGTATGCTAAAATAGTAATCATAGTATTATTAATGTTATCTGAGTGGTACGTTTGCAGCTGTCGAGATTTATTACCCTTTAGTTGGTTTGTGCAGTGTTGAAGAGTCCGGTCTGCACTAAGATGACGTCAAGACGGTCTAGGGTTGACAGTAGGTGCCGGCAGTGAGGTGGTGAAAGTCGAGAGTTGAGCAGACATCAGCCGATGCAGCACCGCTTCACCATTTCCACCTTCGGCAACCAGTCCCACCTCTTCCGACCACTGGAATCTCGTTTTATGCCCTCTTTGATCGGTTATAATCAGGACATCTTTCCTTAGTGACGTTTTAAAGTTATGGCCCTTTTTATCAATGTCTCTTTTAAGTTCAAGGAGTTTGGATCTTTTAATTCTCGTTTGCGGAGCAAAATCTTGATGGATTATGATTCCTGTGTCCTTAGTTTTTCTAAGACGTGATAAGACTAATACTACATCAGCGTAAGAGCAAAATTCTACTAGCACTGATTTCGTGTCACTTGTGTTATTTCTTCCTATAGGAAACGCTTGAACTATCGATAGTTGATTTGTTATTTGAAGAACTTCTCGGCAGATGTCTCTAACAGTTTGCGTGTAATCGCTGCTCTCAGGTATTCCTTTGAATATCAAATTATTCCGTCGAGTTCTGTTGTCTAGCTCGGCTACTGCGCTTTTCAGTTGAAGGTTTTCGCTTTTCAGCGCTTTAATTTCTTCTTTCATAAGTGTGTTTTCAAGCAGAGTTTTATCTATCTTTTCGTTGAGGACATTTAAATCTTCTTTCGTGGCTACATGGGACAATCTTTCGTTTAACGAGGAAATCATAGATTTAATTTCATTGGCCCACGGGGGTTGATTTCCGGATTCTTGTACATTCACCATGTCGTCACTATCAACTCGAGCAGATTTACAGTTTAAACTTTCTGGGGAATTTCGACTGCGTCTTCTTTTTTGTTCTCTTAATTCTTTTGAGAAAAAATATTTATCTATTTTCTCCTGACTCATTTAAATCTACTATATATGTATTTTCATGAGGAAATAAGTTAACTATTAATTAATAGTATACAAAAGTTGGCCCTGATTATATAATAAATAATGGCAATTAATTTAAATAGTTTTTGATTCTTTCTTTTTTTTAAGAATAAAAAAAAAAATAAACAAAGACAGAGAGAAAAAAAAAAGAAAGGATTATTTGATTTTAACAGTTAATGGGAATAACGAGTTCAAAATAAACAAGGAGGGTATAAACAAAACTTCAAATAAATAGAGTGATAACAATTGTCCAGTTTCGATTGTTGTGATGGTCAAGGCCTTGGGCTCTTTGTGGGGGAAGATGCGCTGCGCAGTCGCCGTCCCCCTCTACTGCGCTCCGTAACTGCGTACCTTCTAGCCTACACGCATCTATTTAAATGCGTTAAAAACGTCAAAATGAATTAATTAATAACTTGGAAATCACTGCACCGATTTTCACCAAACTTCACTAAACGTTGTAGAAACACCAACGGAGTAACTGTGCTTAAATTCAATTGTGTTACTTTACTAAAAACCAATTAATTTATTAAATGATCACGGAGCCGATGTGACACGTGCGGCTTCAAGGCCGGAACTCAAGGTATTGACTGTTTAACACACTGAGGCCGAATGGTTGCTTCACATGAGATCTCTACTTTTCTTATATAGGCCTGGGTGGTGGGGGTGGGTTTTTACCTCTTATTCTATGTTTCATAAGTAACAGTCAATGAAACACAAGTAAAATAGCATAGAAACATAAATAGTCTATGTATCATAGAACAAGCCTGTATTATAAGTAATATTCAATGTTTACGTTTATATTCTATGTTTCGTGGCAATACCTATGTGCGCGCAGGAGGGGTGTTTGGATTGCACCAATTACCAAACGCTCGAAAATATAAAAATGCCAGATAGGGATATACTGGTTCACCAATGAGCAAGGGAGGAAAAGAGGTAGCATAGGGAAAATGTAAAAATAATATAAAACACAAATAAAAATGTTATGAACATTTACTTAAAACGGTGGATATAAATTATAAATAATTATAAAATCCTTTAAAACTTTGAGTCAGTAAATCTGAATATTTATAAAAAAAAAGCTAGAGTTAATTTCTATTCAAAATTAAATTGATAAGAGCTCATAAAAAAGATTAAAATAAAATTTTGTTTAAATGAAATTAAAAATAAAAGTTTTACAATAAACAAAAAAAAAATGGTACTCAAGTATACAAAGGGGTGACAAGGTGGCACTCGTCCTCTTGAAGGAGATTTCACTGATGATGGTGATGATCCTTGTACCAGGGTGAGCTGTGCGACACAACCTCTTGGAGGAGATGACGTCACCGTTAAACATATGTAAAGGGTACGCGACCTCTTGGAGGTAATCGCGTACCAAGCACTGGATAAAACACCTTGCGATATGATGAAATGCCTCTTGGAGGTATAAACTTCACTGAGAACTGGCCGAAGTGAACTGTTGGGATTCTCGAACCAGACTGACAGGGCCCTCTTCCCAGGTGTAAGGAAAAGGGAGTAATTTAAATAGAAGTTAAATAAAAATCAGAATTAGAGCTCTATCAAAGAAAATTAAATTATAAATAAGAAAAACAAATCTAATTATATACAAATAAGAAATGAGACTGACGGATTTCGGTATAAACTAATTCAATTAGCCCCGGTGACAACACATAACTCAATTAACTAAAAAGAAAAACTTTTACAAATCTAAATTAAAATATAAACCTAATCTCTACCCGACCAACCTATTCATGGCAATACCTATGTTTGTACTCAGATAGCCGGCTATCTGAGTACAAACAATGTATAGTTTTACATTGGATTGGCTGTCAAAATACAATAGCTTTCCATTTTCAAACGCGCCCTATCCAATGTAAAACTATACATTGTTTGTACTCAGATAGCCGGCTATCTGAGCTCAAACAAGTACAGTTATATATGGATTGGCTGTCAAAATACAATAGCTTTCCATTTTCAAACGCGCCCTATCCAATGTAAAACTATACATTGTTTGTACTCAGATAGCCGGCTATCTGAGCACAAACAAGTACAGTTATACATTGGATTGGCTGTCAAAATACAATAGCTTTCCATTTTCAAACGCGTCCTATAGTCCATCGTGATTTTTCATGAGCTATGAGTTTGCCCCCGCAATAATAATTAATGCCCATGTGCTGGCTATGTCCCTGCCTCTGCCTACGACTATTTTAGCATATAAAACAATGTTTTCCGCCTTCCTCTACACACAGCTTTTAGGGCAAGAACCCAGGGTTTTGCTCAATCAAAATCAATATTAATGACATCAACATTATTGTTCCAATTATCTGTTTTGGGTGTTTTAAAGACCATCTGAGCTGATTTCATCATGCTGTCTATGTGTGTGTGTGTGTGTCTGTGTCATGCATAACTCCTAGAGATTTTAAGCTTGAGAGTTGAAACTTAGTACCACTGTTAGTATAAAGATGGGGAAGATCTAACACCTAAGCAATAGTACAAATGTTAGTTCCAATACCTAGTTGGGCCGCCCGGAAAACCAAAATTGTTGGACCTCTTGAACTAATAAAAAAATGTGTGCAGTTAACACTGATAAGAACAAAATTGAAGAGTAACCTGTATTTTTAACACTGGATTTTGATTTTAGGGGTTAAAACAAAACTTTTTTGTTCTTGTCATTTTTTTGCTCCGAGCAATAGTTTGGTGTAAATGTGTACAGTTTACACAGATGAGAAATAAATTGAAGGGTAACCTAAATTCTTAAGACAAAATTTTGATTTTAGGGGTTATAAAAAATATGAGAAATTAAGTTAAATAAATAAACTAGTTTAATTATGTACAAATTTAAGTTTAATTTTATTTAATTTTAATACAAATTTCCATTTCTTATATACATGGGAAAAATATTTCTATACAGGGTGACTGGCGATAAAGTTTGGAAAAGTTATAGGGCGGTAGTTCACCTCAGATGGAACAAAAAACACCATATATACCATAGGTCGATTCTTAACCGTTCAGCTACTAGGTCAAATTTAGCGAATTTTCGAGGGGTGTCGTCCTTGTCTCATAAAATGAATTGTTGCTCTTCAAATATGAATGCTAGAATAATGATTTTAGTATCGTTGGAAAGCTTAGAAAATTTCCTACAAGAAATGTACTCTTAAGTCCTTTCATTCAGATAAGCATTTGCTGAATATTCATTTTTATCGAAATTATTGAGAATTTGTTTATTTTTTATTATTTTTGGTGGTGGCAAAACTTACTAACCAGTGTAGGTGCATCGATTACACTTTCAGGAAAACTTCCTTATTTACTTACCTTTCAAAAAGTATTCATAGCTTTACCCATTCATTTGTCCATATTTTGAGTAATAACCGACGGAAGTAAGAAAAATGATTGTAAATATCAGTAAAATACGTACCATACAGCAATCTACAATCCCTCTTAACTTTTGAACGGTTTAAGATAAATTAATGAAACTTGGGGGATCTCTACCATGCAAAGGGAAGTTTGTTTTTATGCAATCGCCCACTAGGGGCAACCACCCACTTTGCCCCCAGGCCACCCAACTTCAAAATTCCAAATCGGAGTGTATATTTTTGATAGCATATTTGGATTCTACGGTGAAAAATAATACACTTATACTTGAAACTATTTTTTCTATCTCCAATATTTTGCCCCCTATAGGGGGGAAAGATAGCAAAATAAACCTTCCGAATAATACAATTGTAAAATCTAAACGGATAGAAATAAATTAATGAAACTTAGGGGATTCGTAACATGTAAAGGAAAGTGTGTTTTCATGCAATCGCGCAGTTGGGGCAACCATCCATTTTGTCTCCAGACCGCCAAACATCATAATTTTAACTTTGAGTGTATATTTTTGATAGCAGATTTAGATTCTATGGCGATAACTAAAAATATTACTTATTTTCTTTTTCTTTACTTATTTTTTTTCTATCCCCAATATTTTGCCCCCTATAAGGGGTTTTTAGGTATAAAAATGGTAAATTTTTCCTAGGGGCAATATGGTGGTTGCTCCTAGTATGCGAGCGGATGAATACATATTTTCTTTACATGGTACAGATCCCCCAAGTTCCATTACTTTATGGTTTAAGTTAATTTTTTTTTTCTATTTCGGGTTATTTTGCTATCTTTTCCCCCTACAGGGGGCAAAATATTGGAGATAGAAAAATAGTTTCAAGTATATGTTTATTATTTTTCACCGTAGAATCCAAATATGCTATCAATAATATACACTCCAATTTGGAATTTTGAAGTTGGGTGGCCTGGGGGCAAAGTGGGTGGTTGCCCCTAGTGGGCGATTGCATGAAAACAAAACTTCCCTTTGCATGGTAGAGATCCCCTAAGTTTCATTAATTTATCTTAAACCGTTCAAAAGTTTTGAACCGTTCAAACGAGGGGGAGACTTTTGAACCACCCTGTAGATTGCTGTATGGTATGTATTTCACTGATATTTACAATCATTTTTCTTACTTCCGTCGGTTATTACTCAAAATATGGACAAATGAATGGGTAAAGCTATGAATACTTTTTGAAAGGTAAGTAAATGAGGAAGTTTTCCTGAAAGTGTACACGATGCACCTACACTGGTTAGTAAGTTCTGCCACCACCAAAAATAATAAAAACCAAAAAAATTCTCAATAATTTCGATAAAAATGAATATTCAGCAAATGCTAATCTGAATGAAAGGACTTAAGAGTACATTTCTTGTAGGAAATTTTCTAAGCTTTCCAACGATACTAAAATCATTATTCTAGCATTCATATTTGAAGAGCAACAATTCATTTTATGAGACAAGGACGACACCCCTCGAAAATTCGCTAAATTTGACCTAGTGGCTGAACGGTTAAGAATCGACCTATGGTATATATGGTGTTTTTTGTTCCATCTGAGGTGTACTACCGCCCTATAACTTTTCCAATCTTTATCGCCAGTCACCCTGTATAACGTTATTTTTTAACATTAGGCCAAAAAATAATCATCTTATGTTAAAAAAAATGGGGTTTTCATATTATTAAATATAAAGTATTGCAATTCTAAGAAACTTATTGATTCTTAAAAATATTAAATGTAAGCTCATCATTTTTATTCTTGACATTAAGATATTAATGGTTATCTGCTAATCTATAAGATTTATAGCTTGTTATTTTCCTTCAGTGGAAGATTATAGATATGGGTATAAGTCAATGCAGGGTCGATACCCTTGATGCAGGGTAAAACCAGAAAACAGTTATATGTCCCTTTAAGTACACTGAACTTTTACCTGAACCTTACCTTAAATCAAAAACATAACATGACTTTTTGAACCCTCTCTAGGGTTTCTAAATATCTTTTAGATTATTATAAAATGTTTTTTTAATTTAACCCTTCAATATTGTTAACCCTTCATACCGGATTAACAAACTTTCCAAAAAAATTGTAAAATATATAGGGAATTTACCATTTTTTTTTTTTTTAAGTTGATAAAATTCAGACATGAGATAATGGTTGAATTTTTTAAATGATAAAATAATAATTTGAATATAAAATAAATAAATTATATTATATTTATGTTAGCCCCCCCCCCTAGAAAAAAAATTGATGAATATAAACAAATTATTGACTGGGTGGTTAGAGGTGGTTAGACTCCTCACAATATAATTTCTTGCTTATGTATTCATATAATTAGATTAATATGAAACAAACGATTTTTCACTATAAGTCTATTTTTTCCTCGTCATAGTACATTATCTATGACACATAGGTCTTTAAACAATGATTAATAGATAGACTAACTATCCTGCTGAAACATAGTTCATTATTCTATAATTCGGACAAATTTTTATGACATTACAGTCTCCAACATATGATTCATCAAAAAAATCTGTTTCAATATTTTTCATAGATTTTATTGAAACATAGATTTTTATTCAATGATTCATCATTAAGCATATGTTTCATGCAGTACAATACATGAACCATACCTAATTTTATATTTCGGAATAATACGAAAAAATCTATGCCTGATTTTTTTCAGTGTATATATATATATATATATATATATATATATATATATATATATATATATATATATATATATATATATATATATATATATATATATATATATATATATATATATAAATATATATATTTTTATTTATATACTAAATTAGTTAAAAAAAACACATCTTTAATTTTATTAACGTTAAACAAATATCTATAAAAATATACAAAATAATGGAACAAAAAAAGGAACTAAATTATATTGGTTTCGTGGAATGTTGCGAAGCACTCTAAGCACAATCCAATGTTGCACGCTTTGCAATTTATTGTATTTCTCTTTGGCTTTTGTTTAGTACTGCAGTGAGCATCTTCTTTTCGTGCCTTTAACTGCTAAATGTTGCTCAGTATTTAGCATTTTTTCCACCATTGGGTGCTTTCCTTTCATAATTACTACCTGCTTAGGTTTCTCTGCCTTTTTTGGTAATTTATTTATAAGGCTGGTGGCTAACTCGTCTCGTGTTTTTTCGTGGCTAACTCTAATTGTGACTTGTTTTTTTTCTTAGCCAATCGACAGGTCTCCTTTTATAAAATGTAAGAATTAAAAATGCTGGCTTCTATCAGATAATAAAATATTTTCATCCACCACCTTTGCGATTTCCATGAGATGGAGTAGTACGACATATGTTGATCGTTGATCTAATATATCTACTCCTCCCATGTATTTGTTATATTGGACAATAGGTTGGAGGCAAGATACTTTCTGTTTACTCCCTAACTTAGTCCTCCTTTCTATCTGAACCATTTTCTGGGGATTCCACTGGGTCGAAGCCACCATAACACTTTTATTGGCCCTCTAGCCTTCCACTTCACGACATGGACATCCTTATCGCTTCTGCTGTCACTTTGTCCATAAGTGAGGATTTTATCTTTTAGAAGGAACTTTCTATTAGAGATAATCGTTCCACAAGTGAACAAACCTTTAGCCACCTATTTTTGAAGGAGAGGGATGGAAGTGAAAATCTATCAAAGAAGAGTATGTACCCAAGCCCCTCAACAAATTGAGAAAACCGCATCACAACACTTTCTCCGAGAGATTGTCCTGCAAACGTCCCCCTACCTTCATACAGTTCAAACCCCATTATAAACCCCGTAACTCCACAACATACTGCCCACATCTTAAACCCACGCTTGATGGGTTTCATCGGCATATACTGCTTTAGGCTACTTCTTCCCTTGAAAGCAATCATACTTTCATCAATAGAAAGTTGTCTATGAGGGCTATAAACTCCCTTGAACCGATCATTGAAGTAGGTCAACAATGGTCTGACTTTATACAATTTATCGAAGTCTGGGGAACCTCTCTTAGGTTGATTGCTGTTGTCGTTACAATGGATATAACTCAGTATGTGGAGGAATCTCTTCCGACTAAATGTTTTATTAATAACAGGAACATTCAAATTAATTTTGTTGGACCAATAAAGCTTTATTTGGGGCACTGTATGAAACCCTATAACAATTAAACACCCAACAAAAGCCAAAAATTCATCGTTAGTTAAATTAAAACTTTGTCCCTTTTGTTCAGCATATAGATTACTCTATTGGACAATAACAGATATTATATCAATTGTCATTATTGACAGAAATATTGTTATCGGGGATTCTATATTGACCTCAATTTTCGGCCCATTTGTCTGCCTCCATTTAAAATTCTTAAAACTATTTGACTGACCTAACCCTCTCTTCTTCCATGATGGCTCCATGAAAACATCACTCTCGTCATCTCCATAATGAGCCTCATCGTCTGAAACAGCTGAGTGCGGTGAATGCATAGCAGGTGACGATGGCCTTTCTGGAGAATCTGATATTCTTATGGGGTCTTCTTCCCCAGAATGAACTGCACTGGAACTCGCTTCACCACTACGCTCTCCCTGCGATGATCTCCTAGTGAAGATGCCTTCACCTAAAATAAATAAATAACAAAAAATATTTAGGTTGATTTTATTTTGAAACAAAATTTATTCTTCAGCATGTTTTAGTTTGTGCCGATTACAAACTCAGCTCTCATCTTAAGCTAAAGCTAGAGGAAAATAAGTGGTGGCCATAATATAAAACCACCACCTAAACGACGGTGACCGGACTCAGACCCAAGTACATAGGGAAGTAATGTCACTGTAACTAAAGTAATAAAGTTGCTAAAAACTAGCGTTGGGAACCAATCGACTGAAAACAGTCAACTAATCAGTAGCTTTAAAATATTCATTCATTCCATTGAGGATATCTAGTTTTTAATTCGACTGATATCAGTCTATAGTTTGGAGTTGTATTAGTTGTAATTCGGACGTGTATATGTATAACGAGGTAACGAGTGTCATGCGCCTTCTCACCCCTCCTTACCTCTGAGCCCTTCACCGTCGTTCCTTTCCCCAACCCAAAAAACATTCACGTCAAAGCGGCGGATTCAGTCAAAGTCTATATTTTTCATTTAACTGAAAACGATATCATAGCAGGCTGTAGTTTGCGACGAAATAACGAGTGTCAAGCGCCTTCTCTCTCTCCCCCCTTCATTTCTGAGCCCTTCACGGCCTTCACCGTTTTTCCCTTCCCTTACCATTCCTATATTAAAAACAAAAACATTCGATTGAAACATTTGACTTGCGGTCTCAGTCTATATCTTTAATTCACCTTTATTTACTAAGTCTAATATTCTTTATTCATATACCCCTATTCCCTATATAAAACTGTTTTCAGTCGATTGAATTCAGTCGACTGTTTTTTTTTCTCAATTGATGTATTCATTCGGTTATATTTTCAAGTCGGTTGTCCCAACGCTACTAAAAACGAGACATATTTTTCAGATAGGTGCGGGATAATATCAACTCGTCCTTCGACACCTTCACCGAGTTCACGGATCAGGAACTGCGAGTCGTATCCTCTTAAATTGTGCATGAACACAGGAAGGAATTTAGGGGATTTAGCGTTAAGATTACATTTACTATGAGCTGCCCCTCTGAAGCGACCTGTTAAATGATCATGATTTTTAATAGCAGGTTCATCATTCGAGAAAGGTTTCAAACAAAGCCAACTAGTAGTTGCGGTATGGAACGCTAAATTATCGTTTTCACTCATAGTTAGAGGTACTATTTTTTTTTTTATAAATTGGGTCTTACCCTTTGACACCTCGGTTAAATACTCCATAAATTTACCCTGAGCATCCTCGCCTCTATACACATATGGTTCCGTTGAGAAGGGTATTGAGTAGAGTGATAGATGTTCTACCTCAACTGACGGCTTCACATAGGCGCAAAATGACATAGGAGTATGCACCTGGTATGGACTTGAAAATGATGTAGACGGTGAACGCACACACCCATTAATGGCAGTAAGAATACTCTCAAAGTCAGCGTACACAACAAAGGGTATACGAATCTGTTTGTCATTGTTTCAAAATTTCACATAAGGTTTTTTAAATGGTAGGTCCACTCTTATTGGTTTATGGAGGTCACACAGATTAGTATGGTCCCTAAGCTGAGCTTCTGCCGTTTTCGAGTCCGTACCCCAAAAATGCGTAAGACATCTTTTGCAGAGCTGTAATTTCCCATTATGGGCAGATATTTGAGAACTTACGAGACGAGAGAGACTGGAAATATAAGTAAAATGTTTTTTAACCTCGAAATTATAAGTAAAATGTTTTTTAACCTCGAAATTAGGTGAAACGGACATAGGGTTTTCACATAGTTTCTCGGTTATTAAAAGCAGATCCCGATGATCCACCCTCTCCCTCCTCGAGAGCCTTAGATGACATATTTGATCATTTTCAAACCCGAAAATATTTATGGAGATGTTATTTTTCTCCTCGAAGTTATCAATATCCATGGTGGAAGGAGGGAATTCAATCCCACTAAAATCATACATGTGATGTAATTGATTGAATTGATTTATACTCCGGAGAGCGTCAAGGAGCGGGGTAAGGATTGCATATTTGAAGCTCATGTTGTCATCGTTGTTGAAGTTTAAGACTGCATTTTTATCAGAAATAGATTTGGGAAGTGGAAGGTAGGATGACCCCAGTAAAGGTTGGAATTTGTGGATTTTAATTCTTAGGCCATCTACCCCATTAAGCGTCCAACTACTTTTTTGTAGTTGTCCCTCCTCCATTTCTGATGTATTTTTTTTTAAATTGCAACCTTACAAACTCACTTAGAGGTGTATCTACCGGAGTATTACAGGTTTTAAAATGGAACTCCATCCTTTCACCATGGATATTGGAAAAGCAACAATCCACCTCAAAGTTTACTTTTAGGGCTCTAAGTTCAGAGCTTTCCTTTAAAGTTCCACTACTCGATCTAAAGCAGAATCAAATCATCTCACTTCATGCATTGACCTACTTTTTAAATCAGTAAACTTTTTACCACACTTCATGCACTCGAATACATATTTGCACACCGCTTCATGACGTTTCTTATTCTTATGAAGTGTAAAAACTTTACCGCATTTAAAACAAATCGGTTGAGAACACAACAACTCATGAGCTTGTAGATATTTTAGAGTTTTATAAACACGCTCACATTTAGAACATTTAAGGAGAGGTCTGGGAGAAGAAACCCCCCTACATGATTTCTCATGCTTTAGGTTTTGAAGAGTAATAAAAGTCACTCCGAGCGATTACAATACCTACTTGAGGTCTCCCTTGGTGGGGATTTCCGTTTGTTAGATGGTTCAGAGGTTAGACCCTTTCCTATTTGACGATTATGTGTTACGGTTATGAGACTTCCGCTCTCGCAAGTGAGTTCATGGAGGAAGAGAGAGTGTTCCATCCACAGTCCACAAGAAGGGCACCATCATGTAAAAAAAAAAAAATAATAATAATTATAATAAAAAATAAACAAATAAATGGAATAATAAATACACTGAGAAATATATTGTACACCGGTTATAAAAATAATTAAATATTTAAATGTCTAGTCTTAAGGATCCAAAAAAAGGGTAGGTGAAATAAATTACTTTACATCATTTCCATTCGGCAACGTTTCGGCCTAGCCGGCCATTCTCAAGCCTAAATAGTACGTATATTTACTATAAACTACAATAAAGAAACAATTCGTCATATCAACAAGAAGATAAGAACATGCGTTAATTTACCTTGAAAGTACACATTAAGGGTACGAGCAGTCACACATCAGAAAAATTTAAAAATCAGGAACTCAAATGTTCCGTCGTCTATTACATGCAAACAAGTACAAAGCACCTCCTATCTGCTAACCGGTATTACGTGCATAATGGTAACTAATTAATACTAAATAACAATAAGTACAAACGCAGGCTAAAACAATTTAAAACAAAAAAACAACAATAAAAAACTGAAAATGATCACAGATATGCTTAAAAGAGCACAAGATACGGTATTGATAACATTGGAAGTGATAACCTCCCGTCCCTTATCAAGAAGAAAAAAAGAAAAAAGAATCAAGAAAGAAAAAAACCATTTTTAATTGATGGGTTCTCAACTAGATTTGAACACTCCCTCTCATGACTTGATGTCCACTGTCCTCACACCGCAAACGCTAGCGGCGCATAGCTCTATTGAAAAATAAATAAATTAAAATATTAATATAATGTTAAGCGACGTCTAAAATAGCGACAAAAAGAATATATCACTTATAATAGAATAAAAAAATAATAAAATAAAAGTAATAAGTACAGACTAACCGCTACAAACCTCATCCTCACTTGACAAGGGCCTTACTACAGGATTGATTAGGAGGTAGAAGTCTTCTTCCTGACTTTCTTCTCGCCGTACTATAGGGTTGATCAGTAGGTGGAGGTCATCCTCCTGACTTTGTGTCGGGGGAATTATATCCGGTGAGCCCACCTCAAACGAGTTTTCATATGAGGGAAACATTGGGAGGCTCACGACATGAGTTCTAAGCTCCTCAATGTTTCCTCCTTAGCAAGAATCGTTGGATGGGAACAGCAGTGGACTCGCCGTTTGACCCCTATCCTCTACAATGCCCTCGAATAAATAGTCGAGGCCATCGTCGAGGCTTACACCTTCTACCTCCTGAAAATCACCCTTACAACACTCGCAGAATCTGCCCTCGCATTCATATGTATGTCCGCTTATGTCTGAAATAAAAATGAGAGTTAATTTATGTGTATGACAAATATTCTTATTTTAGCCCCTCCCCTTAACTATAACTCCCCCTCCTTCCAATACTACTCTTATTCATATTTATATATATTGAGACATATAGTTAAGATAGGACCTTTTTCTTTTTCTTTTAAATCAGTCATAAAAATGTCTATGAGGTGGAAACATCCATTTACGTCAATTATAGCGGGGCCAACCGGAAGCGGGAAGTAATTTTTTGTTGCGAAATTTTCGAAATATCTCAGGGAAATAGTCGATGGGAGTATTAGTGAAATTGTATGGTGTTATGGGGAATATCAACCCCTCTATGATGACATAAGAAAATCTGTAACTACTCCGATAGTATTTAATAAAGGGTTATTAGACGTAGAGGAGTTTCCTATTTCGAAAACAGGAAAACTGGTCGTCATTGACGACTTAATGACTCAATCGAATGGTTTAGTTGATTTTTTCATACGAGGCTCTCGTCATCGAAATCTTAGTGTAATATTTATATCTCAGAATCTTTTTAACCAGGGTAAAGGAAAGCGGGATATCTCGCTGAATGCCCACTATATTGTGTGTTTTAAAAACCAAATATATATATAAAAATACAACTGTATTTATGCGTAATTTTAAAAATCATATTTCAAGCGATGCAATGTATTTAGAATTTAAATGCAGTAAATATTTATTTTAATATTGTTTAATTATTACTTTAAATTGTATTTATTTACTAATGTTAAAATTTTAACTCTATTCCCCAATATTTTTTAATAAAAGAAATATGTAATAATAAACCAATTGCAAATTGTGTTGGATCTCTTTTTTAAAACATTCCCCGATTTATAGCTATAACTATTGAACAGGTTAATATATCTAATTATCAAAATATTATAATAATTTACTCTTACTTATTTGGTTGATTGTAGCTTTCGTTGAAGAAAGAAGACTTGAAGTGGGATAGTAAGCACTTTCACGAACAAACACTTGTTTTAATTTACTTGAGGTAAACTTACCTCGAGAAAGAACTTAAAGAAATAAACTTTAAAGAAATTGCACGAACTTAAATTGACTATACTAATGTAGCTAGTTCATTAAGACATGTGAGCACATACACAGGGGAAAGATACTTTCAGATTCAGTCAGCATACTGAATGGTGTGTGTGGCCCTTGCTCAAGGCCACTGTTCTAAACAAACAGGGGGGGGGGGGTTACCTTAGAAAAATTCCGGCTTGTAAAAGCAAAACATTAATGTGCCACACCAAATGGCAGTCTATTTTTTTTTTAAATGTTTTTTTAATTGATGGGTTTACTACGTTTTTGTGTCCCCTGACTCCAAAAAGCCCGGGTTCGATTCCCCACCGGGAGGGATAATTTGTTTGTTGCATTTGTATGTATAACTATTACAAAATGTAAGTATGAAAACCCGAAACAAAGAATAAATGAAACACAGTGGTCCTAGTAATGATGTACTCGTATATTTTAAGAACGCTTGTCTGTGTTGCCTCAGACCGACTTATTTTATTAGTTTTTAGTGGGGTATCACATTAAATTCATTGAAAATGAGATCAGAAATACCTTCATACATACGCATATGTATAACATTTCGCCATTTTGGCGAAAAAAACCTCAAAAAATCATATTTGCTATATTGGTAAAATGGTCTACTGGTCAGAAAAATAGTTCAAAGCATAATTGGCTAGCTCTCAATTCAATTTTCAGGTACAAAAAAGCACAAATATGTAGTTATAGAGCTTTTCTAAATAGCTGTTTCAGGTTTGCGCTTGGGTTTCTTCGATTTATTTTCTCCTTTGTCTTCATTTTTAACTTTTTTGCTTCTTCCAACTTATGGTACTCTCTAATAGGTAACGAACGAACGAGTGAGATCGACAAGTTCCGGAAGTAAGCATTCCAGGTAGAATTCCTTTAGTTTTTCGACCATGCGGTCTTTCCAAAAATCTTCGTCTCTCTCGACTTTCAAGATTGCCATTTCTTTTGGAATCCACACTCCAAATAAACAATACTTTCTGCGAGTTGTATTTAACTGACCTTGAATCTACAAAAAAGAAGATTATTAGACAATTTTTTTTTAAATATAGAAGAATGATAGTTTGTAGTTTTTAACTAATTGAAGTGAGCCTAAACATATTTTATAAGTATAAGCTACGTGTCCGCATATCTTATAATATTTAATTTACTTCCATATAGTTTTTTTTTTAAAACAAACAAACAAGACACGGCAATACAAAATTAATGAATGCATTCACTTCATGCTTTATAAGTTCAACCTCTCTTTTATTATTTTACAAATAACATATAAAAAACGTACCTGATAATAATAATAATAATGATTTTTGGTTATTTCGTAACCTTTGGGGCCTTTTCTTAAGTAACGTATTTTTTTATTTTTTACTCCTTCCTCAGCTAACTTCACCTCCACTGTTGTGTCGTGGCCAATTAGACCATCTGGAGTGGCAGCCAAAAACCCATAGACCTCGTCCACAAAAAGTCCACATCCATTAACTTTTACATTTTTCAGGGTTGCTACATTTTCAATAGCCTTCTTCTCCCTTATTCTTGCATACATTAATGATTTGCAGTCTACGTTTTCATACAGAAATCGCTCTACAATTTTCGCGCAGCTAGTGTCACTCCGCTTTTTAATAATTTTTCCAAAATTGGATGCAGCAACCTTTTTCTTCGTTCCTCTTTCCTCAGCATTTCTCCCCCTGAGCCACAAGTTTGCCGCTGTAAACTTATTACGCCTTCCTTGTCCTTTTGTAACGATTTGGGAATTTTCTTTTCTCTGTTTGGAGGGCTGACAAGCTAATGGCCAGTAAGAGCCACTGTCATTTTCCACAGGAAACAGCCTCTTCTTCTTACTCCTGCCTTATCTCCTCCGCATTGCACTTAGCCTGTTGGACTGAATTCTTTTCAAAACAAATCCAGGACTAATCTGGCCTATTTCCTTATGGAGGACAGACTGCAGCGCTCTAGTGTTATGAGACACTACAGCCGAAAACTCCCGTGTTTGATAAGAGCCTCTTTGAATTAGGTTGGTTCTTTTTCCACCAATTAGTGAGTCTAAGCCTTGAATTAGACTCCTGGCATGTCTAGCCAAATGGCAGAAGATGTTTGTTATATGGGGCCATGGGTCGCTGTTAAATATTTCAGTATTTTCCTCGTCAATTGGTTCTACACTCTGAGAGCAAAAATACGATGCACATTTATTGTGCTTGCCAAAGATTTGCGCGGGAGCATTTTCGATATCCTGCGCTAACAAGGCAATTCTCTCATTGAGACTGCTACCATTATTTTGAAGCTTCAACATTAGCACATCTCATTTTTAATATTTTTGTTTAAAGGTATCTTCTAAATCGAACCAGACCCAAGCTTCGGTTTTTAGACCGATCTCTCAATTTGTTGCACATATTTCTGTACAAATGGTTGCATCATTCTACCTTCTCTACAGGTAAATTTTTATATGGTCTGCTGATTACGATTTTATAATACACACTGCTGTCTCCATCAGCTACAACTTTATTGAAGCGTACACCATACATTTCTCACAGAATCGGCAAAATCCTTTGCATATATACTTTTTAAAGAACTCTTTTTTTTTTAAATTTTCTGCTAGTACCTTAAAATAAAGTGAATTGGATACGTTTGATAGAATTTATTATGCATGCATATTTAAGAAATAGAACTATTTTAGTTAAAGAAATAAGCTACCTTCTTTCTCTTTCTTATAGGCAGGATCTCATATTCTCCAATTTTCGTTTTACAGTTCAATATCAATATATAGATCAACGTTGGACCCGAAAGATTCCATAAACATCTGTAGCCTTTAAATAATTCGAGAAACTCGATTACTATTTCACCTTCTATTGTAATATATCATATCGGGAGTGATCAGTAGTTGGATGGGCTACCGCCACCTATGGCCTCATCTCTGGGTTCGATTCCCGGTCCGGGCCAGTTAGTAAAAGGTTTGGTTGTGTGGTATGAATTCAGTATTGGATTTTGGATTGATTTAAGGCTCTCCGGGCTTGAAAAAAGAACTCACTTCGTGGTTTGGTCTATGTCTTCGGGTGTAAGCCCACGGATTTTTTTTTGAGTGTTTGGATCAACAAAGTTGACTGAATGATTTACCGACAAATGTTGATACCCTTATTGAGATAAACAATTATCGGACATAATGGTCGTGTCAGGTAAGATCTTATCTTTGATTATCTGAAGTAGTGTATCAGCATTTCTTGAGTGAACTGGAACCACAAACGAGCGTTTGGAGTCCCTCTCAAACCCTCCGAAGACCCAACACCATCGGCCACGATTGTACTTTCTCTTCCCAAATTTTGCTTCATCGATCTCTACAATCACTCCAGGGCCACCAAAAATGTGTGTGAGAGGAATCTCGCTGTATAGTATAATCCACCACTCCCCTGCAGTACTGAGACCAGTCAGTAATGGTGTGTTCACTCAACCCAAGAATTACTTATATCACGTCATATCTCGGGATGGGTAACATCACCCATGACATTATAAGCTCCTGAATCAGTCCAAAGCTTATGTTAAATGCGAAAAAAGTGTTAGCCCGGATAGGAGATCCATAATTGCGGGTTACGAACCTCCTACCTAACCTCGTTTTCTCAAACATAGAAACTCCTTTTTAACCTCTCGGTATGTGCACTCCTCGCCACACTGAGCACACATACTGGTAGTCGGGCACTGCCTTTTAAAAACCCGAGCGGAGTGGGAGCAACATGTCCTCATGCGCTAAGAGCACGCAGTGTTTCCCAAAGCCGACAAAAATAACAAGCAAAATTGCTCGGGATGTTACAATATTTATTGCAAAACGCTCGCTTCAATGATAAAAAAATTAATTTCTTTTAATTTTGCCTTAACTCCGCTAAGTACAAATAATTAGTTACTTTTAATTTCGTCTCTTTTCCAACTCTGCCATAACATCGTATACTTAGCAGTGAGATTTTATAATTTATATTTAATGAAAAGCGTAAGGAACTTAGTTCCTACCGGGTGACCTGCGACACCCTAATATATATATTTTTTTTAAAAAAAAGCCAAAGAACCTGAGGGATTGTCACCATTTGTCTACGCAACTTCGTCCCTGTCAGTAATTTTTTGTTTCTGGAGCCAGATTTTTCAGCGTACTCCCTCATCACTGAAGAGGGAGGGATGCGTGCCTCACTTCTCACTTTTATTACGTGTTTCATACGCCTTCTAAATGTGTTTTTATGAACTTAATCAGTTTCAACACATCCTCCATCACTTGGAACATAATCCCTTGTTTGAATATTTTTTCTGACCTTGCTTGCGACCATATTCTATCATATTCTTAGTCGTACAATCTCTTTACAGTTTTCAAAACTTAATTGTCTTCTTACTTTAATAACTACTTAACAATCGCTTGACATCTGCCTAATCTTAATCTTGATGGGGTGCAGTTGGTGCTTTATACTCTCCATCAGGCTCCTTAGCAGAACCACATAGAGATTTATAAGAATTTACAAATAAATCATACTTTTGGTATTAAATATATCAGCTGCCTCATTAATTTTTTTGTCATCTGTATCTTTATTCTTCATTCGTGACACTATTCTTCCTACTATTCTCAGGTTTTTTTCTAATCAAGCCTTTATACTTCAAACATTGTTTGTTGCCATAAAGGAGAATTCATTATTTAGAATGTTTTTGCTTAATTACTACTTCTCGCAGAACAGGTTAACTTTTCTCTCTCAACTCTGGTTCTTAATCAGAGTTGACATTGAGAGTTATTATCATCAAGGTTGTACTACAGGTACAAATTGCCGTTAGATTTCCTTTAAACAATTCCATTCCTGCTTTCATAATCAGGAAGTTCTCGAGTCTCCAACTCAGTCATGATAATGCAAATTTTAATAGACGGTCTGTGTTCTAGAACATAATTATAATTTAATAACTACAAGGCCAATCTACTAATTCTTGGGTTTATTTCCTTTTTATCTAGAGTATAAGGTTTAGGGCATTGCAATCCGTAACATTTTTAAATTTTAGCCTTGTAACTATGCACGGAACCTTTGGATGACGTCTAGCGCTCTATCTCATAGCTGTGACAACGGCTTTCAGAATCAGAGGTTCTTTTACTATAATAGAACGCAGGGTGGAAACGGTTATCTGTCTGCTTTTGGAGCAATATTCCATATCTAATGGAACTGGCGTCACAATGAAGTTATGTTTCTAAGTGTGGAGAATATATAGATAACAGAGGTTGTGATATAAGGGAGTAACTTAGCTTCTCAAATACCTTTAACTGCGTTTCATTAAAAGAAAATTTTGATCCCATTCGCATAAGGTCGTATAAAGGTTTAGCTATCACAGAATAATTGAGAATGAATCTTCTAAAATAGAAGGTGAGGCCTAATAATCGATAAACTTCATGAGCACTTTTAGAAATTGGAAAATTTTCCACTGTGCTGCCATTGTCAGAGTCGGGTATGATCCCAGCATAATCAATTAAATAACCTAAATACATAATGGAGGATTTCAGAAATTTACATTTTTCTAATCCTAAAATGGAGAGAACGTTTTCTAAACTGATTAAATTTTCATCTATAGAGTTTGCTGCAATAAGGATGCCATCCAGATAAATCAATATTTTCCCTGACTCTATAAGTGGCTTAATTAAAGAAAAGATATATCAGTAAAATATAGAAGGGGCATTACATAAGCCAAATGGCATCTTAAGGTATCGAACTGACCAAATGGTGTTACGAAGGCAGTAGTTTAATAGACTCGGGATCATTTTAACTTGGTGAAAGCCATGTTTTAAATCAAGAGCCGTAAATATGATCTTTTCTCGTAATAAATCTATGTGTTCATCAATCAAGGAAATTGGGAAGTGATTTATGACTGTTATTTTATTTAATTGTCTACAATCTATTCGCATTCGTAATACTTCTGAACTTTTCTTGGGGACTAAAACAATCAGACTGCTGTAAGGTGAATCACTAGATCTTATAACGCCTTCAGAAATTAAATCGTTTGTTATTTTTATTTATTTTTTTTGACTTGGTCCTTTTCATGATATGAAAATCTCCTCGGGTTAAAATAAAATGGTTGATCATGCTTTACAGTTATTTTCATTTCAAAATCCAAAACATCTGAGGGATTTATTATAGATTCGTTAAAATAAGTTTCTGTGCATATTTTTTTTAATTTTCTAGTAATAGGTTCGGGGGTTGAATCAGGAATACTCAATAAACTTGAGTCAAAATTTGAATCAGATACATTCGACATATTATGTTTATCATTTCATTGGGCATAAAATTGTTATTCCGGCTTATTATAAAATCAGGGTTTAAAGTTACATGGATAGCAGGGTTAGCAATGAAATCTCTTCCTAATAATAAATAGGGCATTGCCATTGTACTATCAGGGGCTACATAAAAAGTTTGACTAAGGTAAATATCATCAAAGATAATAATATTAAAGTTAATAGTATAGGTGATCCCGGTCAATTTTAAATTATTAAAGTTATTTAAAATTATGTTATTATGGATAAAACTAATCTTAATGAGAGATACAGGAGAGCCAGTCAACTATAGCGTTAAGCTTAACATTAATTTAAAATAAATTTAAATGTACAATCAATTTAGGTATAATTACATCTGTTACCCGTTACGTAAGCAGAGCTGAACGCATGTCTTTTGGCAGTTGGTCATTACGTGGTCTATCTATCCACAATTGAAGCAATGAATTCTCTTTATTCGTAAAGTCTTAGGGCAGTCTGCGACACGGTGACTTTCCATGCAGTCGAAGCATCGCAGTGGTGGCTTCCAACTCCCAGGTTTAACATCTTTGGAAGAGCGTAACTTTGTTGTTGTCCAGATGGTTTCCCAAGCCTTCATAAGTACGAGTATTTGACCGGTTGGGTCAAGATCCAGGTTGAAAGGCTTCAGAACTTCCATAAACATTAGGCCTGTTGGGCCGAGGTCCAGGTTAAAAAACTTTTTCCTTCTTAATCCGTGAACTGCGTGCTTGATCTTCACACTCAAATGTGCGTATAGATTGATTCAAGGGGGTCGCCGTGTCATCATCTTCATGCACAGGGTGCATGAAGATGATATACAAAATCTAGTAACATTATAACCGTCAATAACAATTAAGTCACTTTACCGTATAAAGTAAGTAATGTAAACATAAAAACAAAATCCTCATCGGGAGAGGAATGCAGCTCTAGTGAATAATTTTCCTTACTACCAATTTTGAGAGGATCGCAGTATGATATGGCCACGAGTTGCACAGTTTCATCTGGGGTAGAAAATAATGTGGGTTAATAATGCAGCACCCGCATGACTATTATTGTCCGCGTTATTAGAATTAGCATCTTTCAAAACATTATGTTCTTCTTCGTCTTGTTATTGTTCCTCATGTTATTGATTATTTATTTGAACTTATTGGGCCGAAAGAGGATATAAATCTCTACTAATCTTCAATCACATAACATAACATATTTCGCCCCCTTCTTGAGGCATATTCATGTTCACAACTGTTAGATAAATAAAAATCAATTCAAACATATATATGTTTTTGTCACAAACTAAATTTTTTTAACATGCAGAGTCAAAGTTAACCGTTAACATCTCTATTACTACTACATTCTACTACAATCACAGTCTAAATACAGCTAAATACACATGCAAATAATTATAAAATAAAAGGAAAGACAATCATTGTCTTCCTACATATGTATGTTTGAATTGATTTTTATTTATCTAACAGTTGTGAACATGAGTATACCTCGAGAAGGGGGCGAAATATAGTTATGTGATTGAAGATTAGTAGAGATTTTATTTCCTCTTTCGGCCCAATAAGTTCAAATAAATAATTATGTTAATTATAATAAATAATTATTATAAATAATATTATTACATAATTATATTTAAATAATTATATTTACATAATTAAATAATTATATTACATAATTATTATAAATAATAATTATGTTCTTCATTTTGAGGTTTCTTACTATTCCAGGCTATTAATTGGAGTATTTTTTCTTTCTGCATGATAGTTTTAGTCTGCAATTTGACTTATATTGGCCCATTTTAAAATAAATTAAACAATAACTTTCTTTTTTAGAGTCGTCTGTTTTCAAAACCATTTAAATCCACACTCATTTTTTTTGGCCATTCGATAAAAACTCCTAGAATCTATGCTTTTTATGTAAAAACAGTGATTTTTTTTTTTATTCTCCCAAAATGCCTATTATTTGACTAAAACAGGAGATTAGCAATAAATAAATATTTACTGGATTTAACTTCTTTTGCTTCTATATTTGGATTTAACTGCTTTTGCAAATGAAATGTCCACCATACTTGTTTAAAAATATATGCAAAAGTACATATTTAAATCCGGTCTTCCAAAAGTGTTGTCGTGTCACACATGTACTAGGTTTATGCTACTATGTCTTGGGTTGAAACTCTTTCCTACATACTTTACTCGGTCTTTGTTTCATCACTTTCCTTATCCTCATATCATTAGTGTTTTGGTCTGGAGCATGTATAAGAAGGTCATCAATACAATTTGCTACACCTTCACTGTCTTGGAGAACGTGCTCCAAAAGTTTTTGAAAGAACTTAACGTTTAAATTAAAAGAAACATAAACGTTTAAATTAAAAGAAACATAAACGTTTAAATCTATAAAAGTTTTCACTAGGAGCGTGAAATAGTTACTTCACGACTCTTTTAATTTAATTCGACAACATAAAAAGCATTTTTTTTAAGTCTAAATGAGAGAATATTTTACTACCATGAAGATGTGGTAGGATATAATAGTATGCTTTCAATACACAACCGCCTCATTTACACACCTAACATCTAAGCATAAACGAGTATAAAATCCGTCATTTTTTAGTATAGGTACCATTAGAGAGCACCATGTCACTGGCCCAGGGGCAGGCTGAGACAGGGGCAGACTAATATGTAACATAAGTAACAGTATTTTTTGCTTTAACCTTTTGAAGGGGCAAGGGTATACGTCTAAACGGTTAGTAAACCAGCTGCTTAGATAGATCCATCTTTAAATTGGCCTGATAACCTTCAAACTTTTTCATAGCATGGTCAGATTTAACAAAGTTAATGTGGGAGCCTAAACGCAAGTGATCTCACGCGTTCAGTTGCCTCTTTCCTAATATTGGTTCATCAGGGACATATTTAATTGCTGTAACATTATCTGGAAGTGGCTGTATACCTTTACCAGAATACCGAATCCGAGAAACTTGAAACGTAAAGAAATATTTTTCTAGTTGAAGTATAAGACCACAAATTGCTAATCTTTTCAATACTTCTCTCAAGCTCTGATCATGTTCCGCTTTCTGACACTAACATCATCTAAAAAAAAGTAGCCATGCGAGAATCAATAAAATTTTGAAAGTGAGTAGGTACTGCATTAAGTCCAAAAGGTTGTTTCTTCACTCTTCATAACCCTTTGATAATATTGATAGTTAATATCTCTGAAGTAGGTTCATCTACTAAAAACTGGTAGTACGCCTGACGAGCATCAAGTTAACTAAATACCGTTCCATCAGCAGATTTGTGACCACCTAAAAATATTGTAATTACAATTTTTTTTTATACACTAATAATAACTCTCATTCAGAGAAAAAAAAAAATCAAACTTTTCCTTACCTTCCTGAGTTTGTTGAAGCACCCTCGAATTGAAGCGATTTTTTTTTGGACCGTGTCCCGACTGACCCTTCGACTTAAATAGCTTAAGAAGTTCATCGAGTGCACCATTTCTCTTCACCCTGACGTGGTAATCCTCAGGGGATACTTGCCCCCGACAAGAGTGAAGTCAGTAAGTCTCAATGACTTCTGTGTAAAAATCTTTTCCACTCATATTAAATAAATATAAATATAAACAGAGGGTAATAAAATATAATTAAAGGACAAAAAAAAAGGGTGGGTAAAACAAAACAAAAAACGGGGTAATTAAAAGGAGAATAAAATATAAGGGGTGATATCAGAGGGAATAAATAAGTAGGGTAAAGAAAACAACGAAGGAAAAAGGAACAAGTTAAACAAACGGGTAATAAAAAAGATAATTAAATGTAAGGGGTAATAACTGAGGGAATAAATCAGCAGGGTAAAGAAAACAACGAAGAGAAAAGGAACAAAAATGGGTAGGTAAAACAAACGGGATAATAAAAAGAGAATAAAATATAAGGGGTAATAACTGAGGGAATAAATTAGCAGGGTAAGGAAAACAACGAAGGGAAAGGGAGCAAAAAAGGTGAGATAGGTATTTCGTGTGTCACCGTTGATTTTAAGCCGAATGCCGTTGACCAAGCCCGCGTAACGTTTAAATTTATAATAAACAAGTTCTTCTGTTTGCAGTTTGATACGAACCTCCTCGTTAATCTCCGCTGCATCGACATTTTTGGAGTAGAGTATAACCGATTGTCCCTTATCCTTTCGGACGTTATGTTTGTCACCGTGAATGGCTGTAACAACATCTTCAGTTACTGTGTGCCGCTGAACTTCTGTTAACTGGTCCCAACAGAAACTATGCGTACTCGACCTCCTCCGCTTCCACCCATATATTTTTTACCGACAAATCTAACCCTGGAATTGGAAAGAAATAGAGGACTTGGTGGTGGAAGAGATGATAGTCGCATTGTTCGCACGCGTCAATACTGGACGTTGACACTCCGTCATATCCTTTAAGACAGTGTCGATTATCTTCTTGTGAAACTTGTTCAGCGTAACCTTGTCAAAAATCATCATCTTGGCGTTCAATAGATTACGGGCCTTGTCACTTTGGAGGGTAAGATTAGACCTTCATGCACTTATAAGAGGAACCCGATGGCGTAATTGACGGTAGTTCCATCTTAAAGGAGGATTGCTGCTATCCCCGTGAATGTGCAAGCCTCGGCCGAATCAGACTCACTTATACCTTTGGCTTGAGGTAGAGCGCAATCGTACAGGAGTGTCTTGCCTATTATTTATCGCTGCCCCTTCTAATAAGAAGCAATTGGTGTGTGCGTTATTGTAGGCAGAATCAATACACTGACTAACGTTGAGTCTTGCGCAGTCACGCTCCGCGATCCTGAACCTCTTCATTTGTGATATAGTGCGGAGAAGCGTCGGCCAAAAATTCAGGTTTGTCCCCGACTGGAGGAAGACGAACATTCCCACGATATTCGCTTTAATGTTGATCGCGAACGCAGGGGCCGTGGATGGGTGCTAGGGTTGGGTATTTCCCCGCATACCATTTCGTCCACTTTTTCCGGCGTCGTGGTTTTGTAAGGCGCTTCTAGGATGAACCGACAATGGGTATGTGGGAAGCCCCTCTTTTAAAATTCTTTGGCATGCACGTACGCCTTTACTTCATCGAACATGTTGTTTACAAGACGTCTAGTATGATAGTGTTCAACTTGAGGTTAAAAACGCGGGCTTTTAAGTTTGGACATTTGGAGATCTTATCGTCTTGCAGTATGTTCACATATCTGGCCACACTGGATTGTTAGTGAACCTTATAAGCAGGTCTTCTATCATTGTTCTATAAGTACGGGATCATCTTGTTCACCGGGAAGGACTTGGGACACGACCACCACGCCGCTGGGGCCAGGCAGGGTGACCGTATATACTTCTGGGAGATTTATTGGGCCTGGCAGGGCAACCGGACCTGCATGTGGTACGCTAGGACTGGGGTGAAGTCAGGTAGTGAAAATGAAACGGCCCGTTGAGGACTCCGACTTAGATCAGTTGTCAGACCACTCGGGCCTGCGAGTGGTCTGACAAAGCGAATCTGTTTTAATTGTTACTGAATTTAGTACGCTCAGACTATGATACGAACTCACACCACTGGAACCCGGCATGGCAACTTGTTCTAACTTTTTTGGGGTTTCACTTACCAATGATTCAGTGAGTTCACACTCAGGGCGAACACACTCACCACCAAATTAAATATTGTTACCTGAACTCACTTTCAATTCCTTTCTTCAATTCCGCCCGAGTGTAGCCCTACCACCCTATCTTAATAGCTTATAACCTGGGCTAAGTTATGTACTGATTTTTAATTATTGTAAATTATAATTAAGAATGTAAGTCAAGTTTCTAATTTTTTATTCAATTTTCTTTTAATTTCATATTTTGCCTCTTTTCTATTTTTTTTTTTTTTAAAAAAAAGTGTCTGTCTTCCTCTTAGTAAAGTGCAGAGCTTGGCATCTGTCACTAACTTAACACATTTTTCGATAGCTTTTGAGTGATACGGAAAATTTACTTGCAAGGACTGTATATTATTTCCATTTATAACATTTGTGGCATCACTGTTTTCTTAAAGGAAATTCTGTTATCTGATTTCCCTGTTACTCATAGAAGTGTGTAGGTGGTAGGTGTCAGCATTAAAGTTTAATTTGGTTAGTATATGAAACGTTCTATCCTGCTTCTAATCTCTTCGATATCTTGCCGTTAATATCTTCTTCCAGCCATCAACTTGAATATCTCTGTTCGTATCAGAAGTCATTGATATTAAAATACTTTCTGGAAGTGCGAAGAAAGCGTTTCTATGTTGTGCCGGGTCTACTATTTCTTTCAGTTCTTGAGGCAAATATTGGCTAGACTATCATCTGATGTAAAGTTCTAGTCCCGTCTTTTATATAATGATTTTCTTTTTAATTGAACCAAGAAAGTGCGTAAACTCGTTGAATAAAGGTCACAATGATTATTAAGTTTTCACTTAGCACTTCACATGAAAAGTAATATCGAAGAATTATGTTGGCAGTCGTCAGCCATCATGTATGAGCCACCTTGCCTTGATATTCATTAGCCAAGTCTTACAACAGCCAGAGATGTATCTAATAAATATAATTGGTTAGTGCAAAGATCGTTTGACTTATCGTATTGCTTGATGGGAGTAGAAATGGGTCCGAAGTCGATTATTGTTGAATTTTCACAGTTTTCAATTGCTCCACCAATGGGTCTTTGAGCCCTGCTAAGCGCGTCAGCATTTGTGTGGCGGCGCCCAGGTCGGTGCTTTACCTTATATTGAAACTCAGCCAATTTAAGTGCCCAGCGAACCAGTCGTGAAGAGGGATCTTTTAAGCCCAACATCCACGTCAAGGCGGCGTGATCGGTAATGATGGTAAAAACTCTGCCATACAGGTAGCAGCGAAATAGCTTCACCGCCCATACAACAGCCAGCAGTTCCCTTTCCGTAGTTGTATACCGCCTTTCCGCTTCGTTCATTTGTCTACTGGCGTACGCTACTGGTCCGTCCCCGGAACCGAATTAACCCTAACTAACAATAATATTCATTCCCCCACTTAGGAGTAACCTACTCTACCAGTATTAATCTTAAGCAGCATTAATATTTAATTCCCCGCTTAAGAGTAAGTAACATACATTTAAGAATTAATCTGAAGTAACTAACATATACATAAGAATTCCTTTTGATTTACCCTACTCATTCACTAGACGTCGTTATGACAATATTCTCCGCTAACTTAACCTAATTACTGACTACCACCTATTCTAACAATGTTCATCTTCTTACACATAATTCAATTAATAGGCTCGCTCAGCACTCTGACCCCCACCATAGAAAACTGAGGAACTCACCGATTAGGGAGGCCACCAGCCAGAAGACGTAGCGGGGCGTCATTCACGTCGTTGCTGCGAAGCGAGGTCTCAGCGCAGGCACACTCTAGCTCTCACTCACTAGTCGCGTAACTACACACTGAGGGGTCAGAGCTCGGCCCGGTTGGGTTGGCACACTCCCCCACCTCGACCGTGGCCCGTGAGCTGATCTAGCAGATTCCTAGCCTAGTTTCTACTTATCTCATTTAATTCATAGCTAACTTATTTTATTTAATTCATTTAAAATATTTCCATTAACATTACTTACTTACTATTACTTACAACAGTATGATGGGAGAGGAGCCCAGCCCCGTTACAATAAGTTATTTTTTATTTTGGATTTATTCGTTTTTTTGGAAATTAGTAATAGAATGTATAAAATTGTTTCTGAGAACGTTTTTATGATTATCGGGGGAGTCTAAGTTATTTAATAGGGCTTCAATATCTACAATTAATTTCAAAATAGAATTATCTAAATTTAAAGGAGTTAAATTAAAGTTGTGTCCTAAACTTAAAAAATTAATAATGTTCTTCGGGATTGTTAGATCGGTAAGATTTAGGCACCAATCTTTTAAATACTGTGAGTTATACCAGTCTAGATTATTTAGCTCTTTGGGGTTACCAATTCTAAGTGAGTTAGTAGTTCTTGACATTATTTTTTTATTATGTTTTTTCCCCAAAATATTAGTTAATTTCATTTTATATGTTTGAACTATAGTATTGATACAATTGTAGGTATTGATGTTCTCTTTCTTAATATCATTAAGTAGATTATTAATAATATGATTACATTCATTAGTGATCATGTAAGTTTCTTTTACTTCTAAAGATAATAATTTCTTAACATAATTGTCAGATATTTTTGCGATTTTATTGGTTACTTGTTGGTTTTTAAATATATATAAAGATTTGTTTTTAATCCATTTTAAATGATAAGGTAATACATTGTTATTTTTATGGTATTGTAAATAAATCCTTCTGTTATCAGAGTTACATAATTTAATGATGTTTGATTTCAAAGTCCATAATTTGTTTTTTTCCGTCCGGTGTTTCTTATTATGCATTACAAGGAATTTGTTGAATTGTTTAATAACATTATGTTCTTCATTCTGAGAATAGTAGGCTTGATTATTCCTGGTGTTATCCAACTCCAGGTAGTTAATATATAAGATTAAATTAATAATAAAATAAAATATTATTAATCTGTGTGGTACACCCTTCTAAATTTACTGAGAGAGAGAGTAAAGATGGTTGATGAGGTGTAAGAAATGAAAACTCCTATTTCATAGTGTGAGACGTTTCGACCCTTAAAATAAGGTCATCTTCAGTCGTTTTTATTTATATCTTCTAAAATTAAAACAACCTTCCTTTCAAATTTTTAAACATAATTAAGAAATCCTTACTACATTTAATATTTATCTCTTAAATTATATAACAGAATACACATTGTTCATAAAAGATGTGAAACATACTTACAATAATCATGGAATGTTGGTATCATGGAAGGATTTCTTAATTATGTTTAAAAATTTGAAAGGAAGGTTGTTTTAATTATAATTATTGTTTTAATTTTAGACTTTATAAATAAAAACGACTGAAGATGACCTTATTTTAAGGGTCGAAACGTCTCACACTATGAAATAGGAGTTTTCATTTCTTACACCTCATCAACCATCTTTAGGCTAAGGCCACACCGGAGCTACCTCGCTTGGAGCCTAGCGGCTTGGTGAGTCGCCATGTAGAACAGAATGGACTGTTCGTCTAGCGACTCGCTAGGTAACTCGCCTAGTAACCAAGCGCGCGGTGTGGCCGCTCTCGTATGTTCTAGAAGGTTGGTTCACATGGATTACACACCTGGCGACTCACCAAGCCACTAGGCTCCAAGCCTGGTAGCTCCGGTGTGGCCGCAATCAATCCAGGCGCCTAGTGGCCTGGCGACTCGCCAAGCCACTAGGCTCTAAGCGAGGTAGCTTCGGTGTGGCCGCAGCCACTCTCTCTCTCAACAATTATTATATAACATGTACATTTAAAAATGGTAAATAGATAGGATTAAGTCCATTGTTAATAAAGGATATTTGGCCTGTTAAGAAACATGATTTAAACGGACTTTTCGACCATTGGATCATATTTGAGAGAACAAAACTACCTTGAGTACAGTTCTGTTTACATTGTCGTGGTCATGAGACTTTTCTAGTCTCTTACCTTACTAGGTAAGTTAAAATTAAAATTAAAATGTTTCAAAACTAATTTATTTGTAAATTATAATACTTGACTACATATTTACATTTACTTTGCGACTTTCTTAGAAGCAAAGACTTGTATTAATTCATCATAATTAATTTGAGAAGCACGTTTGTGTTCTATTGAGATAATGCTAAGGTTTGAAAGTCTCTGTTGGGCCATAGAATTTCTTAAGTAGTTTTTTTTTTTTACAATTTTTAATATGCTGAAACTTCTTTCGCCTGTAGCTACCGACACCGGGAGGGTAAAAAATATTTTGAGTCCTGTGGTAATATTTGGGTATACCTCTTCGAAATTATTTTTCAAAATCACACTCAGCATTTTTGATGCACTGGCTTCTTTGAAGTCATCCTCAACTGTCAAGGCGTGGTACTTAAAGCTTTCAACTTCAAATATTAATCATTTTTGTTTTTATCTTCCCTGTACGAGACTGCCAAGTTACGCCTTTACCTTCAACTCACTTAGACTCATTTCATTAATTTTGATACCACTCAAAAAACCAAATTTATCATTTACTTTTTCAAGAGCTCTGAAACTGGAACTTAACTCCATAATAAGTCTATCAACTATTTGAAGCATGGCAGCGACAAAACACTCTTTATGTGAACGGCCAAAATCATCATCTTCACAAAGCTCACCCGGCATTAGTTTTTTTTTCCTTTTTTCTATAAAGGACGTTGATACCCCACTTTGTTCAGTAATAAATTTGGCTTCTGAAAGGGCGTCTGAAGGTTGGATAGTCCCTTGAAACCTTAAGAAAGTTCAACTATCCTTGGATATTCCTGCAAGCCTTATCTACTGTTAGGTCATCTCTTTGCAGATACTTATTGACATTGTCAATTTTCTTCAGATATGAGTTCCAGAAACAACAAAGAGTGATGAACTCTTGTTGAAAAGAGTTGATTTTTTTAGTTTTTCAACAAGGATTTGGATTCAGTGTTTGATAAAGGGTGGTTGTGAATGGCTTCCAACGCCTGTATAATTTTATCAAAATATTTGTACTTTGCATCCACTGCTTTAAATATTGCAGACCACCTTGTTCTGCTCTGTGATTTCAATGTTATTGGAACATATTCTTTTAATATTTCCCACCGTGAGGTTGAAGCTACAAAGAAATTGTAAAGGCTATAAAGAGTGCCAAAAAAACGTTGAGCTTCAACTGAAGTGTCCGCTGCATGTACTCCTACCAAATTTAACGAATGGGCGGTACAGGGTACGAAGTAGGCCAGTTCATTGAGCTCTAAAATTCTTGCCTACACCCCTTTGTATTTACCAGCCATGTTCGCGCCATCGTCATATGACTGGCCCCTGCAGTTTTCCACATCCAGCCCATCGCTTTCTAGCTTCTGTAATATCTCTTGGGTAAGCCCCTCACCTGTTTTGTTACTTACTGTAAAAAAAAAGTCTAAAAAAACTTTCCACTATCTCTGAGCTGTCCTTTTTAACATAGCGAACTATTTCAGTCATCTGTTCATCATGACTAATATCTGGCGTACAGTCTAATATTAAAGAAAAGTATTTTGCATCTGCAATATCTTTAATAATGTCCTCTCTAATTTTAGTGGCAATGATGTTGGTACTTTTATAGAAAAGGGGCCCCCTTTTTTATTTTTATACAGAAGAGTTTATATCCCTTAGTCTAACTACCTAATAAGACAAAGGGATATTCAGACCAATATGCTTTGGGACGAAGGAATATCACACTTGTACATAAAAAAAAGTGCGTATTTGGTTGTCAGAAGGTTTATCAGATTAAAAAAAAGTGGGGGGCCCTTTTCTATAAAAGTGCCATGATGTTAAGGAACTCGTCTTGTATGTGGTGGGAAAAAAAGGAAACCTGCCCTTTTTGATGTCGCTCAATGTTCACTAAGAGCGACGTTGTAACGTGAAATAAGGTCAATGGTGTTAAGAAACGATCCACCATCTGGGTCACGGTAGCGTTTAAATTTGCCTGACAAGAAAAATGATGCTTATTTGATGGTGCTCTGGTAACGTCCTGGAGTTCCTTTACAAGAGCTTGAAGAATGTGCTTGCGGGGAAGAAATGTAGCTAGGTAAAGGAAAAAGAGATTACATTTAGAAGATAACAAGACAAATTGATAGACAGGACTAGGAAGAATATAATATATTAATACTTTGCTGTGAGTATATTATGTTACCTGGATTTACTCTTCTTGACATTCATGGCAGTGGCAATCCAAAACGTAGTCTTTCACTGAACCTAGATTCCCTAATCCAGGATAGGCTCGCTGGATATCCCTGAGAAAAATTCGCATCTTCTAAGCAAATGTCTTCTGGTTGAATTCATTATTTTGGAGATACATCCACTCACCGACGTACTTGTCCAATTGCTCCACCCCAGTGCATGAGCATGTGAGTTTCTTTAAGCTCAGCCATGTTCTTTCGCACTTTTGAGTGTGCCATCTCACTGGTACCTTGCAACATAATGAATGTAATGTTAAATAAATATACAAAGCCATATATATTTGTTTAAGCTAATGAAGATCACAGGTACAAGATCAAACTCTTATAGAGCCAGGTAGGTAGTAGTTATGCTATTGCAATGAAGAAAATCTATTGATATGATAACCATTTATTGCTACAATTTTACAACATACAGTATCACATTATGATTGTCTTTGTTGATATTATTTAGTTCAATTAATTCATTAAGACAAACCTATTTATTAATTTGATGTAATCTATTTATTTCATTTTTCTTCTATAATTATAGTTGAATTATAATAACATTCAGATGAAAAATCTACGGGCACATGTTTCATAATATGGCAATGAGAAAGAAAACCGTTAGTGTGCATTATAATATTTTCTGTCATTAGAAACCAGATGTTGCTGGGAGTAATTCTTGGACCTCTGATACTGGTAATATTGGTGTATTTTTTTTTTTTTTTAAATAAGTAATTTTAAAACTAAAAAATGGCCAGGACTGAGCAAACACTTATTTATAAGTGGTTTCTACAAATAATATTTAGAACAGTTCCACTATTAAGACAGTAGACTGTATAATGATGTCACCAAAAGGGTAACTGTGATATTCTAATTCTTGAACGTGTCTAAAAAACTTTCAGAAGGTTTAATCAAACCACCACAGGACAAATGTGCCACCCATGAAGGGATGTTTGGAAAATACCAATCTTTATAAGTGTAATCACCCAAATGGGGATGTGTTTTATTGAATTTTTTGCTACATACCCTGCTAGATACTCTATACTCTATAATGTCTAACTCCATTTCAGTCATAACAGTTTCATTATCATTACTTTCTTCATCCAGTGAATCGTCATTGCTGTACATGATATCATTTTCAAAGCTATGATCTAAAACGTTTTTTGTAGAGCAAAAGGAAGTGTCTTCGCTAGGTTCAATAATATTGGAAGTAAGGTACTCTTCCTTCTCCATAAAATTAGTGTTTAGTTCAGAACGAACCATTCCAGGGTTTTTTTCCTAAAATAATTAGGCGTAACCTGTGAATACAATTCAGTGGGAACGGATGATCGTGAAGTCCACCTTTGCTTCTTAATCGGCTAAAAAAGTTTTCCAGGCAATCTTGGTTGAGTCTGCTTGTTAAAACATAGGGTAAATTACGAGGCTTACAAATATCAGTATAGCATCTTAGAAGGGATTTAATATTCATTAGTATACCTTTAACTACTGATATGGGTTTGCTGATTACCGACTTAGTTTTTGATGAGAGTGGCAAATAAATTTTCCATTTCACTTACTACATAACTTTGTTCAGACAGAAAGAGACCGTAACCACATTTATTTGCTAAATTTCTAGGCCTTGGAACTCTGCTATTCGATATATCAAACCCAAATGTTTATAGTTTCAATAAAATTAGATGTATTTTTTACGGTTGTTTGGCTTGGTTCTTCAGGCACATGTTTGAACTCGCACTGCAAGAGTGTGCGAGAGCAGCTCTGCTGCTTTTTTTACGTTTTGTCTTTTGGTTTTGGTGCAGTCTACGTGATTTATTGTTAGTTTATGGCACAGTTTAGGTTCACCCTGGTCTTTTCAATGAGTTTTCTCTTGCAACATAATGAATGTAATGTTAAATAAATATACAAAGCCATATATGTTTGTTTAAGCTAATGAAGATCACAGGTACAAGATCAAACTCTTATAGAGCCAGGTAGGTAGTAGTTATGCTATTGCAATGAAGAAAATCTATTGATATGATAACCATTTATTGCTAAAATTTTACAACATACAGTATCATATTTATCTTGTAATTATAAGATAGGTATGACGATTTACTGTGATATGACAATTAAAATATTAATTTAACATTATAATTGTCTTGATATTATTTAGTAACTAGGAAACTTAAGGTGACATGTGCCATGTGGTAAACAGTTACCTACTTGGTTACAACCTGCATTATTGTTTACCACTTAATTAAATGGAGAAAATAATTAAAAAATAAAAAAGAAAACGGACTTATTAGTAACGACACTAACAAATTGTCTCCATAAAATTTAATTTCAATTACTTTTTAAGTAATGGAATCCAAAATTATTGTTTCTATTAAATTGGTTTTCGTCATTTGCAAAAGATGAATGGGATATAAGATTTGAAAAATAAAGGTATATCGTATTTTTAACCTGGGCTAATTTCGTAGAATCTAGAAAGTCCCTTGTAAGGGATTGACCTTTGGCCTAGAACTCCTAGGGCAGTTGGCAGTTCAGCTGAATCTCCATCCAAGTAGTCCACGTCCTCTTTCTTCATAAATCCCCATGGGTCCAAAGTGACATCGTGAGCACAACCGTTGACTTCGTCTGGAAGGGATGACACCGAAATGCTCGAAGAAGTCTCGTCCATGCTGGTTCGCTTGCTCGTTTATACTCCGATGTACTGGGTCATGAAGTCGCGGCCCTAAAAACATAAGAAATTAGTAAAATTGAAGAAATTATCATTGTCAAACAGACCCATGTCCATCGTTATAAATAATGCAGTGAATGTAATTTAAATAGTAATAATTTGTTTAAATTGTAATTATATAAAAGTAATTATTTATAAATTAAAGAAGTATATAATAATTAGGCAAAGTAAATTATTTGTTAAATGTAAGTAAGTGTAATAATTGTGTGCAAAAAGATTGCGAAAAAGAGCGTTTGTAATGTCTACTGAAAGGTGTCTTTTAAGTAAACTGAGATGTAGAAGACCGTTTTTATAAATTTAAAATAAGGGAAAACATAAAGGGAGGGAATTAGAGGAGAAACTTCTGAAATGTGCATATCATGCAAGTCATACCACGAGAATCAAAACAATTTCATGCCTATGTCAAATTGTTGTGCCGGATCTACTATTTCTTTCAGTTCTTGAGGCAAATATCAGCTAGACACTATCATGTGATGTAAATTTCTGGTTCCGTCTTTTATATAATGATTTTCTTTTAAATTGAACCAAAAATGTGCGTAAACTCGTTAAATAAAAGTCACAATACTTATTAAGTTTTCACTTGGCACTTCACATTAAACGGAAAAAGTTTGTTGGCAATCGACAGCCATCTTGTATGAGCCATCTTGCCTTAATTTTCATTAGCCAAGTCTTGGGCACAAAACTCTTCTCAAACAGCCGGTATTAAAATACTTTCTAGGTTTTTGAAGAAAGCGGTTCTCTGTTGTGCTTGACTACTATTTCTTTCAGTTCTTGAGGCAAATATCAGCTAGACACTATCATCTGATGTCCCGTCTTAGTACTGGTAACCGTAAAAATTTTGTTGGCAATCGACAGCCGTCTTGTATGAGCCATCTTGCCTTAATTTTCATTAGCCAAGTCTTGGGCACAAAACTCTTCTCAAACAGCCGGTAATATATCTAATAAATATCATTGGTTTAGTGCTAAGATTATTTGAAAAATTATTTTGCTTGATGGAGTAGAAATGGGTTCGATGTCGATTATTGTTGAATTGCCACAGTTGTCAATTGCTTTATCATTGTGTCCTTCGAAAAATCTTGGTCCTTTCGTTTGCCCATCCAACAAATACTGAAACAAATGGCACAATGGTAGTTCATTCCACTTGTGTTGATGTGGGTGGCTTCCTTTTCTAAACGTGCTTATTCCTTCCTCTTTTGATGGGATTCATAGTCTTCTGTCTTGACATTACCCTCTCTAAATCTGACCACTGGTCTTTGCCAGGTTTATAAATTGGTAAATTCATTTCGTCAAATACCAAATAAAAGGTATTTAAACTCACTACAGGTACATATTCCTGTTCACTCTCTTTTACGTTAAGTCGTGAACCTCTGATATATTTTGTAAAATTGGTCCCAGAAATTGCTTGCTGGTCCTTTTACGGCAGTTGTGAGACTTTACCTTATTTATTTGTTTAAAAAATGTACGTACTTCTTTCAGTTTTGGCTGATTGGGAGATTCACGCAATTTACAAGGTTGTTTTACCAAAGTTTTCTGATTCCTTCATCAGTTCCTCGGGATGATCTCTCTTGGCTGAAGTTTCTGGAAGACATGACTAGACAAACCAGTCTGTAATTTTAAAAGTGTTTTAAAATAACGTTTTGCAACTCTGACCTTTGTTCCGTCAATTGTAAGATAAAATATTGGTGATTTCTTTCGTCTGGATTTATTTATGGCCTTTCTGCTTTTTTATATTTTTTGGCTTAACTGCATCAACCAATACAGAAAATGTATGAGAATGAATTTCAGGCATCTAAATAAGATACATGTCGGGCTCAAAGAGTTTTAATGTTTTATTAGAAGAGCCCGAACTAACTTGCGTGATCAAATTAAGACTCTCAGGTGAGAAATATGAGGTTGTAAAGTTGGGACATTAGGAGCTACAGCTGATGGTTAACAGCGACACCAAGCGGGTAATTGCTCCTAGTTGGTACAGCAAGGAACGAGGAACGGTTGCAAATGTTATGAGCGAGAGGTAAAAAAATGTCATGCGTAAGTCAAGAGTATAAGGAAGGCTCAGGTGCACCGGTAGGCCTAAGGGGAGAAGAGGGGGAGCGCGCGCAAGTCAGCCTCCTGGGAGAGCCGTACCCCTAACCACCTCTTCTGTCACACTCAAGTGTTCTTCAGTAATTACATAAAGTAATTTTTGTTGACAAATCAACGCTCGATTTCATCGCATTTTATTGCAAGTTGCCGAATCGTTACAAAATAATTCGAATTCAATTTCTTTGGGTTGATATATTTATATTCGTTAAAAATTTTCAATTGCAATTTTAATAGGAAATAAGGTTAATTGGTGTTTTTATAGATTTGGTAAGTTTTTTGTATCTTGTTTTTCCTGTGTCAGCAAAGATAGCCTTAAGTCTTTCTTAAATCTCTGAAAATAATAAATTATGAAAAAATAAAATCATTTGAACTATTAATAAATTTAAAAAAAATAATTTAGGGAAAGTGGGCTTCACTTTGATCATTATCAATCATTCTACAAATAATAAAACATAAAATATGCAAATTAAAAAATGTCACTCAGAAAAAACAGAATGAAAAAAGTGTAAAAATGAACCTCCAAATATGAGATTAATTTTATGAAATTTTGTAAGGAAATACTGTAAATACAGGCGAACTTCAATACACACAACAATGATAAAATAAAACTGGACACCTTCATAAACCAATAGGGTTTAAAATTTAAAAAATTTTAATATTACATCAAGAATTGAATTAAATCAAGAAGCTGTAAATAATATTAAATACACAGTTTCTGTTACTTTTTAAAAAAAGTAAACATTCATATAGTCCAACTCACTTTTATCTCCTAATACTCCATCTCTGATGTCACAACTCATGAAGTATTTCTCCCACAGGCTCATTTCATGAGAGGCATCTATAGCTCTGCGTTGTGGCACTACAACGTCCTTGTCATCTGAAAGAAATAAACAAATATAATTATGCATAGCATATTGTAGAAATGATTACATTTAAGTGAGCAATTAAATCCAGTGATGTTAATGTTGAGTTTGACGAAAGTATTATCGCAATATTATTGTACATCAGTCATTTATAATTCTCAGTTAGTTAATAATATCGCTCAAAGGTTTATAGTTGAATGAAAATGTTCCGTTCCTGGGTAAATTCGTGTGTAGTATACTTTTCATAGACAAATTTGAATTTTGCCGACACTATTATCAATTGGAAGTTGGAAAACTATAAATTAATTGATTTGCCACTAAAAAGTCCATTTACACTTTGATTAGTGCAAATACAAGTGCGAGTGTTTAGTAAACACACTAAAATCATTGTGTTAGAGTAAGTGTTGAGTAATTTTTTAACTAAACACTTGCTCTAATCAAAGTGTAAATGGGTCTTAAGACCAATTATGAAAATGTAATAAAATTTCTTCTTATCAATTATGATTAGTTTATGTTTCATTTAGTTTTATGTGCCTACTCCTGTTTTGTAGCTTCATTCATACTTATGGCCTCTGCAGTTTTTTTAATTAATACTGTTTCAGGGCATTGTAATAAAAAAAAAAATGCATATTGAACACCTGTTTCATTTAAGTATTTTCAATGATGAAAAGTTATAGTATATTAGACTTACCTCCTTGAGACAACAACATTGCGATACATTTTGTTTGTTTCTTTTCAACGATGTGAACATGGTCTATGTCTAAATGTTTCAAAGTGTGAGACTTCTCAACAGACATTGCTCCTTTGGACGATTTCGAACAAGTGAATAAGCCATCCTGAAACAACGTTTTAATGGTTTTTAATTAAAAAAAAAAAAAAACTTCCTAGATTGTAGGAAAAAGCATTGTTTTAGCGGGGGGGGGGGGGGGGCAATGCTGAACAAACAGAGTTCAACTCCTCTTACCTGCCGATGGTAGAGGTTCAAAAAATTAAAATAAAAATAAAAACATCTGAAAGATATATTAACTTTATTGAACAATAAATATATTATTATATTATACACAAGCTTTGATATTAGAAATGTGCAGTAACATTTTTAAACCAAATGATGTGAGACAACATAAATTCCCTCTTGACCGAAAACTCCTGCACAGGACAACTATTGTAAACCGGAAAAAGATATATATAGGAAGCAAGGATAGAGGTTCTAATGACATATAAATAAGAAAAGTTAGCTTTTCTAGAGAGATAGAGAGTTTTGAATTGCAAAACAATTTACTATGTGCTACAGTCATACTATATCCCTTGTATGCCATACCATTTTTATTATGCCTAAGTACAACATTCAACTCAAATATTAAAATGTAATTATCAAATTATATTACCTTTGTCATACTCGAAGTCGTAGGTATGAATAGTTTCCTGTAGACTTTTCCCCCTCTTCTCTGAAAACTGCCGGGTCCGACACAAGGTCCAGCACCGCCGACAACTGGCACAAGTGAACGTAATCGTTCGGTTTTCTATAAAAGTTGAAATGGGTTTGTTCAGTATGGCCCATGAAATCTGCCAAATTACGTACATCGGCTGGAGTAAGGGCCATAGACATGGCATTCGTGGACAGCTGCTTCCGTAGGTTTGTTCCTAAAATAAAAAATAATTAAATATAATTTAAGAATGTTTAACATTTGCTGTATTCACATATTTTCTGAGGATTTTGTTGCGCCTGCAGGGTGCTAGTCTTACCCTTTTGCAAACTAAACGCATACGGGTTTTCCTTGGAAACTCCAGCCATTTCCCTAAAGAAGATTGAAACGTCCAGAGCTTTCTCTGTATATGTTGTAAACAAAATAGCCACGCCCTTGCTCCTTTTACCTCTGATAATAACTCTCTTGAGCCTCCCTGCGAACACCTTCTGGGCCACAGAGAGTCCTTCATACTCGTTGTCCTCTTTAATAATTGTTCCTCTTCTTTGAGAGTCAGATAGGAGAATGAATTGAGTTTCTCCTTCTATTGAAAAGAAGAAGCTCTATTAATATGTATTCTCCTACGGTCCGCCAAGTCTTCCTGCCAAATCTATTGTTTAACAGTTGGACGGCCTCCTTACCCTTCTTCTTAATAGAAACTTTCGGAACATTGAGCCTCTTCAAAAATCGGTACCTCTGTTGTCTGATCGACGCCGGACTTCTTCCGTCTCTTTTCCCTGCCTCCATTCGTATCATTAACCGTGTTCAGATATTTCGAAATGCGCCTCCAGCATTCCTCTTGTGTTGAATCATTACAGAGTGTGTTTAGCTTAACAGCACTTGAAATCAAATCATTTACAAAATTATAAAAAGATGCCCCTTAACTCATCAAAACCTTTCGTAAATAAATATAAATAAAATAATAATAACTATCATTATTAATTTAATTTTTAAGTTATGCTAGTATTCATTGTACGGAAAGTTTAAATTCTAATTTAAATCAAATTATAATTATTATTAACAATGAGAGAAAGACAGAGAAAAATAGACTCCCGTGCCGGGACTTAAACCACGGGCCTCTATATTTCCAGTATAGCACTCTACCAACTGAGCTACACTGGAGAATAATTTTATCTGTCAGTAACAATTAGTAATCCGGAATTAAGCTTTCAATTATCTACAAGTCCAGCAGTCGATATTTACGACAATAGAACTAGACCGGGAATTATCGCTTATAATTAAAAAGTATCACATTAGTACCTGTACCTTGTACAATCAATTAGAAATTTCATTTTTAAGTTGTATATAGAGGCCCTTGGTTCAAGTCCTGGCACTGGAGTCTATTTTTCTCTGTCTGTCTCCCATTGTTAATAATAATTTCAAATTGATTTAAATTAAATAATAATAACTACAAACAGTATTAATAAGATTTGAAAGCGTAAGCTAATTATAATAACACTATATATGAACATGCTACAAGTGAGAAAAGTGGGTAACAAATTTAGGTTGTTTACAAATTTTTAATTTACTTTAGCATTGATACGTCTAAAACTTTTTTTTTATTAGCATTCAAAATTAATAACATTGTAACAACCCAGTTAAAAGAATACAATTTTTCAATAGTGGTTCTAGTGAGCAGGAACTTGCTATTATGCTACATATTTCTATTAACAAAAGCGATACTTACGATACACAATTTCTGGTAGTGGCGTAGATTATAATGGTTTTTTACTTTAAGCGCCTCTTGAAGCTTTACCTGTAAAGCTATACAGCTTTGCCACATCTTGGCTCAATACATGGCCTAATATTCTATCGACGGTCTGGTCTAAATTTTTCCCACCATTGTTAGACAAGTATTCAACCTAAAAAAATGTATAAGATAATAATGCATATGACGATTTTTTGGTTTGATATCTTAGCTGGTATGAATAAAAATTGGATTAAAATAAAAGTAAAGCTCTGAGACCAACAACTCGAAATATTAGCACTGTTTTGGTTTGGATTATTTACTATAACTCAATATGTAATTGACTTTTAATATGTAAAGTTTCAAATTCGGTACTGGGTGAGGTATGGAAGCCTCGTACAAAGGTTCGTACAAAGATAATGAAATTATAGATATTCAAAAATAACTTTCTAAGCTCTTATTTTTTTTTTAATAAATGACCTATACAAGATAAAGTCTTGCTCACCACGAAAGAAAAAGGTCCGAAAAAAATGATCAGCTATGCCTCGGGAGTTAAACAATGTGGTTCCCTCGGCTTTCCTCAGGAACCAAGTTAATTGGTCAGTTTGCAATGACCTAAGTAATAATGAATATTAAGGTTACTTACAGCAAGTTTGTCATTCCCAGCTTGACACCAAGTTAAAAACTGTTCAAAAGAATTTAGGTCCTTTAAGGGGGGAAGGTGAACGATTTTTGAACCTCCCTCACTTCTTCATAGTTATAGTCTTTTTTAATTGCTCCCTCGGAGGTCAATAATTTTAACTCTTGTTTTATTTCAAATAACTCTCTTAAAATTTCTGAAAAAAATATATTAATGACATTATCATATATTTTACACTTAAGATTCCTCAACTATTTAATTATAATAATTATGATTAAATAGTTGAGGACTTATAAGTAATTATTACTTATAAGTACTCATCAGTTTATCACAATTTTAATTCAAATTGTCACAATATTCCATTGCTAATTGTAATTATTACAACAATTATAATGATTATTACTATTAAAAGAATTATAATGATCATAATTATTAATAATAAATATAATAATAATAATATCTAATAATGATATCGTTCTCCTTGGTTTATCCAAAATAAATGTTATTAAATGGATTGAGGGGAAAAATAAATTAATTTCTTGATTTAAATTATTGAAAGACAAATAAACAAAGTAGGAACCAATCAATTAAAGTAAAATTGTACAATTAATGTCAATTTCAGTAATTAAAAGTGAAACTTGGCAAAATATCAAATAATTACCTTCTCTTTCCGTCTGGTAGCAGCACCGTCGGGTCCTTATCTTCGTTTTAACGTATTAATGTAGGGAAGGAAGATAAGAAGGTATGTATAAGGAATAAAGCTATATAAATCTAAATAACAGTGGCGTGAACAACAATGACATATTACTCCATTCGGCCTTGAAAGGCAGTCCCGGTTATTCGTGATATCACGGCATTCGGCCTAGGATGTATTCCCGGTTTAGTTTATATCATGGCATTCGTTCTGAAAAGGATCATATTTATTAACTAATATTAACTAAATATAATATATTTCTATGGGATATTAGTTGGGAGATTAGTTTACCATCTTCTCTTCCCATCTCCTAACTGGATCGGGGAGGAATTTAAGTTTTTTTAATTTCTCTACCCTTGCCGCATAATTTTTCAATTTTTGCGAATTAATGCTGGGACGCAAGAACCTTTAAAAAAAAATCATCAGTTGCTAGGGTTAATCTGGGTTAATTGTAATTTCATAAGATTTTAATCAAGCTAGACCCCTGATCAGTATCAATTGTATCAGCGACTTTGAACGTCGGAAAACTATAAAAAAAATTGAAACTCTGATGATATATCATTACCAAATTATTTAATTGGTGAATTGAATATTGTCTGAACCATATTTAAACCAAATTTAGATGCATACTCGAGACAAAACACTCTGCAGGCTGTCTGCGGAGACTGTCTCCAGTGTGCGCCTAGCCTAATTCATTCATCAATTTCGCCTTTGGATAAGAATGTTCTGGTTATGTATGTCAAATTTCATCAAAATCAACCCAGTAATTTTGGCTTCACACATCTACACAGACTACAAACAGACATTTTTAAAATCCAATTTTTTGAACTCAAGGGGACTTAATGCGAAAATCCATTGAAATGTCAAAATCGAAGTTTTACAGCATCACAATACTCTATTATATACTACGTAATATGAGAGAGTAAAAAAGGATATTTTAACCTAACTTATTAGTCATGCTTAGCATAGGATGGGATACAAAATTAACAAACTTTGACATACCTTGTACTTAAGAAGTAGAAAGCAGGTAAATTCTCCTGGGATAAAAAGGGTTCCCAACGGGGTCCAGAGGGACCCCTTGGAGGTCTATGGTAATTTAAAAGGTTTATATAGTATTCCAGGAGTCTATTGGAGGTCGTTGATATATGTATTTATAAGGTTTGAATATTAAATATTTCAAGAATCTAAAAGAAAAATTTGCATATCGTTCTAAATTAAATCATTTCTTAATTCGTCAACTTCTGTAAATAATGCTGGTGAATTAGAAGTCTCTTACAATATTTCTTAGTTAATTGCAAAAGACGGATATCCACATACCGCTAGTGAAAAAATAATATTGTCCACCAGCAATATACAAGGTAATAAAAACTGTTATGAAAATAAAGGCTGAACCAGTTTTAAAAAATATTCCCCACAGTAATTAATCCAAACAATGTCGTAAAAATGAAATCTTTAAAGACTTTGCAAAACACCCTTGCGTGGCTTTCACCAAATTAATTTATATTTTTTAATTAATGTTATACATATGAAATTTAAAGTAGAAGAATGTAGTTTTCAGACCCCTTAAACCCCATATCTCTATCTATTACAGAAGCTGAGCTATAGGAGTTCAAAAAAGTGCGGTTTTTTTGGCCCAGCCTATGTATATTAACAAAGAACAATTCTTACCTTTTCTTCAAATTTATTTAAGTCTTCTGGCTGTTTAGATTTAAGAATAATCATTTCCTCAAGTTTTCCTTTAAGTTTTGTATTATAAAGCTCAACCATGTTTTCATAACCCGCAGTACAACAATTATTAATAGGAATATTAAGTATGTAGGTATAGTCACCTCCGTCATCTTCAGCAACTGCTTGACCCTGACCAGCTTCAGCCTTAAACACAAATAATAAATAAGTGATCTTGAGAGATTTTGAGGACGAAATCTGCACTCTTGTCGCGTAGATACCGCATTAGGAAGGCGAACGGAATAGCTGCCTTATTTAAAGAACGAGTGGCGCCCATGATAAAAAATTGATACAACAATCCAAGGACATCTTTCTGCTTATTAGTTGATCCAGCCAGTAAGTTTGCAATTTCTTCTTTCCTTGGCATGTTAGCGAAGACCTGGCAAAACGCTTCTTTCCAAGATCCCTGATATTTTGCTTCTCTGCAGTGACACAATTTAAGCGTTATTGTCAAGGGGCCCAAGGACTGCTTCATCGAAGTTTGTATCGTAGGATTGAGGTTGAGGTTGACCCCAGCCATGAAGGTCGCTGCTCCGTTGTCCCATCCATACTGTTGTAGCGATATCTTCTAGTATGTCGCCTCCCTTTTTCTTATAGATGAATGTGAGATTTCCAGTGCCTCTTGTAGATAGATGTGAGGGCAATAATTACAGACAGAATACCTTAGTCGGACTCTTGGGCTGATGTTCCTTTTCCTTATGTGATGCCCTAAGCCTTAACCAGTCCTGTGAACGTCTTCATTAAATCACCTAAGGTAATACCATCCTTAGCTCCCTGTATGGAAGGGTTTCCTGTCTTCGTCACCTTGCTCTTGACGGCTCCTCCTGTTGAGTGCTCCTGATGCGTTATAGTGTGGAAGGTGGCAATTACTGATGTGACATCAGCAATTTGGTCAATGTTTGTACAATTCTTTATGTCCAGCATCTGGCAGAAGGCGAAGTGGCTGTGATGAAGGAAGGAGAGGATCGTATTCTTCCTGGCTGTTGGGGATGCCTTGTTCTTCTTAGCATCTGGCTGCTCAATTCCGTCCACATCGTAGTTCTTCCTTTTCACACCACGCTTATCTTCGTCCATCGGGGTAGCATCGCTCGATGAGGCCATCTTCTTCTTTTCCAATCAAATTTCCAATCAAAATCCCCCCCCCCCCCTCTCCCCCCAAGAGCACGAAAAAAACATCTATTTTTTATAAATACTATCTTATTGCCTTTATTTTTTATCAAACTTTGGTCTATTAAGTAAAGTTTTGTTACGGCTTTGGTCTTTTAGGTAAGGTTTTGTTAGGGGAAATGTCAATGTTGGGGTCAATTTTTATGGACCTAAGATTTAGTAATTTATTGTGCTGCTTTGTTTGACCCTAAACATAAGTTGAACACATGGTTACACTTAAGCTCCGAAAACACTGCTAGCGTAGCTAGTACCCCTCAGTGTTGCTTGAAATAGAAAAGAGTGACGACGAATATCTTCAGAACTTCAATACTTCCATCTCTTCCCAGCTAAAAACTATCAGGCCTGATATTTTATCTTTCTTATATTTAAAATCAGCTATTAATTCCAAACTTAGTTAATTATCATATTTATAATTATAACTATTATCATTAAAGTTTTTCCTTCTATAACTTCTTATTTAAAAATATAGATTCATATAATTTAATTTATTCTTTTATCCCCGACTTATAATTTAAATCCTAAACCTCAAACCAATGCCTTCTCAGACACCTTTGCACCCTTTCGTACGGAGGTATTTGTCAAGATCTGCTAGAAACAAGTAGAACAGTATAGGGCTTAGAATTTCACCTTGTAATATGCCCTTTGTAATATTTAATGCTTTGGTTTTACCTTCAAAGGTATTTATTTTGGTCGTCGCTTCCATGTAAAACTGCCTGACTAGCCTAACAAACTTTGCACTGATCCCTATATTAAATAGTTTTTTAAATAGGAGCTGACGGTCTAATGAATCAAACGCATCTTTAAAATCAATTAAGGTAACAACAACTGACCTTCTGGGCAGGCGGAGATGGTTTTGCAGCAAGCCGTTAATAATAAAAATGCTGTCTAGGATTGACCTTCCTCTTCTGAACCCGTTTTGTCCTTCGGCGAAAATCTTATTCTCCTCGCACCACCTTGTCAATCTGTTATTTAGTAGGTGAGTAAATATCTTGGCTATATTGTTCACCATGGATATCCCTCTGTAATTAGAGGGATCCATACTGTCTCTTTTTTTTTATATATGATTGTGGTCTACATCTGTGTCCATACCGATGGAAAAGATGGAGACAAGATTTTGAAGATATATTCGGCAAACTATGTTTTCGTTCAGCTTCTGAAAGGAAACAATGGGTCAACATGGGAGAGACCTATGCTCAGAAATGGGCCTAGATTCTGATACAAGTAAACTAAAATAAATAAATAAATATATATATATATATATATATATATATATATATATATATATATATATATATATATATATATATATATATTTACTTTCCAGTCTTGTCCAGAATCACTCTTGCTTTACAATTCCTGTATATATATTCAATCACACCAATGTATTGAGGATTAACTCCTTGTTCTTGCAATGCTTTAATCATGTAGCCGTGATCATTAGAATCAAATGCTGTTTGGTAATCGATACGTGTAATGTAAATCACAAATTGGTATTCATTTGCCCTTTCGATCTGTTGTTTTACAGTATGAATATGATCTATTGTGGAAAAACCACGCCTTAAACCAGCTTGTTCCATACCTATATTCTCCTCAATTACACTGTGTATTCTCTTTTGAATTATTTTACTGAATATTTTAAAATATAATTATTATAAGGAAGTAAAAAAATTGATAGCTTGTAACCATAATTGAGAGTATAAAGAATTTAAATGCAAATCATTATTTTAGGAAATAATATTTAAAAGGTACTTTAATCTAAGGATGGCCGTTGCCAAGCGATGCTTCTAACTAAGACAGAACCTCTTTATTTACTCATTTTCTTTCTACTTATTTTATAATTAAAACTGACTCTAATCACACTAATTTTTATATATTCTTGTACGGTAAGTTGAGATCTAAATGCACATACCTTTTAAAAGGAGATGTTTACTTGCGTAGAGAAGGTATGATGAATAAAACATGTGTTGTTTGCTCGACAATGCTTTCTTTTTAGACGCTTTTAAACAAATGGTTCACTTATTGGAGCTGAAAAGACTGTATCGAGATCGAGTCGCGTGCCACCTGTTATTCCTACCCTACCATTTATACCTCACGCCCTATTCTATTACGTCACATTAAAAACCGCGAATCTGATTTAGATTCGTCACCCAAAATCACGGCTTCAGTATAAACTATGCAAATACTATAGTAAAGAATACATCGCTACCTCGGAGCAAGACTGTCACAACTCAAAAATGTGAGTTTTGGGAAATCATGTTTTAAAGTCACTGATAATAGTCAATGGCTCTTCACTTTTGATTATATAGAATAGCGTAACAAGCTTTTATACGGTTATTACAATTTACCTTTAAGTAAATTTTTCTTAGCTCCCACCTTCATAACACCCATTAAACCCCTTAAGGGCTTTGACTTGTGTCGGTTTTGCTTAAAAACTTTTGATCCATGTTTTGAGTTGTGACAGTATTGGAGAAAATGGAAATGAAAAAACAAAGAGGCTTTAATTTTAACATTTATTTTTATTGAAGTTCTAAAATACACAGTTTATTCAAGTTCCAATAAAATGTGTCAGTTTCACCAAAACAAACCGCATGTTTGTTATATGCCAATGTCTATGGACGTCATTAATTTGAAGGCCGAGTCTATTCGTGTTACGTCGCTCTCTTCGGCAGCATTGGGGATGCCACATACCCTTGCCCTCGGCCCCGTAGAGATATATTCGCGATAGGCTTCCTGTGGAACAGCGAGTGTCAGTTTTATCTGGGCCCTTAGGATGTTGTCGTTTCTTTCACTCAGTATTGGCGTACCGGTTATCTAGCATCGGGAAGTTTAGACAGGAGAAGATGAAGCTTTTCAAGGCGTCTAGTCTTTGCCAGGGAGCGAGTTTCGCGTTTAATATTAGTAGGGCTTTCTTACCGATGTCTTCTATTGTAGCGTCTGAGTGTATAGGTCTGAAAACGACTGGGTTCCCCAGGAAGCGGGCGACTTCACCCTCTGTTATGGCTTCGATGGGATTGCCAGCGATAAAGAACCGGCTCGGTCGGGTTCCTGCGGATTTGGCCTGATAGGTGAATCCTTTTACATTTGTTGCTGTTTGTCGTTTGCCCGAGCTGGGCTATTGAAGATGACGCTTCGTCGAGCAATGCTTGGAAGGTTTCAAAGTTCGGGGCTAAGATGGAGATGTCTTCAGCAAAGGCAAGAATATGAGGTTGGTCGGTATTGGCTCTTCGTGATACTCTATGTAGTACGGTGTTGATTGTCATGTTAAAAAGTATGCCGCTAAAGGGGGCAGCCCGGTCTTACTCGACACTTGATCGGTATTTGTTCCGTGACTCCTTTGTGCCATCGAGTTCTCGACGAGGCGTCTCCATACAGGTCCTTTGTCATTTCATACAAGGTTTCACCTACTTCGGTGGCTTAGAGGGCCCTCTGTACTGCGGCGTGTAAAATGTTGCTCCAAACGAGTAACTAATTTATTACCAGGTTATGCAGGCGTCGCCTTCTTTCGTGCGGGCAACTTCCAGTACTCGGTGTAAAGTGTTGTGTTCGAAGACCCCGTCGGCTGGCATGAAGCCTTTCTGGCCTTGGTGTGTAATCGAGCTATTTGGGCATCAAGTGTATAATCTCTGCGCCAGCAGTCCTGTGTTAAGCTTGTAGATAGTTTGGCAGAGGCTTATAGGGCGCTAGTTATCCAGATTGTGTTGTTAGTCTTTATTGGGGTCTTTAGGTGTATTTTAGCATCGTTAGGGATAGATGGATGGGGTCGGGGGTTGGTTCTTACATTCCCAATTTTTTTCTGTTTTGCTACAACTGAACAGCTTCTGTGAACTGTTTTACTTGATTTTGGAGCAGTTGCCATCTATCCGAAGTGGTAGGAAGTGTTAAGGCTCCGCCTGATCTTGCATGTTTTAGTTGTTAATCTATTTTGTATGTAAGCTTTTAATTTATATTATTTATTTATTACTATACCTTAATTTGTTCTTAAAACTAATTTGCACTATTCGCTACACTTATCCGCGATCTTCAAGGAAACAAATTTAGAATGAGTATGATGCACTTGGCGTATTTATTTACAATAAAGGGAAGGTTGCAAACAGGTTTATTAGAGCCTCCTTCCCCTATCCAGCACGTACTCCTTCCTCGACCCAGCGGGTGTAACCTCCACCACACCACGTCAACCTGGGACTCAGCCACCACTAGCGGTTTCCAATCAAGCACCTTCAGTGCTGATTTGGGTAAGCTAGACCGTCGGAAACCTACCGAAGATGGTTACCATTTTTGTGCCTGCCGACGTGAGTACGTGTTTATAGTTTAGCACTTAATTTATTATTTATTTATTATTCATTTATACTTCTTTAGTGACCGGCCCCCTTCTAACTTACTTCATTAGACTTAATACTTCTGTATTAACACTTTCCTATGTGTCTGAGTAGAGTTTTGGAGGTTTACTGTCTCTACTGGCTTGGCACTGTGCAGCCAAGCCACGCGTTCGGAACAGTGGATATCCCGAAGTCTTCACCGCTCATCCCTACGGCTCAGGCAGTGTCAACGTACCATTAGATACCATTTAGACTAGATTAGTAGTAGAGTGACCTGGCCACTCATATATAATTGTATTTTGTTTATTTAGTTACCACCTTTTTCTTACTCTGTTTCTCTGTGTGTCTGTCGCTAATTAATTCATTTAAACTAATATTATATTTCAAATTTATATATCTAATATTATTGCTGTTAACTAATGCTTGCTACTTGCTTAATATATAATTATTGCATTGTGTACTTATTATTATTTTTATTTAATTTATTATCAGCCTTATTTTCTCCCGGCTTTAGCTATCTACAGGGATTCTCTTCTCTGGAGTGTTTGGTTCCCTATTCGTTACCCATATCCGAGTCCATCTCCTATGGGCCGAAACAAGAAGGGTGACCAGTTGTTGGAAGATGGGGCCATATTTTTTTTTATGTATTGGAGACTGGGTTTGTAGTTGTTCTTGGTTGGGGGCCGCAGATTGATCGCCCCGCTATTATTAAGGTTGGGAATGTTATCATCTAAGACCTGAACGTCCATTCTGTCAGTCAGTGGTGGATGTTATGTTATGGTTGTTACGTCGCTACTATCAGGTGATGTTTCTAGGTCCGGAATAGCATCTGGTGTTACGATGCGGGGGGCTGGATTGTAGGTGGGTCCGTGGATGTCAGGTGGGTTTCGTTAATAGAGTTGCTAGAGTCATAGACGCTCCTGAGTCCTGGGTTGAGTCGCTCAGAACTTCCAGGTTGTTGTCTTCTCAGTTGTTGTCGAGTTGATGTAGGTAGTTCCGATAGAAAGTGGGTGTGCAGGTTTATACACGTGGCGACCTGGGCGGGTTTGTTTTATGGCGTATCCCTTTGGAAGTTTGAAGTGTCTGCCTTGTGAGGCCTTTAGCTTTGCAGACCCAGCAATGTTGATTCTTGTTTGGGGTTTCCATGTGGTGGGCTATGGGGCTATATGACATTTTATTGATCCGATTCCGGAGGGCCAGGTTTTTTCTGTTAAGATGGCTGTACATCCAGCTTCCGTGCAGGGGAGTTGGAACTGGCCGAGTTGGTTGAATTCTAGCGGATACCAGACATGGAGTGTGTCTGCGAGTCTTGTTACCCCAGCTGGTTCAGCCTGGAATTCAACCTGCGGCGTTTCAAGTGAGTATACGAGTGACGCTATGGAGGTGTTATGCAATTCCGGGGAAGGAGGGACGACGAAGTTCCTCTTCTTGAGTGCCCGATTGTGGGATTAATATTTATAATCTGTAGTATTTCCAGTCTACAGCAGGTCTTGTTAGTGTACTAATGGCAGGGGCTGTTACAAGGGTAGGATAATATATACCAGAGTTTAAAGGAAAAAGTGGAACGCTGTTAATTTGAGTTTGCTAAGGTTATGTAAGGACAACTTGGGCTTTAAGAGCAAAATTTGGCGGTGAAGGTGTCCTAGTACTAATTATGGACCATTGTAGACCAGGAAGAAGTTTTACTATTTTCTTAAAAGGAAATAAATAAAATAAAAATGAAAGTATAAAAATAAAGAGAAAAAGTAAGGTATACATTTTATGTAGTCTATATTCAACTCGTCCTGTGATTGGTCAATGATAACTCAGGTTACATGTTTAAGGGTTTGTTTAATAGTATATATGTTTAATATAAATATCACAATGCGTTGACTTATAATTTACATAGTTTTGATAATATCTATTAATCAATATTGTATATTAATCGATATAATATAATAAATATTTGAATACTTCTTAATTCCTTAAGTCCTAGGTGATACTGCCTCTAGTTAAGTTATACAGGGAGTCACCTATCCTAGATTTATAGTGTACCCTTATTGAGAGGCAAATATTTGTTTAAGTTCAAAATATTTAAAAAAAAAAAAAAAAAAAAATGTAATTTATGAGGATACTACACCAATGGCGATACTCACTCTTACTTTGGCCAACAATAAGATTATAAAATGTTTCACCTGTTCCTCCAGGCGCATCTTTAAAGTATATTTTTCCTAAATTATTCTCGATATTATTAATCAAATTAAAATAAACTTTTGTTTGCTCTCCCGTCAAAAGGGTTTCTTTGTGGTTTACTTGTTTTATTTCAAAGATTCTTTCAAATAAGTCCGGTTGATAATGTTTTCATTTCGATTCGGTTTTGGCAATCCATACTCATCCAATGGTTTGCCAGCAAGACCTAAAATATAATTTTTTATTTATATCAACGTGTTTTTCTAAACTTGATCCATTAAACTATCATTATCTGGTTTTCTTCTATTGATTGATGATTCTAATTTTTTTAAGATGTCTTCTGCCAGACTGAATTTAAATTTTACCTACAATGACAAAGGATGGGATAATTGACAGAAAACAATCATAATAGTAAACAGGTCTCGAAGCTTTGGGGCTGAGTGTGCTAAAGTTATTTCTTCCATTGCTTTTTCCCAATGAATATCATCTTCCAACAGGCCACGAGCTTTATATGCTGCTTGATAAGTTGACAGTGTTACCATGGACTTTTTATATATCTACAAATGAGGTAGGTCGACGCACTTCATGGAGAAGCAGTCGAAGATAATAATATCACTTTTATTTGGGTGTATCATGAAAACTCGACCAATAACGCGTTCTTTCTTAATACCAGGCCAGAGTTCTACTGCCTTCCCTTGATTTCTGTGATTAAATTTGTTTTTTGCCCATATGAAGGTATCCCACAGTAATGTAATGTTTTAGTGAAACTGTCCACTTTACAAAGTTCGAAAAATCCTAGAAGTGTTGTTATTGGTGGATTGTTTACTTTTTCGTGGACACGTAAAATAAACACGTTGTCCATTCTCAATATGTACTGTACAGCGAGATGAAATACAATACAGGCGGGTATCATTCATGAATGGGAAAGTCGAGAATTCTTCAAAAAGTCTCAGAGCTGCAAATATATCTGCGAGTTAAAAATTTACTTACTTCGTCTTTTTTATTTTCTACTACGAATGTGGCCAAATCACTCCTGATGAGCGTTTAAGTATTCTCGAAAGAAGTGGGTTATATGGATCAACCCATGAATTATCAACTTTACGTTAAAAAACGTCAAAAAACTCCTATAAAACACCTTGATCGACAGATCTTCTTCTATAAGAGGGATAACCATCATCGCCTGTTTTAGGGAATGGAGTAAGAGCCTTGGGATACTTTTTAGAACATTTTCCTGATTTCATACATGGAAAATTATTGTTCAAAGTACCACAGGGACCGTGAATCATGTGCTTTTTTATCATTTCAAAAAGTTTAGGGTCTTTTGTAGGGTCAGGTATATCAGCTCTAATTGCGTTGTCAATAATATTTGCGGTAATTTTTTTCTCAAGCCAAACCCAAAGATGGATGAGTGGAAATCCTCTTTTTTGCCACTCTACACTATACATATAGCACAAAACAGTACCAAAGAGTTTGCCTTTTATTATAATATTCATTAGTGTTTTTACTTCAAGATAAACAACTCTACTTATAATGTCATGTCGGTCATATTTTCTTGTCATTTAGGGTTGCATGTAAGAGTTATAAATAGATGTGGGGCACCACGGGCGCGGACATAAGTCATTTCATCTTGAGCTTTTTCGTGCATATGTCTAGGATCTCCAATGAAAGATAATGGCAAAATTACTTTTTTCAGTAATTCATCTGTGTCTAGATCTGCATCTGGCTGTTTGACTGCAACCTTAAGGTGAATGTCAGAACGTAGTTTTTTTTGGTTTCTAATTGTACTTTCGAATAAAATCACGTAATTTGCTTGTGCAGCTTCCCTGAGTTGCGTGATAGTAAATTGACACTCATCACTTCATAACATAAAGCTGTAAATCTTTTCCATTGCTTCATCAATTTTACTTGAGTGCTTATCTCTTGTGGACCACGTAATGTTTTTTGCACTGCTTTACACTGGTTCATTAACAGCAGGTAGCATACACAATTATATTTTGCTTTTGAGATACAATTAGCTCCTCGTTCTTTATACGCCGGGGTCTATTGGCATTTCTGTAAGCACCAAACTTGCCCGCACGATTATACAGCCGTCGGAAGAGATGGTGTTCCGGCTGACGCCGATCAGGATTCCTCAACCGATAAATTCTTGCTGTTACCTTGCCGCTCAACCTTGCCTCACCATAGACAACAAGCATATCACGGTACTCTTCATTAGAATACGACATTGTAAGAGAGTTAGTTATAATTTTGTATAATTTACCTTGTTCACAATAAAACTAGAACGTTTTTTTTTTCCCAATAACTCCTCAGCACTTAAATAATTTGTCCAGTTATGTTTACTTTAAATTAGGCACTGCCAAGAGAATTTCGATGTAATCAAACCACAGGAGCAACCTATTAGATGAGAACCTCCCTTGTTCTTAAAATTTCAATTTTCACCAGTAATATGCTTCGATATTTCTCGATGATAATCATCTTGTAATGGGTAGGATACCAGCATGTCAGCAGTAGAAAATAATGAAATTAAAGTTATGACTTAAAGTACCTTCATTTGTAAAATACAGATAATTGGTGTTAATAAAAGTTACAAACCAAGTTCATTCATACACGCATTCATTCACTTTTGAAGTAGTTAAATTAATAATTAAGAAAGCAAACTATCAAAGTTAAATTATCAAAGTTCATTAAAAAATATATATATAATTCAAATATAAAAGGACTAATAGCTTATGCAGAAATGCATAATCTCTCGATAAAATTTAAATTTAAGGCTAAAGGTAATGAAAATATCTATTGCAAAGTATCTATTTATACTTAATGTTCAAATTGGTGGCCGTTTTCCAGTAGGCATCGCCTGACTCTAACATGAAAGGAACGAAGAGCAGCCTTGATTTCTAATCTCTAACTGCCTCTCGGATTTTCCTTTTTATATCCTTTATCCCCACCCCCATAGATAGAAATCTAAGGGTGTCAGATCGGGTGATCTTGCTAGCCATGCAACTGGACCTCCCTGTCCGATCCAACGTTGAGGATATTCAAAGTTTAAGTGCTCCCTAATAGTCCGAGAGAAATAAGCAGGACAACCATCAAGTTGAATCCATATTCTCTGGCAAAGACCTATAGGAAAATGTTCTAAGAGTTCAGGAAGTTCGTCTTCCTAAAGATCCTTCCGTTTAGGGCCCTGTCAATGAAGTATAGACCAACTATCTGGCCACCAATAATTCTTCACCAGGTGTTCCCAGACCACTTGTGTTGGGAATCAACTTCTCAGGCAGTGAGGGTTCACTTTACTACAGTAATGTCTTCATTATAGTAATGTAAATGGTGCTATTTACATTGCCATCGCTAAAAGATGAAGCTTCGTCCGTCCACAGCACTCGGCGGATAAATAATGCTGTATCCGTTTCAATCATATTCTCTGCCTATCCACAAAATTCCCGTCTCCTCCTAAAGTCATCGTCTTATAAGGCTTGGTGGAGCAAAGTTTAGATGGATGAAAGCCACTATCCTGCAGAATTCGGAGTACTGTTTTATGATATCTCGTGGCTACTCGCATGAGGGAAAGCAGTACTGCTACAATTAGCTCCTCGTTCTTTATACGCCGGGGTCTATTGGCATTTCTGTAAGCACCAAACACACGATTATACAGTAGGGTGGGTCGAAAAAACACTTTTTTCGAGATAGTAACCACCGTACCTCTAAAAACTTGCCATTTCATGAGAAAATCACGAGAAAAAAATTTGAGCCAAATCGGGCCCCCCCTAGGTCTCCCGCTGGGGGGTCAAAGTTTTGAAATTTTTGAAAAAACACGATTTAAACTAATTTTTTGTGCTTTTTTACTATGTTAGTCATTTTTAATCTATGTTTAAGGCATCTTTCTATAATCTACAATTTTTTCTGTATAAGGAAATGCCTTTATGTGATAAAAAATAAATAATACGATGTAACATAACAAATGACATATATAATAATTATGGTAAAAACCTAAAATGTCAAATTAAACAATTTTTAATTTTAGGTTGCCCCTCCTAGCTTATTTTTGACTTATAATGCTACAAATCAAAAACAATTATCAGAACTTACCACAAGAAGGTATTTGCAATTCGAGCTCCACCTAATAACCCCCCCCCCCCCCCCCCCCCCCGATTTTGATTGAAAAGTTAAATGTTGAACTTTCAATTAGTGCTAATTAAATTTTAGAAATGCATCATTATATACAACTAATTATAAACTATTTGTTTTAAACTACTATAGCAATATATACAATACTAATATTTTACTTATATATTATACAAATTAATACTTAAATTTTAACGACATTATATACAAAATTAAAATAATTTGTCTGATTAAATTTTTTATAATCTAAACGGAAAAATCTTTTTTACTCTCGAATTTAGGAATTTTTCCCCCATTGTTTAATTTCTGGAGAATAAAGAAATCCTCGATCCTCTGCTTTATGAATGTCACTGGTAGCTTTTGTAACCAGCTTTGTATTTTATGTTTGCTAGAACCTTCGCTTTCAAGATAATAACGAGGAATGTAAAACTAGTGTTGTAGTGAGAAATGTTGCAGAAAATGTTATCAAAATTTGGTTAAAAACCTCTATTCAATACAGAATCAACTGTTATTAATCGTATATTAAAGTATCATAAAAAATACAAACAGTTGAAGAAATGGGCTTTGAAAAAAAAAATAATAAAAAAAAAATACATTCAATGTGGTTAATGTTAAAATAAAATAATTCATTGAAGAATCGAAGAAATTATTTTGTATATGTTTCTTCAAATATAAGGATTTTTCTCGTTGTAATTGCAGTAAGGAGAAAAGAGTGCTTTTAAATGAGCGTGCTTTTTTGACACATCGGAGCACATCATGAAATATGGTCATGGGAACAATTGATGGAAGGACTTCAAATCATTTGAGAAAAGAGCTTTAAGAAATGAGAGAGATCTCAACACAGGAACACCGCTTACTTCATCTGAAACTACAGCAACAAGTGCCACTGATTCAGAGTTTGAGGTAAATATCCGGCAAATAAGTAACCAAATGAGAATACCTCTTTCGACTCTGGCAGAGGTCACCGTAAGAACGGGTGTTTCTAACAGAGCAGCTGCGATGATAGCCTCCGCTAACCTAGATGACGCAGGCATTTTAGATTCTTCACCATCATGTGTGATAGATCGCAGTAAAGTTCGCAGGGAGAAGCAAGTCAAATATATTGAATAAAAAAAAATCGAAGAAAAAACAAAAATTACTTTGAACGGACTATATTTAGATGGCACAAAGGGCGAAACAGTGGAACTCACAAAGAAAGGTACAAAGATCCATAAAACAATTGAGAAAGAGGAAAATGTTGTGCTCCTCCAAAAACCATGATCTAAACATTTGGACTTTGTAACTCCGTTAAGTGGAACTGCTGAAAGTTTAGTGTCTTCAATCTTTAATGGTTTAAAAGAAAAAATATTGAATGTTCAGATTTGTTGGTATTTGGCTGCGATGGAACCAATTTAAATACTGAAATAAGAAGAGGTGCCATAAGACTTGCAGAATGCAGACTAGGAAGATCTCTACAGTGGTCAATATGCCAACTTCATAGCAATGAGTTGCCACTTCGGCATCTAATACAGCATTTGGATGGCAAGACTTAAGGTCCATATATTTATTCTGGGCCAATAGTTATAGATACATATTGAAGTTAGAAAGGATGGATGGAATGAAGTTCTCACTGCAAGAAACAAGAATTTTGAAAACAAAGAGGCAAGGATTTTCAAAATTCCTAAAATTAATTTTGATGCCTCAAACTACGTTAATATGATTGACTGGAGCTCTATAAAAGTGACTGAACCACCGCTGACAAGAGTAATTTCTACAGACGAGGTCACAGCAGCAGTATTAGACGGTCGAATGCCTCAAACTAATTTAAATTATCCTAGTCATACTCAAGCTGTTGAGCGGATAACGTTGTCCAACGAACTCAGCCTGATGGTCATTTGTAAAATGAACATGTGTACCAAATTTCAACTAACTCAGTTATCTTTTACTCAAGTTATCGTCATCGGTAGATTTTGTAAAGCTGGTTACAAAAGCTTCCAGTGACAATCATAAAGCAGAGGATCGTCATTTCTTATTCTCCAGACATTAAACAATAGGGGGGAAAATGCCTAAATTCGAGAGTAATAAAGATTTTTCCGTTTAGATTATAAAAAATTTAATCGGACATATTATTTTAATTTTGTAATTATAAGTTTGTATATAATGTCTTTAAAATTAAGTATTAATTTGTATAATATATAAGTAAAATATTAGTATTGTATATATTGCTATAGTAGTTTAAAAAAAAAATAGTTTGTATTCAGTTGAATGTAATGATAAAATTCTCAAATTTAATTCGCACTAATTGAATTTTCCAAATCGGGGGGAGGCGGGGAGGGGTTATTAGGTGGAGCTCGAATTGCAAATACCTTCTTGTGGTAAGTTCTGATAATTGTTTTTGATAATTGTATAATTGATAAATGTTCTGATAATTGTGTAGCATTATAAGTCAAAAATAAGCTAGGAGAGGCAACCTAAAATTGAAAAATTGTTTAATTTGACGTTTTGGGTTTTTACCATAATTATTATATATGTCATTTGTAATGTTACATCGTATTATTTATTTTTTATCACATAAAGGCATTTTCTTATACAGAAACAATTGTAGATTATAGAAAGATGCCTTAAACATAGATTAAAAATGACTAACAGTAAAAAAGCACAAAAAATTAGTTTAAATCGTGTTTTTTCAAAAATTTAGACCTAGGGGGGGCCCGATTTGGCTCAAATTTTTTTCTCGTGATTTTCTCATGAAATGGCAAGTTTTTAGAGGTACGGTGGTTACTATCTCGAAAAAAGTGTTTTTTCGACCCACCCTATTATACAGCCGTCGGAAGAGATAGTGTTCCGGCTGACGCCGATCAGGATTCCTCAACCGATAAATTCTTGCTGTTGCCTTGCCGCTCAACCTTGCCTCACCATAGACAACAAGCATATCACGGTACTCTTCATTAGAATATGACATTGTAAGAGAGTTAGTTATAAGTTTGTATAATTTACCTTGTTCACAATAAAACTAGAACGTTTTTTTTTTTCACAATAACTCCACAGCACTTAAATAATTTGTCCAGTTATGTTTACTTTAAATTATGCACAGCCAAGAGAATTTCGATGTAATCAAACCACAGGAGCAACCTATTAGATGAGAACCTCCCTTGTTTTTATTAACAAACCCTTGTAACATTTAGTAAATTTAATTATCTATATATGCTCGTTGGCACAGCAATATCATAACTTAAATTTAGTTTATTTACTAATATGCTAGCATCCAACATATTCGCTCACCCAGCACGTACCTTATTATTTGGAATTAAACATATTATTGGTTGGTAAACTCAATCAAGAAGGAAGTAAGAAGGGAAGAGTGAAACTAACAGTTAAATCATGCTCACTGCTCACGTAATTTACAGACAGATCTGAGTCACAGCCACTATATATTGTTATTAAACTAAGTGTTCATACATGAACTACAACACTTTAAAACGATAAATGTAAACTAAACACATGTTATCACAAAGGAGGACTAGCACAGTAAAAGGCCGAGGTGAAGTAGGGTGTAGTGTAGGGTAAGAGAGTGAGAGTAGGCTGTAGACTACTGTAGAGAGTGTAAGGGTAAGGGTGCTCTCACACTGGATCCGACTACATGCGAATTTTGGTCGTGCGTAGTCGTACATAGTCGGACGAACTATCCCAACCTTAGCAATGTTATCAGCGCTCTCACACTGCATCCGACACTGCATCCGACCTACTCCTCCGACTACGTGCGTATACCTCCGACCTGCGGCTCGATCCCAGCTGGCTCGGATTTTCGTCCGACTACATGCGACAAAAACTACATACCCTACAGTTTTTAATAAAGCCTTTAGGTTGTTTTACAAAGTTTTTCATACCTTTTTACACATTTTTTTACACAGTTTTTTATAGTTTTTATTTACTTTTTTTATACAGTTTTTTACATAGTTTTTTTTTTTTAACTTTTTTTTTTACACTAAACTATTTCATTCTACTAGGTAAAACAACCCATTCATATTGTCAAAATGTTCGTATACGATAAAAAAAAACTAAAATATAAAGTAAAAAGGCAACCACACTCGACGACGTCTCCAACAAGTCTGAATGTAGAGGGTGAAATGTAGAGGGTAGAGCTAAGTCGTACTACCGAGTCGTGCGTAGTCGGGTCCAGTGTGAGAGCTCCAAGTCGTACTACCAAGTCGTTCGTAGTCGGAAGTAGCATGTAGTCGGATCCAGTGTGAGAGCACCCTAAGGGCGCAGGTGGCGCGCGCATGCGTACTCGAAGTCTACGACTGTCTTTGTGAATAACACCCTCTCCTCATCTACGTTTGACTCGCTGGAGTTACCAACCTGACTCCTTGAACAGTAAATACTGGTCTTTCTTACGATCTTAACCTTACGCTTATACAACTGTAGCTTTATTTTATTACGATATGTATTACAAATTCCATGTTAAACTTTTCTAGGATAAGAGATACTTGGTTTACTTTAAACATATTTAATTTCCTTTATATTTTTTGCCCTTGCAAGTTAGGCCTGGGCACGTGCCCATCGTGCCCCTATGCCCTATAGTTAAATCGGCCCTGCAGGCAATGAATTTCATGAGTCTTTCCGGTGCGGGGTCCAACTTCGTTGTCACAGGTTCCCGTTCTCGGGTAGTTTTCTTCCACCCCCACTCATTAGGCTCAATGTGATTTCCCAGCCAAACTTGCACTTAAAGGTAAACTCTTCGACTATGGAACTTTGCTGCATCTGGTGATGGTGGTAGGTATAGATAGAACATAAGTTAAGTTTTGTTTCTGTCGCGCACTGGATGAATTTCTTGAAGCGAATTCTAGCAAGAGATAATATCGATATAACTCCGTTTCGGTCTATCGTAGGATAAGGAAGTCTATATAAGATTTGCAGCTATTTTCGAGATGACCATGACCATTTGTATCCAAAGTTCTAAATGTTCACAAATGATTTCATAATTGTGTTTCTGACTTCAAATAGAGTTTGAATACCAATTTTCGCTCTTATCAGATCAAAAATGGTAATATTTATATTTATTTCCATTTTACCCCCTTACGGATAGCATATCAATTTATTCAGCATTTTTTTTCCTTTTGTCGTCTGCAATATTAGTCCCAATCATAAATTTAAAGTTGTCAAAAAACATCAGTTTCTACAACAATTCTATATCTTTCATTAAAATTAACCAGAGGGAGCGATTGAACACCTCCCATTCTTCTTCGGTTAAAAAGTACAAGTTGCAAAACTGATATTTTGAAAAAGTGCAGGCGCACAATAGAATCATTTTTCCATATCTCGCTAGTCTTCTCTGATTCTCTACAAAGATGCTTGTTGAATTTATGAATATCCTCAGCTAGAGGAATGGCTTCTTGCTCATTATTATTTTCAAAAGGGGTGTCTTGAGATATGGGAGTTAACACTGGTATTGGACTTTTCCTCTCAACTATTCACCACCTACCAGAGATTTAACTAATAACTTTCAAAATTTGATGCTGCTTTTACCTGACAAACCACACGCTTTCCATCAATGGCTCCGACACAATGAGGGAATTGCCACAGTGTATTGAATTCCATTGTAGATTGTTTCCAGTCTGGAGAAATCTGCAGGAATCTGTTCAAGCACCTATAAATGATAATAATTGAAAATAAAATTCCAGAGACATATAAGTACACAACTTCCTTACCTTTATAAATGATAAACTTCAAAGTAAAAAAAATTAAATTAAGTAGGTACCTGCCAAAGCGCTGAGCAAGTTCTCTACTCGACTCCTGAAGCTGTAGATTTCCGTACCCTAAAAGCACAGGTTAGGGAAACCATCGAATCACCTGAAGCCAAGAACATTTAACTTTAATTTACCAAATTAATTATAATAATAATAAAAATATGACATTTTAAAAGTTAAGTAACATTTTTCTGAGAAGAAATTATGGTCATGACTGGTTACTGCCTACTGTCCTTAAAGGATTGAAGAATCTGCTGGCGGGAATGAAATATAGCTAGGTGAACAAAAAAAGAGATTAAATAAAGAAATTTAGAAGAAAACAAGACATATAGGTACGCAGGACTAGAAAACATATTACTTATTAATACTTTGCTGTGGCTATATTATATTACTTGCATTTACTCTCCTTGACATTCATGGCAGCGGCAATCCATAACGTTGTCTTCCATTGGATTTTTCCCAAATCCAGGATAGGCTCGCTCGATCCCTGAGAAAAATCCGCATCTTTTGAGCAAATGTTTTCTGGTTGAATGCATCATTTTGGCGATACATCCACTTACCGACGTACTTATCCAATTGCTCCGCCCCAGTGCATGAGCAATAGGCCGTGGCACTACGACAAATATGCAGTACATACTTTATTGTGTAGTTGTGCAATAGTTTGTTTTTGTGCAATTTGGACTATAATGGCTATTATTACTCATGGAAAAACACAGCCAAGTTAAATAAAGCGCGTTATTCAATGTGCTATAAACAAAAATTCTTATTTGTTCAATTTTCGAGTGGGTATAAAATTGAAGCTACTGAAGTGTAGATTCAAGTGACCCTAAAAAGTAGTTGCAAGTTATACTTTTTAATGATTGCATAAACTTTTATAAATAAATATAGGGTGTTCCAAAAGTAGCGCCGAATTTCAAGTTTTCACTATGGTTTCCCGTGAAGGTTGGTAGCCATGATTTTATCATTTTTGTTATCTATTATCATTCCGATTTGTGTTACCGACCCGTTCGTTGCTTAGTTAGTGTGTTTATGCGATTTTGTAACCATGGAACAACTCTCTACAAAACACCAAATTTTGGTGTTGAAAACTTTTTGCAAGTGCAATGAAAAAAGCCCCACGGCACGGTCTTTTAGATCTAAGACCTCAAAAAGTTGTGTTTACAACTCTTTTAAACAACTTGTAAACAACTTGTTGTTTACAACAAGTTGTATGCAACTCTTGTAAACAAGTTGTTTACAAGTTGTGCTCCACGAGTTGTGACAACTTAGACTCCTGTAGGAAAAAAAAGTTAAAATTTATTACAATACATACATCCAACCGCTATCACAGGCCATCTTCTTGTCTTCAAATTGGCACAATAGTTCCTTCATTTCATATCGAGTTGATAGACACCCCCTTTGGTTTGATTATACAACGCTATAATCTCAGGTTTCGTACTTATAGGATCATCAAACGCTTTAAGGTGCATGGACGAGAGAGCAATTATAGCCCGATTTTTTTTTTTTTTTTTTTTTTTTTTTTTTTTTTTGGAACATATGACAATGATGTAAATTTATCGGTGTACCCGTACATCTTTGTACCAACTGTTCCTTTTGCGTTTTTCAGGAACTCTGGAGGAATCTGTGGTTTGTTGGCTTTGGCGGTTCCAACGAGAGTTAGCTGTTTTTCCCAAAGCACATTTGCTAGTTCTATGGACGTAAACCAATTATCGCAAGTTATGTTCCGATTTGAGCCTGCAATTTCTCTTGTGAGACGAACTACTGCCTGTGTTGGTTTTGAGAGCTCTAATTCAGCAGCTGACAACGTATGGCCATCACTTCCCTTTCCACAATATATGTAGGAGTCCAGGAGGTACCCGTTTATTGCGTCCGTTATGCACATCAGTTTGATGCCATATTTAGCCGGTTTATTTGGCATATACATCAGGAAACCCCATCTACCTCGGAATGGCAAGCGTTTCGTCCACACAAGCGTATGCTCCAATAGAATAATTTTTCTTGCAATTATTCATGCATTAATCGAAAAGATCGAATATTGCAGCAGATGTATTCTCTTTAACTCTTTCTGGGCGAGTTTCCGGGTCATCGAATCTCAGAGCTCTTACCAGAATTTCTCAACGTTTTAAAGGCATGATGGCCCTAAATATGGGTCTTCCCTAAATTCCCGTACTGAAGAGAGAAGCCAATGATTCTCTGTTAGATTTGAAAATACAACATAAAATGATGGAACCAAAAAGTGCATTCATCTCTGAAGTGGTGGTGTCTTTGTACAAAAGGTCGTTTTTATTTTGTAGTTTTTCTCTCAGTAATGCAAGTTTTCTGTTTGTTTTCTCAATTATCATCTCTGAACGTCGACCAAAAGCTATCACCTTTTTTAATTTTTATAACAACCATGTTTAATGGTGCCCATACCCTAAACAGGCAGTATGTTTTCCGGGATATATGCTGTTGTCCTTAAACCTGGAAAATGCCCAGAGTAGAGCACTAATATAATATTGTTAAAAATATAATAAAAAGTAGTATTTTTTTTATTTCTTATCAACTCATATCCATTTTCATTTTACTTCAAGTCAACTATTGTTTTACTCTTCACGCAGTCTTCAACTGACATAAATTGACAACTATAGGGAAATTTCACCTTAACTATAGTGTCATCTTCAATTAAACCTCACCAGGAGTTGCTGCTTAGTATCCATATATAGGATCAACGAAGAGACCACAAGGGTTTATTTACACCTTCTCCGTAGCTGCGAGTTTCTCTAACGCCTTCTTTTCATTTATTCGGCCATAAATTAAGATGAATTTACTATGAATTTCTTCGTATAATAGTCTATCAACAATTTTGGCACAACTTGTTTCTTTTCTTTTCTTTATAAGTTTTCCAATGTTTCATGCTGTCAATCGTTTTCTCCTTTCTTCTTTCCATAGTTATTCGCCACCTTCTCCTCTAGCATTTTTTCAATTTTCTATGATTTTCTTTTCATTCAACTGAATTTTCTGAAGAAATGTTAATTTTTCGTCCTCAAAATCTTTATTATCAAGGTCGGGTTTGCAGTCGAGCTCGCCGTATGATTGTACGTTTTAGTTCACCTGCTTTTTTTTATTGGTGTTGAATAATTTTCTTCTGCTTTTATTTTGATTTCTTTATCTTATCAAATCACAAAGCCTCCTAGAGTGCAGTTTTTTTAATGTTACACCTGGGCTAGCTTTACATACCTCTCTATGGATCACCGACTGCAGAGCTCGAGTATTATGGGAGACTGCTGCGGAGAAAGCTCTTGTTTGGTAAGAGTTTCTTTTTATTAGATTCATCCTCTTTCCTTCAATCATTTTAGCTACTATGCTATTGAATTCCTCCGCACTATTACTCGTGAGACCTTGGATCAAACCTTTTGCATGTCTAGGTAAGTAAGAGAACGTGTTACAAATCTGTGGCCACAAAGAACTTTGAAGTACATCTGAAATATCGTCAGTTTCGCTCTGCTTTGAACAAAAATAAGCAGCACATTTCTTGTGATCTCCAAATATACGTGATAAGGTGCATTTTCTATATCTTGCGCCAAACAATTGATGCGGTCTGAAAGAGGAAGCGTTTCGTCACTCCTGTAATGTTTAGCGGCTTGAGTTACAGAGCTTCTCAATTTCAATACTTTTGACTCTAGTATTCTTCTCAGCTTAACACTACCAAGAGCCTTGTTTTTTGTCAAGTCTCTTAATTTATTGCACAAATTTCTCAAAAGGTGATTGGTGCATTCAACCTTTTCTACAGCTAAGTTTTTGTGGGGTCTATTCTTTACAACTTCATAGTACACGCTGCTATCTCCATCAGCGACGATTTGGTTTAACCTAACACCAAACATTTCTTCGCTATTCCTAAAACCTTCAGATATAACTGCACTCTCTATCAAAAAGCAAAAGTGGGGGAGCTATACTTCCCTGAGATCAATTTTACCTTATTTTAGTAAAGATGAATAATGACCCGACGATATTTTTAGATTTAATTAAATGATAAAGAACTATTTTCTTTAAAAATAGTAATAATAAAAAAGCAAGATGACGGCTTTTGACTTTTTTGGTACATATGAAGTTATTGGTTACGTCTTTCGTAAATCCAAAAAGGCTACTGGTTACCTGACGCTGCTTAGAGGGAAGAAATTCCGTCGGCCACCCTTACTCTTTTCCTTAAGTCCCTCCCCAAGGGCTGCAGCCTTTGTAAGCTCTAAACCGCGAGTTCTTCAGTTTTTCGATGATACTAGGAAGGTCCCCGAAGTGTGCTTTGATGTATGCCAATCTCTGATTCACTTGGCGGTTGTTAAGAGCGCTCTTCGCCTTCGGAATGGCTAAATTACCCGAATCTTCGAAGCCCTCCCTCTATGACCTATATAAAGCCAAAGTTGTTCTCAAAAGTATTCAAAGCTTCAAATCTTTGTTGAAAGCTCATTTGCAAAGCATCAACTATCACCAAAGAATAACCTATTTCATCAACCACCAAGAAATAATTTATTTTAAAATGGTCTTCTTTTGAAAGCTCAGGAGCTTCATCTTCTCTTTGGTATGAAAATATTTCTTCTTTTCACAACTTTAAATGTGGGGTCAACTTCAGCTTCATCCGCTACTTGTGTAGCTGTGACCAATGCAGACTCAAATCCATGAAGGCGGTATTTATCTAGCCACTTTACAAATGTTTCTAAGTGGTGTACTGCTATATCGAATTACACATTTACATTTTGCCACACCTTACTGCATTTTCGCCAGAATATCAAACCATATAACAAAGCATACAACGAATTCATAAGTGGATATCTCATTTTCTAATGATTGGCATTCACTTATCAAACCACAGTCTGTGCTCCTTCATCTTACGTACAGTTGACAAGAGACAATCCTAAATCATTTAATGTATTGATTATGTAGTCGGCCAACTTCTCGCCCGCAGTTTTCTCTACAGTTACAAATTCTAAAAAAAATGTTCTCCAATCTCAGCAGTTTATTTATTTGTTATCCTTAGAATGACTGATAGCTGTTCGATTCGTGCAATGTCACGATTTTAATCAAGAATTATTGAAAAATATTTATTTTCTTTTACAGTCTGAACTATTTTGGTTTTGATATGGTAGCCTATTACTTCAATCAATTCGTGTTGAATTGTATTACTGAGGTAGTGTTTTTTTTGCTTGTCCTATCCATATCTTGGTGCAAGTGCTCTTGAAGTGTAGGGCCAAACCGAGCAATTAGCTTGACCAAATCCAAAAAGTTTCCACTAGATTTTTAGTTAAAAAAATTTTCTTCGCGTCCTCTAAAAGCTAAGTTATGGATGGATAAAAACTGAACGTTTGCCAACAACCTCTCTAAAATATCTCTCCACCGCTGTTGTTCACTTTGAATCTGAGCCTGGCTTTGGGCATAGAATGCAATAGTATTCCCGCTCGACTTATTTTTAGTATGGCTCAGCCACTTCACCATGCATTCTTTGTGCAAATTTATTATTTCCATGATATTTTACTTTGTCAGATAAATTTTTCCAGTTATTCAAGCCTTCTAAAAATTCAAGAGCTCTGTGGGGTTTGAACATGCGACACGCTTAACAGTAAACCGCGTTGTTTACCTCTGAGTAAACTAGCCACGCCTATCTTGCTTTCCACCATTAATTAGCATTTTGTTGTAATGGATGTCACTAAAATTTCGTTTACAGGATAAGATATATTTTACTCCCACAGGTCCTTTTTTCAACAATCCTAGTTAGTTCTAGGTTCCTTAATGCTTTTGGCCAAAGAAAGGGATCTTACATTTAGATTAGCGGTGGGCAAGTCGACGTGGCCAGTTTCCGTATGTACGAGTAAGTTCAAGTCACTGTCATCAGCGTTGGTATTCGTATTTTCTGCTAGCAAGTGTAGAGATGACGATGAATTGGTTGATTCAGAATTCACTTTATTGCTTCCTAGAGAAGGGTCAGTCTGGCCACTAGTTCCTGCCACTTTAGAAAACTCTATACCATCTTTGATCGGATACTAAGAAGGGGAAGATGATGATTCTGAGTAATGAACACAACACTCAAGTTCCGTATTTTCGGCTGATTAAAGATATTTAGTTATAGATCCGCTTAGTCTCTGTTCTTCATCCTTTCGTTAACATCTTTTATAAAAAAAAAATGTTTTTCGTTTTACACTTTCAAAGTCGTATTTTCTTCCAAAATCACGGTCACGCAAGGTCATGGTTAATGAGGAACTACAAAAACAAACAATAGGTTACAATGATGACGCACTGACAGTGGCGTAGCGAAGGGGTGGGACAAAATGGGAAGTGCTACTGTTTTTATAATAAAAAAAAGTGAAATTAAGAAATTTAATTAGAATTATAATTCCACGATTAGTAAAAAAAAAAATGATGAATGAGTCAAGATTGATATGAGATCCTTGTTATGCTACGTCGCTCACTGAGTAAAGTTGCGTCTGTAGTAACTTGGAAAACTCTTTATTTTATTAATACAAAATTACATAGTTTGCCTGCCATCGTTGAATGTTGGTGGTCGCTGACTTCTATCGTCGACTCCTCCTTCCTTCCTTCGCAGCTGGTCAGCGTGTTTTCTTCTAACAACACCTCCTACTATAACTTTATATGATAGCTGATGATGCCAGAGGGAGTGATTGAATACCTCCCATTCTTCGGTTAAAAAGTACAAGTTGCAAAACTAATATTTTCCTAAAGTGCAGGTGGACAGGTTCGTAGAATCATTTATCAATGTCTCCTAAGCCTTACCTTCTTCTCTACAAAGATGTTTTTTTTTAATTTATGAATATCCTCAGATAGAGAAAGGGCTTCTTGCTCATTAAATTTTTTTCAAAGAGGTTGTCTCTTGTTTGAGTGAAAACCGATATGGGTGTTATATTTGATTTAATGAATTAGCCGCTACTGTTTAACCATTTCTTTTATTCGGTTATTTTTCTTTCTACCTCTATGTTTTTCATAGTTGTCTCCATAATAGTTGGCACCGGAAATCCAGGTGCCCCATCTCGTAAGGACTGGCTCAGATGGCAGTGGGCAATCAGGATGTGCAGTTTTTAAAGCCTTTAATCGACTTGGAACCTTGACAAAAATCTTCTTTTTTACGAATTAAGTTTATTATCCTCAGGCAATATGTTTCTGAGTTGCTCAGCAACACGATGGATGCCGTGGGCCAAGAAGTAGAGAAGGCAAAAAGGAGTCGTTTTAACCGCTAAACTATCGTTTCATCACCACCTAAAGGAGCAATTCGCAATCGCAAAACAAGGTCTAAATTCAATTTGGACGACTTTTATTTCAAACCAGGCGGTACCTTTTCGTACAAAATTTAAACTATTTAATGCAGTTTCCAGAGATATAATTTGTTATGCTGCCCAAATATGGGGAAGCAGTTGTTTCGAAACTGTGGAAACATTTCAGCGTTTTTTCACAAAAAACCTTTTTCACTTCCACAATCACTTCCATTTTGCATATTGAGTCATCTATAGACCCTATTTTTTTTTTACACACTTTCAAGCTTCACACTAATTACTGCCTTTTCATCTTAGACCTTCCTCCTCATCGGTATCCCAGAATAATAACAGAAGAGATTAGGGAAAAAATATGCTCTGGTTTAGATCTTGGAACGAACTATGTCAGAAATATAACTCCCCAGTTAAGCTATCTTCGGACAATAAAGGCCCGGTCACACAGGAAGCGGACAAGTTTTTGGTCCGCGGCGGACTCTCAAACAGAAGGTAGCTGTCCGCGGCGGACAGTCCGCTTCCTGTGTGGCCGGGACTTAAAGCATTGTGGAGGTCAGAATTGAGTTCACTTATCTACAAAATGAAAATAAGTATGCGAGAAACATCTATGAGTCGAGCTAAGGAATCTAATCGGTTCCTGTTATTTAGAACACTTGTAGAGCAAACTGAAGAGTTCGCTACATTTTTCAGTCCTAATTCTGAAACGAAGCTACATTTTTCTGAACTCAAACTTTTATTTAAGATAAGAGGAGAGTTGTTAGCTCTAAAATCTATGCCATGGCTAGAAAAATATTCTTATGGAAAACTTTCATTTTCTAACAGAATGTCAGGCTTACGCTTCTCTTAGAGGACAATACTTTGGCTCGTCTAAAATTCCAGGCTTTACAATTGCTGATTACCTTGCATCTTTTACTTTCTTCTTTGACAGTAATATAATTTTCTTAGAAAACTCAGGTTACCTACTGATAAGTTTATACTTCTTACCAGGATGTATGAATTTGAAATCAATGTTGATCTGCAACAATACATGCAAATAACCATTAGTATCAGCATTAAAATTCATAAGTTTGCTTGAGTGGTGTGGAGATATATAATATGTTTTTACATAGTGTGATTGTGGTTATCATATTATACTGTCACTCCAGATTGTAAAAATACATCTTCATTGAATGCGTTAATACTGTTCATTTGTGAACAGCTGATTAAACATGTCAAGTTTACTCAGTCAGTTAGGATATGTAGTATTGTATCGCTGATGAAAACAAACACTACTCATTTATTGCAATGTTTATTTATAAACAGGTCTTAACGCATTTCAAGTTTAAAGTAAAGTTTTGTTTTTCATGAGTGATACACCCCTATAATTAAATTAAAGCAATTAATATCATGATTAAAATTAAAACTCACCAAATTAACCTAGTGGGAGCGTGAGGACAGGAAACGACTTGAAAATCGAGGAGAGGGTCGTGCAGTCTTCCGTGGCTAGTTTCCTGGCCACAACCGTCTTGGCCCACTTCTCCTCCACGGCTCTTTGCTATATTTGAGCCACCGAAGGCTTTCCTCTTCCTCTTAGGTTAGACTCCTTTTCGGGAACCTCACCTTTCCCCTAGGTGAGTCTGCTCCAGTTGAGAAGACACTGGATGACCCAGACTCCTCCGTGGAATTATTTAAGCAGCGCCTCTTTCTCAGTGGCTCAATGAGCCCTGCCTTCCTTAAGATCTTGCGATAATTTTTGTTTCTATCATGGAGCTTGCCTTTTGCCTCCGTTTGCCTGTTTCCAGCTGTCAACAGAGGTAGATATTAAAGGCACTGCAACAAAATAACACAATTTATTATACTTCGACGACAAACAACTATACACAACCGCAGGACTTATTGTAAGGGAGTTATCGATTTTTACAAGTTATTGGTAGAACGTTTAAATTTTAATTTAAATCAAATTATAATTACTATTTATAAAGGGAGAAAGGCAGAGAAAAATAGACTTCAGCGCCGGGACTCGAACCACGGACCTCCCCCTCATATCTAGTGTGCGGGAGCTCTAACCAATTAAGCTACACTGAAGAGTACTTTCCTCTGACGATACCTAATCCCAAATTAAGCTATCAAATGTTTCTACAAGTCTTAAAAGTCAACAAACGACAATAGAACTAGATTGAGAAATACGCTTGTAATTATAAAGTACTCAATTAGTACCTGTAATTATAAAGTACTCAATTAGTACCTGTAATTATAAAGTACTCAATTAGTACCTGTAATTATAAAGTACTCAATTAGTACCTGAAATTATAAAGTACTCAATTAGTACCTGTAATTATAAAGTACTCAATTAGGGAGTTATCGAGTAAAACTATGTACAACAAAGAGTAAATACGAATGGTCTGCGGAAAAGAAGCTATTTTGACTGTAAGAAACTCAATACCACTCGTGCAATAAATTTCATTGCTCTTATAGTTACAACTTTAAACTGACAAATTAAATGCAAACCAACATAAAAAAAAAAAATAATAATAATACTTATAAAGTTGCATGTAATCTGCAAATTGATTAAGTAATCTATATGCATCTTCCTCACTACTATTACCTTATTAAACAAATTAATTAAAAAATTGTGTAGGCTACACATTTCTTACCTTATCCTCGTTTGGAAAAGTATCGGCAATCGCCTCCGAAAGCCGCTCCAGTCTATCCCGAGTGAGGGGTAATCTTTTGCTTATCCTCCGTTCTTATTAACTCGTCCACTAGCAGGTGGCAGGCAAACCCGTCAAGTCAGTTCGTATTGTCGTACAGACAACAAATTAGTGTTCCCTCATAAGAGTTTAACACTCTGTTTAAAATCTGAAACAATTTAAAATGATCAATAGTACTTATTATATCTACTTATGTATTACAACCAAAAAGGATTCTGGTCATAAATAATTACATCTATGAATAGCATTACTATTAGAACCTCAGACTCATTGACACAACATTTCGATTAAGATAATAATGAAAAATTTGAACTTACATCGTCTGATGAATGCTACTCTCTTGGTTGGACATCAGCTTCTCTGGATTCGATGGGCCAGGTAGGCTTTCTTGTTTTACTGTTTCCTGGGAAACCTCTGATACCTCCTCTGTTACCGATAAGTTGTTGAATCAAACTTTCTGTCATGAAGCAGTCCTGCACCCCACTGTCGATCAAGGCTTTAGCGGTTAACGAAGTACCATGATTATATGCAGTCGGAATAAGAAAAAAAAAAGTTATATTTCTTGAGGATGAATTATATACATATAAATAAATTTAAAATAACACACTCCATAGTGAAACACGGGAAAAGAGCTTTCTTCCTTTATTACCAAAAATAAAAATAAGAAATGTAATTAATTGTTGTTTTTTTTAAAAAATACTCGTATGTTTTAAAATTAATAATAATATAAAATTCTGCCACTATCTTCTGTATTAGATCCTACTGTATTTATTTTTTAATACAGTAAAGTATTTAAAAGATAATAATGTGTTGATTTTTTTCTAGCGGGCTTTTTCTCTAAGCAGGATGTACCAAAAGAGATAATAGAGGGTCCAGATATCTCGGAACATTAGATAAAGGACAGTAGTGTTGTTAGAGCCATGAAGTTAATATGTATAATATTTTCTCTTCTTAGTTTTATTTCTTGGTCAGTGTCTCAATCAACTGGTGAGTACATAAATGCTCAAGTAATGTATATTATTGACCCATTTAAAAGATTTTGTGTCGATCTATTCTATAGTAGTAGTTTGAAGTGGAAAGTTCTGGTGTAATTGTTTTTAGTGAACACGAATCTGAAGTTGTCCAACAAAATTTCCCCCCGTAAATATGAGAAATCATCAAAAAAAAAAAACTATTAAAAATAATATTATTTAGTGGTTTTCAGCTTATAACTTGCAAAGCAATCTATTTACGCAAAAAGTGGTCCAGTATTAAAATAAATAAGAGAAAATAACCTTCAATTTATGTCTATAACATGTTTTTGTACGACGCATGGTTTTCACGCAAATAGGAGTTGAAATATTGGGAATATCGGTAATTTTTTATAAAAGACCAGTCATGCACCATGATTTAATGAGGGAATTTTCAAAGAAATCTGCGTATTATTGGCTTATGATAATATACGAAAATTTTGTTTTAGAATTTGGATGGGTGAAAAAGAAAATTTGGTACACAGAGGTACGTGGTACAAAAGTTAAAATAGCATATACCCTTCAAGATGCATGTCGTTGGAAAGCTCTTTAAGAGTACAGTAATTGTTATTATGTATACGTTTGTCATATTTTTATACAAGAGGGGGGTAAAATGGAAAAAATAGCATAAAAACATGTTTAAGCCAATGATACGCAAGTCATTGATACTTAGCAATGATGCAAAGTTTAAGCAAATAATACGCACAAGTCTTAGAAGATGGTAAAAATTCTGAAACCATGTTAAAGAATTCTAGAACCATTCCTTTTTTACTTTCATGTACATAGCATATGTGAGAGGAAGTATTGGGAGAATGTGACATTTCGATTTTGATGGATTTACACATTTTAAGTCCCTTAAGTTCAAAAATTTTTCTGTCGTCTGGGCAGGCGTGTGGTGTCTAAACTACTGGGCTAATTTCGATGAAATAATAATTTGAATTTAAATCAAATTATAATTATTATTAACTACGGGAAACAGACAGTGAAAAATACACTCCTGTGCCGGGATCCCGGCACAGGAGTGTATTTTTCACTGTCTGTTTCCCGTAGTTAATAATAATTATAATTTGATTTAAATTAAAATTTAACTTTCCGTAGTATGAAAACTACCAAAAACTTAAAAATTGAATTAATAATTTGAAGTTTAACCCTAAATTTCGAGCTACTGTGCTCAATTTTTCACTTTTAATCGATTTCGACTATTTAAAAAAAGTAGAAGTATTTTCCGATATTTTCTTTTCTGAGGTATTGATAAAATAGTCGTACAATTAGTGTGGCACATAGCTTCCTCGCGTCCTATTTCGTATACTTTTTCAACCTATTATTGTCAAATTTATCTAATTTCCCCCTTTTTGCTTCCGAGCTTACCGAAGGTAACGGAAGCATTGTGTTCACTTTTGAAACGAAAAAGTTTTATGCCACCGATTTTAAAAATTCTAAGGCAGAAATCCTTTTCAGACATCTGGGAAAATTTTTGATTCCGTGTCTGTCTGTCGGTCTGTGTACGCGAATCTTAAAACGTGCGACGATAACTTGAGTTTACTCGGTCAACATTTATGTCGACCGATTTTGATAAAGCTTGAAGCCATTATTGTTTAATTTGTTTAATTGTTTCCTCCGTTTGTTTAATCTGTCAAAATTGTTTTGATTTTATACTTGAATTAAAGTATACATTAAGCAAAAGTTAAAGAGCGCAGACGGTTCAAAGTAATCTGGAGCTATCTGCGTGCTACTTTCGATAAACTATAAAAGTTTCATACAAATCAGATAAGTACTTTTGAAGCTATAGGTGTAAATTAATGTATGTTTGTGCGCACGTGGAAGTGAAACAAATGAGCGCAGAAGGTTAAAACTTATATTGGACCAATAATGGGCTCTACTCATGACCTGCCACCCAAATTTCATAAAAATTGGACGTGTAGTTTTGAAGATACGTTGGTTCACAAAAATTGAACGACAGACAGAGACGGAACCAAAAATAATCCCTGATGTCTGGAACGGATTTCTGTCTTGGAATTTTCGAAATCGGAGACCTAAAAATGTTTAGTTCTTCAGAACGATTACATAGCTTCCAATACCTTCGGTAAGCTCGGAAGCAAATGTTTTATTGTATACATAGAAATTAATAAAAATATTATATATATACATACGAAGTCTCAATTAATAAAAAAATAAATTAATAATGTCTATCCAATAACATCTATCCTTAGAATCTATTATAGAGTTAGTGTATTAACAGCATTATTTCTAATGGCCGTTGCATTGACATCGTCTTCGTTGTTGATTTCATCAACATAAAAGCCCCTTGTATAGGGTCTTCAGATTGAGGTTCTTCTAGACGTTCAAAGCTGTCGTCAAGTCCTATATATTGTGAAGAACACACACGTGTACCATGTGGGGCACACTTCTAAGCTTCAAGTGGTATAGTTGGCGGAACTTTTGCTTTAATAATCCAAAACTGTGCTCTACAACACCTCTGTTTTTGGACAGTTTAATATTGTAGTTTATCTACTTCTTGACAGTTGACCCCTGTCCAGGGCCGGATTTAACAATTTTCCGCCCCTAGGCACTACCCCCCCCCCCCCTTAAAAAATTACCTACTTACTATTAATTTAGACAGGACTAATGTTTTGCGTACCGTACCATATTGGTAATTTGGTCAACCAGGAACCCTCCTAATAATATTAATATAGTTTTCCTAATAATATTATAATATTTAGCCTATACAATATGATGTGTACTATAGGTTAATGAAAATACAAACAACTCGGTTACAGTTTTTTAATTTTATGGTAGGTACATTGTACACAGCCCTAGTCAAATCTTTTTAAAAAAAACTGGTGGATTTCTGGTTACATAGCTACTTGGCTTTGTAAATTGTTTTCTGATAGCAGAACAAAAGATTGTCACAGAAAAGAGATAATAATATCATGGATAATTATTATATATACTAATAAAAATATTCATTTCTGACTAAAAATAAACAAATTAACACAATGCACACTTTGCCAACATGTTTAAATTTACTTTAAATTGGTTTTCTTCTTGCATTTTTTTGCTGAAAACTCGTCTATTTGGTCGTCAACAGCCATCTTAGCAATAAACTCCGCGACCGCTGCCGCCCCCTAGTGCTGCCGCCCCTAGGCACGTGCCTATAGTGCCTAGTGGGAAATCCGGCACTGCCCCTGTCCCTGAATGGGGTTAACAAATTGTTTTGAAGAGTCCCCCAACAAGAAGTAGTCAGCGCATCTCTTTTGCAACTCTCCGCATAGAGGAGAATTTCTGAACACTCTGCTGTCGTGAACAGATCCTGGGTAGCCCACAAAAACATCTATGAACCTCAAGTTTTGGTCACAAACAACTTGCAGCTGAAAAATAACGAAAAACACAAGTGCATTAGTTATGCACTAATTAATAATTAAGTGCACTGATTTGTTAATGACATTTCTGCTTATTATATTACATATACAGGGTGGGCAAAAAAAACACACATCACGCACTTCTTTGAACACTTATAGCTCAGCATCTGTAGTAGATAGAGATATGGGGTTTGCGGGGTCTGACAACTACATTCTTCTACCTTAAATTTCATATCTATAACTTTGAAAACTATTGGGTGAAAGCCATGCAATGACGGTTTGAAATAGGGTCTTAAAAAAAGTTGTTGTCCGGGTAGTAATTGTTGTCTGGTATTATAGTTTTGATAGAATAAATTACCATATGGTGAAGGGGGGGGGGGGTTCTTTGTAGGTAAGTGGGAGGAGTCCCTCAGTGTTATAACAAACATTGAAGATGTGATAACTACAATGTTGCCTGAAGTCTGGGCAATTCTCTTGCAAGTATTGAAATTTGCAAGGATTGTTTGCAAGGAGCGATGGGACGAGGCACTATTTTGTTTGTAAGTTCTACAACTTTTGTTTGATGTAAAATTTCTTCATGCCAACAATTTTTCATGGAATTTGACTTTTAAAATTTTAAACGGCCGCCATTTTGAAATTTGACAAAATTTGAATACTAATAGTTTTGGAAATTTTAGATATGGGAGTTAGTAAGACATCTGTAAAGTTTCATAAAAATATCTTGAAGGGTTTTTGAAATATATATTTTTTTTCAAAAGAAATACAAAATGGCGGATTACGGCTAAACTAAGCCGAAATCGAAAGCAATTTACTGAGCATTTTCGATTTATTTTCACATGTAGAACCCTGTTCTGAATAGCGTGCTAAGCTTTTTGGGACACCCTGTATAGGGTGGCCATACAACCCATTTTGAACGGGACAATCCCGTCAATTAAAGCTTTTCAAGGTGTCTAGGGTGAGCATATCCAGAAGGTCAGGGTGAAATGAAAATTTATGTCAAAAGAGAAAAATTTAACTAAAAAATGCATATTTTGCCTTTAAATTTCCCCAAGTTTCCTGGGGGAGAGCTCACACCCTTCTTTCATCTGGAGGTTACAATATCTATACAACCCTTTTCAATGTCCCAATTTTTACTAATATTGTTATGGCCACCCTATACATATACGTAAACGTGTTGATACCTTACCTGTATTGAATAATATCCTTTCCTATTTATGTAGGACTCGTGATCAGTTGACGGCTTGTCTATTTTGATGTGAGTGCCATCTATGGCACCAATCACTCCTGGAAACCCATTCCTCCTGAAGCTCATCTCGTTTGCCCTTTTCTCTTCATCTGCTGGCCATCTTATTACTTGAGGAGAGAGGTTGCTCACTAAGATTGTCACTCTTCTCACAACTCTAAAAAGACTGCTTAATCTTATGTCAAATCTGTCCGCGACATCTCTGAAGCTGGCAGTCTGATGGCTATAGAACCACAGGAATATGAGAATCTAAAAAGGAAGACAAATTATCAAAATTACATTTTTTTAAAAATTATTGTACGTGCATATAAAATAAGTATTATTTATGGGCTGAACCCATCTTCACTTGTCTTTGCAAGTTTGGGTAAAACGAAAGAACATGGTGTCCCTGACCGATATCTATTATTAGACTAAAGGATATTTATCACATCTTGACGCTGGACATATGCCTTTATAAATAACTTTGCAACAAAGGAACATCAATTGTGGTGTGACGCTTATCAGAAGGGGTCCAGGTTCTAAAATCAAACCCAATTTTAGTAGGAAACACGTTTACAAACCTGGTGATATCCTGCCAATTTGCCATAATGCCCTGATTGGAGTTAGTAATGTTCACTCTGCATATCGACTGAGTACCTGCAATACCTCGTAACCCTCAAAATCGAGTTTTTTTTTATTGCATTTTTTTATAGATATTATTAATATCTACCTATGTGCAAAAGCTAGTAAGCCTTAAGCAATTATTTTTTATATAAATTATTGTAATACTTCGTATTCATCATTTAACTAAAGTGTACAAAAAACCTAGTATACGACAAGGTTTCAAAACCTTGTTACCCCCCATGCATTGTAAGTCTTTAACTAGTTGTGGGATTCGTAAAGTTAATTAAAATCAAAATAAATATAAAGATAATATAAAAATAAACTTTGTTATGAAAAATTTTGTTTTAGGGGTTACGAGGTTTATATATGTATACAAGTATTGCCGGGAAATATCTTCAGCTACTTCTTTATTTAGCCTGAAGTGTTCTTTGAAGGTTGACCTGTCGTACTGAGGTACTATGTGTTCTAAAATGTACAACTAAATGAACTAGTTACTATAAATTAAAATATCACAACTGATATACACAGTTAGCAATAATACTCAAATTGACTTTAACAAAACTGCTTCTTTTTTACATTTAAAAAAACTATGATCTGGTAGATTTTTGGTTCTTTTTTAGAAACGCATGTATGTGAATTGGCACACTCTATAAGGAAATGTTAGTGGTACGGGTGTGGAATACACATGGAATATTTGCAAAACTCTGCAATGTATGCAAAAACACAATGAAATTCAATAATAACAAAAAACATTGATTTTTTACCACTGAAAATCAAATAAGTTTGATTTTTATTGAAGGTCCGTCAATATATTGACAACGACAAATATTTCTTCAATAAACCCCTCACACGGTCAATATATTGACAGAAATCAAATATTGCGTCAATATATTGACCGTGTGAGGTCCGCTTAGCACACACTAGACCTGTTTATTGTTTTATGATACTCTGCTCTGTCGAGCCTTACCTTTTCTAGAGTTTTCATTTTTATTTTTCCTTGACGTCTCTTGACTGATGTCGAGGAAGTGGCTTAATCTTTGGCTTCTGTCAGGCACTGGGTTAATTTCTGCCACATCCGCATCTATATCAGAATTTTGTGCCTCCTCTGATGTCTGAGGCATAGATGGCACATTTATTGAAGTGGAGGTCAACAATAACTCAGGGCATCTCTCTTTCTGCAAAACAAAGAGTCCATCTTCTCACAGAACTCAAAGCACTTCCTCCCCCTGCCGGTTAAATTGATGTTCTCCACCCATTTTTTATAATTGATGCCATGAACCTTCCATCGGTTCTCACAGGCCTTAGGTGTGATCTCAACTCCTAACATGTCCGAAATTTCTTTTGAAATTACCTCCGACATGGCCCTCATTGTCTTAATCCTGAAGGTGCCGACTTTTTCCTTGTAGTTTTTCTACAAATCAATCAACATTTTTGTGGAGTTGCTTGTCCACCTAAGACTGTCATGTTGCTCCTCCTCTTGATGTGGTAAAACTATGAAATGTCCAAGTTCTGAAACAAAAAAATAAAAGAATCAATAAGAACACAACATAAAAAATAAAATAGTTAATCTGGAGTTTAGGATATGCTTTCCAAATTCATCTTTTAAAATATCACAGTAAAAGAAAGAAATGCAAATCTGTAGAGCAGAGGTCGTTTTAAGTGATAAACCCCCTTAGTACTTTTTTGGGGACTGCGGCTACATCCTCGTCCCCGCTCTCGTCGACGTCCTCGGGACTCTAAGCCGGGCTTTCTTCCCTGGTTCGAAGAGTCCTTTGGGGCCGCGGATTGGCGACGAACTTCCCTGGAGGGGAAGTTTTGCAACCACGCTCTTTCCCAGGCGGGTTGCACAGGCAGAAGAGGAGGAGGGAGAGTGACGCCTGCTTCTTGAAGGCGTCTTTGGGCCTTCTTTGGCTCGGGAGGGAGAGCAGGACTTCGTTGGAGAAGTGACCCTCCTTGCAGACTGCAGATCCTTATCCTTCCTAGCTGGTGCACCTTGTTCACTTCCTCGCCTTTTAAATTTCTGCTTGCCTGCGGTTTACTAGATGCGGCTTTGGCCGCATAACTTACCGCAGGCATTGCGTAAGCCTTATCCCTACCCATCTTCTTGGCTTCGGGATAAGATAATTTGTGAATAGCTTTTATTCTTTGAATTTCCTTCTCCAGATCGAACTCAAGGCAGTCTGCAGATTTTGATGAATGGTCACCACCACAGTTGACACACTTCATAGGACGTATGCAGTCCGTGCCTACGTGATTCTGGCGACCGCAGGAGCATGTTTCTTGCTCCTGCCTGCAGCGTGCGGATACGTGTCCGAACCTAAGGCACTTGAAGCACCTTAATGGTGCAGGAATGTACCTTCGGACTTGTATATCCCGCGATAAAAGGCTACCCTGATCCGTCTGGAGGATCGACACTGTTGAAAGGTGAGGAAGTATGTGCCGGTTGGGACCGGTTTATTCGTCCCAGCACGGCGCATAACCTGGCGCACGTCGATCACTCCTTGACTTTTTAAGCCTTCTTTTATTTCCTCATTGAACAGTTCATGAGGTCTTGACAGAATACGACCCCACGAGAGCTTTTCAAAGTGGCATGCGGTGACGTAGAGACACCAAGCGTGCCCAGGGAACTTATTAACTTCGAAGCTTGGTCCTGGGTGTGTTGTACTCCCACAACCAGGTGCCCAGCACCAGTTTTGGTGACGGATGCCACTTCTCCCAGCAAAGCTGACAGGAGCTTGTGGATAAGAATGGGGGAGACCGTCTTAAACGACGCCCCATCTGACCTGTGTAATGTCCAAAACTATTAAAACTTTGCGCTGGAGCATTCTGCATTATTTTTGACCGATCGGTCTCTTTACTCTTTGTTCTAAAGAAGGAGAAGAGGAAGGTGCTTCATCTTTCTCTCCTTTGCTTGACAGTTCTTTCTTAACTACTCCGAGCCGAGGGCAGGGTCTCCCCCATCAACGGCCGTTGTTGAGTTTTGGCTGCCGGATCGCATACAGCTACGATAGTGCCCACGTCGCTCATTGCATCTCCACCCGTGGCAGGTTTGGTGCCCGTACGAACCTCCGGTAGCGGCAGTTTCCGAGGCTGGGGGGTTTCAATACTCATCATAAATATAATTTTGAGCCAAGAAAAACCCCAGTTAAAAAACCAGATATAAGAGGCCGCCCCTAACGTGAGGAACAGAGGCCTACCCCTACCCCCAAGCCGACCCTGACATGGACGCAGACGCTGGGGGATTTTACTTCATCTAAGGAGACCCCGGATTTGCCAAGCCCCGTGCGGGCTGCAGACCACGTCCCTTGTGATCCACAGAACACATCCTTTGGGGCTCACAGACCTTCTCATTCAGCGACCAAAATCATTACAAATGGTCTATGGGCTTACTGGCCTGGTTAGAAACCAGGTGAGAATAGGTCGATTAGCTAAGGGCCCGGGGCAGCCTATTACCCCTTACACCAGTGCTAAGCACTTAATGTACCCCTGGGCCGCAATCCTGTTTCTGGGACGCACAAAGCACCCAGGAGTAACAGAACCACTTGCTCGGAGACCCTCAGGGTCGCCAACCCTGTACAGCCTGATATAGCTTACTTCCCGTTGATGCGCAGAGCACCAAGGTCAGGATAGACGCACTTGCTCGGGTAACCCCGGGCACGCCAATGCCCGTACAGCCGCGAACGACTGCCCCGAGGGGGCAGTCGTTGTGTGTGTGTAATTATCTCGTATTTGAATTCTTTTTTCACATACTTTTTTTATAGACATCATTTATTAATTTTCAACCTAATTATAATTTTGTTATCTATATTTTAAATGATATTTGAATTATAGTTTTGCACTACATTTAAATCGTCAAAATAACTGTTACTAAGCCAAAGGCTGGGCCTTCACTCTAGTAATCTTTTACTACCGAGGGTCCACAAGTCCACACATTTAGAGATTTTATATGAAATTGTAATCAGATACTGTGCCACATCTTGGGGAAATATATTTATTATTATTATTATTATTATTATTATTATTATTATTATTATTATATATATATATATATATATATATATATATATATATATATATATATATATATATATATATATATTACATATTACATTTTTTTATAAGTTGTAAGTAGTATAATGATAATTATAATTTGATTTAATGTAATATATAATATATGTGTGAGTGGATCTGAGAGGGTTGATCCCTTATCCAGCCGAGTTTGGTACTTTGCAGTACCTCAAAATGATGATTACTTTTCTGCATTAAGGTTTTGCGGAACAGCTCAACAATACTGTCGCTAAGGATTAAGGACACTATTAAGGAAATTAAAAGCTTCACTTTTGAATTGCAATATTTTTAATCTCCTTATTGTGAATCATTATTCTAAAGCAAACTGATATACATGACGATACATTATTATTACAAATTCTTAAGATTCTTGTCCTTTCACCTGAAAACAGTTACTGTTTATTAACACTAATAGTTATAACTTACTTACTTTTTAACTTACTAGTTTCAACATTATATTCTGTTCTTATCACTACTGTGACAAAGGGACATGATCACTCTTGTGTATGTGTATATAAATTATAATATTCCTTTGTTTAATAAACTTTAAACATGAAGATTTATAATCTTTTCAATATACAGGGTGATCCAAAAGTTCGGAAACGGCTTAATATCTCCGGTTTTAATTGAGATATTAAATTCCCGTTTGCGGGTATCTTAATAATTTGTAAAAAACTACTTTTTTGGTGGGTAATAATTTTTTCCGCCATATTGGATTCAACTTTGAAATTTAAATTGGAAGGCCCATAAAGTGATACATTTTTGGAAAGCCCTTAAAAAAAGAAAACATTTGCCACAAACCCGAGCTTTCTATCTACTCCCGTTCCAAAATGGCGGACACTCAAAGTGTAAAACATTACTCTTTTTACTTTTCCTCACTACTAATAGTAGGAAAAGTATTGTTTTTGTTATTTTCAATAGTTTAGTAAGATTTAAAAAATCGGTCCAAGACAACTCAGACTAACATTCTCATACAATCTCAATCCCAGATCCCAGGGAACATAGTTAGTTATCAAGTCATAGTTTCCGAGATATTGATGAAAATAAATCTGATTTCGTTGAAAATCAAAAACAAAAAGTATACAACCACCTGTTGTACATATTTTAAATAATTCAAATTAACTAAGCATCACGTAGGTTTATCATCGAAGCGAGCTTAATGCAATAAATATTTAATTTTATATTCATATTTTATGGGATTTGGGACCGAGATAGTTAGTCTGTATTATCTTGGACCGATTTTTTATATCTTACTAAACTATTGAAAATAACCTAAAAAGAGTAATTTTCTACACTTTGGGTGTCCGCCATTTTGGAACAGGAGTAGATAGAAAGCTCGGGTTTGCGGGAAATATTTTCTTTTTTTAAGGGATTTCTAAAAATGTATCACTTTATGGGTGTTCCAATTTAAATTTTCAAAGTTGAATCCAATATGGCGGCAACCAATAAGGCGAAAAAAATGATTACCCAACAAAATAGTAGTTTTTTACAAATGATTAAGATACCTCGCAAACGGGAACTTAATAACTCAATTATATCCGGAGATATTAAGCCGTTTCCGAACTTTTGGATCACCCTGTATTTGTGAACTATAAACTAGTCAAACAGTGTTGCAGGCTTGGCAACCACATTCAAAAGCTAAGGCTAGGAATAAAATACATTTCTCAAATAAGTACAGATTAATTTTACAACACTAAAGAACGTACAAGTGATTTCCAATTGAATTTTAATCTCTCTTTTATAAACAGATACCATTAAATTTTAATAGAAAGTTAGTGTATATAGTTCCGATACATTGCTTGGTTGAACTACAGAAAATGGGGCACCCTGTGATATCACGTTCTCACTATCGACCTCTGTCAAGACTATACTATCGATATATCGAGTCTATTTGTCTATTTAAACTGTACTTGGTTTTGGACCTTTGCATTTTATAAAATTCCCCATAGCTATAAGGAGAGCTTAGAATATAACATTGGTACTTAACTCATTAGCGGCCTTTACACATACGTTCTTTCCTGCAGCCTGAATCGTGAAGCATTGCGCGCGAGTAAGCAAGTAAAACCGTGCGAGTAATCGTGTGGGAAAGATTTGGTAGCTATAAAAGTGCGCTTTCCCACAGGAAAGCGTGCCCCCGTGTTGGCGCGAAGGAAAGAACGCATGTGTAAAGAGGAATCCCGCAAGCAATCCTCGGAGCGTGGATTGCTCGTCAGACGAACAGTTTTAGGGGGCACAGCGGGGGTAAATTTAAAGAACACGGCAGGCCTGTGATAAAGCTCGCTGTCGCCTTTACACTAAGGAGATTACGCGCGGTAAAGCGTGCGTCTCTGTGGACGCGTAATCCCTCACTCCAGTGCAGCCTTTACACTGGCGCTCTTTCCCGTTTGTTGCCCTATCCTGCAGGAAAGCGCTCAAGTGTAAAGGCCACAATTGGCCACTCAACCCTATTAAACATGCATACAAGATATTTATTCAATTTGATTATTGTTAAACCTCTGCTAACCAAAACTAAAGGGGCGGGAGTAATTTCTTATAACCAAAATTTCCGTTAACAAATAATGGGTAATTTTTAAAGCTAAACGTGTCATAAATAGGTCGTAAACTTTCTTAATTCATTCTTTCTCGCCTTTATTTCTCTAAACAAGACCTTATAATTTTTAATATCATCAAATGCTTTTAATAACAAATATTCCTTTTAATATCTTATAAAGTGAATAATTAAGGTAACCAAAATAAATACGATAAGATACATAAAAACAGTTTTTGTTAAAATAATAGTTATTTATGCACCTAGGGAGTAAAGGAAGCCATTATTCCCTGAGGGAAAAATTTGGTTCTTGAGGCGAAGCTGAAGGAGCCATGGTCCCTAAATCCCGAGGCGAAGCCGAGGGAACTCCCTCGGCTACGCCTCGAAAGTTAATTATCGGGAGGGGAATAATGGCACTTTACTGCCGAGGTACATACAATATTTTATCTCCAGTAAGGAGAAAATACACATTTTGATCCATGGCATAGTTTTTATGTATTACTTTAATAAATAACTATAATTGTTACTTTTAATAGCACATTCAATAGATTCAATATTAAAAACAAATAAGAATTGAATTAAACTAAAATAGAAGTTTATTTAGATGCAGGTTATAAACAAGGTCGAAAAAGCAGTGTCGCCAACCTGATTTCAATAACTTAATTTATTAAAATTTAAAATTGGAATTGTAGGTCGGGAGAAAAATCTAACTTCGTCTATTCAATGAAACAAACAGCGACACCGCTATGAAGTAGATTGCTATAACTATTAATAATTTTTACTATGGAGAGAACGCGGGGAGAGAGATAAGCGACGGAGTAGAAGGTGGCTTGGTTTCTCTACCTCTCTATTCGACCTACCTCTTCAATAGCACAGCCAGCCTAGAGACCAGGCGACCAGGCTTCATTCGCTATCTGTACACTGTTGTATTCACTTCTGAGCTCATATATTCGAACCGCTCTCAAACTATAAACCTACTCCCACTCCTGCCGACTTTTGATTTACGAATTTGGACACTTTAAATATTACCACTGCTCTTTCCATTCGTTATATTTATTTTTCATACCGTCATCAACATTATTTAAAATAATGTTGATATATTATGACAACAATGTTAATGTACTATTAAAGTGCATGATACGATGCGAAAAAGCTATGTTCCACACTAATTGGCAATCTATTTTTTATACCTTAAATACTTTTGGCTGGTTAAACTTGATTTATCTACGAATCCAGTGAATATAATTGTATTGGTAACAATTATTTGACTATGTTTTATTTATTTCTTTGTTTAGATGAAGAAGAATATGGTGATTGCCGGCCTATTTACACTCATAATTATGGTTACAAGATATACTTCCATATTCCAAAGGCTGCAGTTCTTCCAGATAAGAGCATTTATTTTAATCTCTCAGTTAAGGCTCCTTCAGATGCTCATATTCTCCTCTCAACCATCCCTAATCCCAAGGATACAGATCCTGTTTATGAGGTTATTTTTATCATTTTTTTTATTTTAATTGTATTTATTTTAATTTTATTTATTTTAATTTTATTTATTTTTCTAACTTCTGTCTTTTACTTCCGAGCTTGTAAGCGTTCATTCTGAAGAAAAGATAAATGATAGTTCAAATGAATTCTGTTATACTGGGGCATCTCCTTATTAATAAATTTTAGAATTTTATTTAATTCATCTTAGATATACTTGTGGCTTTTTACTTTCTCATGCAAATAATAAATAGAAAGCGAAAGTATTGTGGTAGTGCAAAAATTTGGACTGTAATTATTTAAGACCCAATAATTATGGACTGGTATAACATAAACTTTAGTTCAAGTTGTTTCAGACTGATTTTGTTTTTATATTATAAGTTTATTATCTGATGAGGGTTATCTTTAGAAAATATATAATTTGATTAATTAACCATGAATTATCCATCTGAGGTTATTAGAGTAATAAAGCAGTTCACAATAACTCCTAACTGCAAAATTTCGCCTCCTCAACATAGTTCTTCAACCATCCCTATGAATCCAAAGGATTCACTGTTTATGAGGTTCTTTCAATCAGTTTTTATTTGAATTTTAGACGTGTTCTTTCTCTTGATGGTTTTTGAAAGCTTCTTTGGTCAGGCTTAGCTAATGTTCTACCATATTAAAACACAGGAGATTTTTTTGTGGAGAAAGTTTTATTGATATTGACAGCTAAAATTTGAGAATATATACAAATTATATAAATGTTTTAATGTTCCCAACACCTACATAAACAGCACCCTTTTAACTGTACCCTGCCACTTATTTCTTAACGTTAGCAATATTGTTGTTTATTATATTTTTTGTTTTGTAGATTGTTATTGGAGCTGGCTGGAATTCATTTAGTGAAATAAGACGTCTACATATTAAAAATTTCCGTGTGAACAACATCACTAAAGGCATCGTTAATAAGAATATTATGAAAAAATTTTGGGTAAGTGAAAAAGTAAGAATTATTACGAGTTTGGTTGTGTTGCTAAAAACTCATATCTACCTATCGGTGATAACTTATTAGATCCATGTTTATTAAAAAAATCTTAATCCTGATCTATTTTATTACAAGCTTTTATTTAACTTGCAATGTATGTATGTATGTATTTTCGGTCAAATCTTGCAACTGAATTTTAAAGCAGTTATCCTCAATCGATTGAATTGAAATATTGTATACACGTTTAGTTTGGTCGACAATGCATGTTTAGCTAAGTTCATTAGTTTCGCCATTCTAAATCCAATGTGGCGGACATCCCAAGATGGCGGACTAGTAATTTTTTTAGGCACTCCCATGACAAAGGTATCAAATGAAAGGGTTTGCTGAGAAGTATACGAATAAAAGCATGGTTTTTAAAAATATTATTTTTAAATAAAATTAGTTTATACTAAACCAAATACTTTAAAGTTTATATTTTTAGTTTAAAATACAGTGCTGGATGGGTGTGGACGATTCCATTTTTCTCCGAGTAGCTTAATATATTTCATATCTTTGGCACCTGTAGGAAAAGGGGAGAGGGTAGAGGGAGAAGTAGAGAAAGAAAAGAAGAGAGAAGAGGCTTACTTGGTGCTGCGTAGGTCGTGAGGTGGTGATGTCCCAGGCCTGGGATCGGTGGCAGATGAAGTTCACTTCGGTGACACAACACAACTGTCTAGCACTTTGAAGGAAAATGAATTTAAATGGGTTTGATTATTTAAGTTAACTTTAACTCGGAAAAAAACTAGAGAGGAAGAGGTACGGTGCGGGCATGGTTAGAGAGAGGAAGCGAAGGGAAGGGAATAGGGAGGTTATAGATGGCGAACGAAAAAGCGCCGCCACTGAGGAGGCGGGAAAATTAAATCCAAAACCCAACATTTCCCCCCACCGAAACGGAAGGTTTCAGAAAGATAAGAAAAGAAAAGAGACTTCAACAAAGTAAAAAAAATACTTGAAGAGAGAAAGAAGAGAAAATCATATCTTCGAAGAGAAAAAAAAATAGTTGAAATCTTATCTTCGAGGGGTGGCTGCACCAAACTAAAGAAAATAATTATTTGAGAAAATAATTATTTTGAAATTAAAGAAAACTACTTACAAGAAAAAAAAGAAAGGAACTGCTGGAGTAAGAAAAATAAAATCAAAAAGGAAAAGATTAAGCGCCGGGTAACGGGGCCAGTTTTACAACTGGGCGCTTAAATAACCCATCGGCAGTGCGGATAGTCGCGACTCGGACTGTCCCATCAGATCCTGGATGGACTTCTTCAACGCGAGCGAGAGGCCAACAGCGTGGGGGAGTCTTTTCGTTGTTGAGAAGAACGAGATCGCCCACTTTGAGATTAGGACAGCTAGTTGTCCATTTTTGACGCTGCATGAGGGTTAAAAGGTACTCTTTGCGCCAGCGATCCCAGAAGGTCTGATACATTTGGCGGAGAAGTTGCCATTGGGTTAGTCGATTTTGAGGGACATCGGTAAGATCCAGTTCAGGGACACTGTTCAAAGGACTTCCGATTAACAAATGGCCGGGAGTAAGAGAGGTTAGATCAGAAGGATCTGAAGAGGTCGGACAGAGGGGCCTTGAATTCATGACGGCTTCGACTTTGATGAAGAGTGTGGTGAGCTGTTCAAAGGTAAGAACATGGTTTCCTATAACTTTACGAAGTAAGTGTTTCGCAGACTTTATCCCTGCCTCATAAATACCTCCAAAATGAGGCGCACCAGGACAAGATAGGATCCATTTTATAGAGAGGTTAGAAAAATAATTGTGAACCTTTTCACTACTTTGGGGTTGAGAGAGAAGTTGGTGTATCTCAGAAAGATAACGGTTAGCGCCGACATAATTCGTGCCGCAGTCGCTGTAAACTGTGGAGCATAACCCACGCCGACTCGTGAAGCGATCAAAGGCAGCCAAAAACGCTTCGGTTGAGAGATCAGAGACCACCTCTAAATGTACAGCCTTAGAAGTAAAACAGACAAAGAGACACAAGTAGGCTTTGTAAGTCTTAGCGTTTCGTCGAGTACTTTCTCGAACAAGAAAAGGGCCACCGTAGTCAGTTCCCACAACAAGAAACGGGCGTGCCTTTTGCACGCGCGAAAGAGGAAGATCGCTCATTTTAGGTTGGATAAACTGAGCACGCATTCTAAAACATTTTAAACACTTACTTAATCTTGATCTAATGGCTTGACGCCCAGAAATGATCCAAAACGTTTGCTGGATAGTGGCTAGCAAACTACGAGGTCCTACGTGTAAGTCACGTACATGAAAATAATCGATGACAAGAGAGGTGAACTTGCTTGTTTTTGGAAGTAAAAGAGGATGCTTGGTTTCATATGGCAATTTAGATCGACTAAGTCTGCCCCCCACCCTGAGGAGACCGGAGGCGTCGAGAAAGGGAGAGAGAGATTGTAAACGCCGAGAATATTCTCCTCTTTTTATAAGTGCTATATCGAGAGAGAAATGATGTTGCTGAACTAATTTAGCAGGATGGTGAAGAGCTGATTTGAGTTCACTGGTAGAAAGAGGACCGACTAATCGAATTTTAGAGGAAGAACTAGAACTGAGATTATTAATAGCCCGGAGGATCCACGCTGTAACACGCAATAAACGCTGATACGAAGAATATCGCTCGAAAATAAAACACTCTTCTTTAGTTTCAACCTTGGCAACGAAGGACTCCTTTAAAAGTTTCAGTTCGGGTATTTCTGTGAGAGATATACTAGTATTTATGGGCCAGTTAGAAGGTTCAGAAGCAAGCCAGGGGGGCCCAGAGAACCAAAGCTTGTGTTGTACAATCTCTGCTGGTTGCAGACCACGAGAAGCACAATCCGCAGGGTTGTCGTGAGTGCTAACATGATACCAACTGTCAGGACTAAGGATGGATGTTGCTTCGACAACTCGATTTGCGACAAAGGATTTAAGCAAGTGAGGAGAAGTTTTAAGCCACGACAAAACAACCGTAGAGTCTGTGAACGCCAGCGTGTTTGAAATTTTTACTTTAGAAGAGAGGAGAGGGAGAATAGATTTGAAAAGTTGAGACAACAATACTGCGCCACAGAGCTCTAATCGAGGGACAGACAAGGACTTAAGAGGAGCTACACGTGATTTAGCTAATATTATGTGAGTAGAGGGGTCGGAATGAGGTGAGATGACATGAAGATAAATTACAGCAGCGAATCCACGTTCACTCGCATCAGAAAACCCAACGAGGTAGTATTCAGAATTATCGGATTTGAAAATATGTCTAGGAACTCTAACTTGAGTAAGAAAAGAAAATTGTTCAACAAAAGCGCCCCAAAGCTTTTGTAAATCAGAGGGAATAGTATCATCCCAACCAATACCTGTAGTCCACAACTTTTGAATTAAAGATTTGGCTGTCAGAACGACGGGGGAGAGCCAGCCCATAGGGTCAAATAACTTGGATATATCCGATAGGATTTCTCGTTTAGTTGAGCGAACTTCAAGATTGACTATATGATAACTAAAATCATCTGAAGAGGGGTTCCACTGGAGACCAAGCACTTTGGTATAGTTATCTTCTTCTGAGGTAAAGACCAGAGGTGTCTGGTCATGTTCAGGAGGTACAGTAGAGAGGAGAGAATTACTATTACTACTCCACTTTCGGAGTTCAAATCCACCTTTAGAGAAAACAGAGATAAGATCTGATTGCAACTGAAGAGCTTCTTTAAGAGAGGGTGCTCCAGAGATAACGTCATCGATGTAAGTTTCTTCCTTAATGACAGCTCTGACACGAGGCAACGAGTGAGCTTCATCGTCAGCAAGTTGGTGTAGGGTTCGACAAGCGAGGTAAGATGATGAGCGAAGACCCCACGTTACCACTGAGAGCTGATAAACAGATACTGGGTCTTGTGGTGAGTATCTCCATAATATATTTTGAAACTTAGTATCTTCATCGAGTACACATATTTGCCGGTACATCTTGCAAATGTCTGCGGTGAAAGCAACTAAATGAAATCGAAATGCGGTAATAATCATAATTATGTTTCCTTGTAATATTGGACCAGTATAAAGTACATCATTGAGGGAGACGCCTGATTTAGAGATAGCAGAACCGTTAAAAACAACACGCATTTTGGTAGTAGTGCTAGAGGGATTATACACAGCGTGATGAGGGATGTAGAAAGAATTAGGGAGAGGTGATTCAAGTTTTCTCATATGACCAGTTTCTTCATAATCACGCATGAAATCGTCATAAGAAGTTTTTAGTGTAGGGTTTTTAGCCAGTCTACGTTCGGTGTTAAAGAGACAACGTAGAGAATAACCGAAAGAACCACTTAGTTCAGAGTGATTGTCCTTTAGGAGAAGAGGGACGACATAACGACCGTCTGGGTTTCGTTTATGGCGAGAAACAAAAATATTTTCGCATGCTTCATCTTCAGGAGCAGGAATATTCAGAGAGGGAGGTTGTTCTATTTCCCAGAACTGCCTTAACACCTGGTCGAGATTAGATTCTCCGAAAAAGGCAGAGTACCGAAGAGTAGGAGAGACCGGACCCATAATTATCCATCCGAAAATAGAAGGAAGAGCACTAGGCAATCCTGGTCCAACATTCCGAGGGGCACCACTACATATAAGAGGGAAAACGTCCATACCGAGGATTCCGTCAAGAGGAGCAGGCGTACAAAACTCCGGGTCAGCTAGAGGAAGATGTGAGAAATGCTCCTTAAGTTTAGTACTGAGAGGCTGAGAGGGAAGAGCACCAGCAAGCTTTTCCAGGACCACGACCTGAGTAGAGAGGAGAGGTTCATTAGAAGTAGGGGGTTTGAACTCAATACAAGCTACAGCTTTAGGTTGATTTACTGTAGTTGAACCTAGACCAGTAATATGGATATCAGTTTTCTTGTATTGAAGACGAAGTTTAAGAAAGAAGTCTTTAGAGAGGAAGGAGCACTGACTACCTGAGTCAATGAGAACTCTAGCAGGCACGAAAGCACCTGTGACATCACGAACATGAGCGATAGCAGTACCTAGAAGTACAGTTGCCGGCTCAGGAGCTTGGGCCACAGAGCTAAATACATCAGTTTGAGAAGGAGAGGCAGATGTTGAGGGAGTAGAAACATCGTCAAGATGCAGCAATGTATGGTGATTACCAGTAGACCCGTTACATTTCATGCATTTCGACTTAGAATTACATTTAGAGCTTAAATGGTTGCCTAAACAGTTTTGACAACGGTCTAGAGCCTTAATTTTATTTCTACGCTCAGGTATAGAAAGAGATCTAAGTTGTACGCAAGTATAGATAGAGTGAATTTTATCACATATAGGACAAGTGGTGTTATTAGTTGGCTGAGAGTGTTTAACATTAGCAGTAGCAACATACGAGCGATGAGCCCTCTCTGGAGGCGAGAGTTGTTTTTTGGCTGGTGTATAAGAAGGTCTAATGCGCCAATTAGGAGAAGAACGAGAGGAATTAGATGAATTAGAATCAGGCTTTTGATTTCTAGTCATAAGAGATGTTTCTAAAATCTGACACTGTGAACCTAAGAATTTAAGCAACTCGTTAAAAGTCGGAAGAGAGTCCAAACTAGCTTGGGTAGTACAACTCGCCTTTGACTGAGTCTCAAATGTTTTCCGAGTAAGAGGAGGAAGCTTTCTAAAAGTTATGAAAAATAATATGAAGTCCGCTAAGTTAGGTAACTGGAGTGCTTCAAGAGCAGAGTATTGTTCAGTAAGGGTTTCATGAAACGAACGAAGTTTACTGTAAGACTCCATGTTCATGGATTCTAAGTTCAGTAGTTTGTCAACATGAGTAGAGGCAAGTTGTCGCTTAGAGTTATATCTCTCTAACAATATTTTAATAGCAACGTCGTAGTTAGCATCTGTGGCAGGAAGATGCTTAACTAATGAAAGGGGTTCACCATCGAGTTAGCTTTGCAGATATAAGAGTTTTTGAACTTTAGAAATAGCAGATTGATTTATAACTGAACAGAATAAATTATACCAGGGGATAAAATCGGATAAATCTCCTGAAAAAGTACGTAGCGGAATTTTAGGAAGTTTGAAAGAAATATCAGAGGAGTGGTTTTGAATAGCTTTTGAATTAGAGTTGTCGGAGATAGCATTTATTTGTTGCAAGGCTTCCTGACAAGAATAAAATAAATCGTCGAAGGCCGATATTGAACTATGATTAATTGTTGCTTTAGGATCTAGTTCTAAAGTTAGCTCATTAATATTTTCAACAATGTCATTGAAGTTAGCCCTAGTCTCTTCGAGATCGGCACATCTTACTTTAAATGCTCTTATCGTTTTGGGCTCATTAGGGTTTAGAGTCTTAATTGAATCATAAGCTATTTGAAGGCGACGAAAAAGAGTCTCACGCCGTGATTGGTAAAGCTTAAGATTCTTTTCAGCGTTTGCTTCTGTAGCCATTATAGAAAAAGAAAGAACAAAGGAGAGAACAAATTACTTAGAGAGAGAGAGAGAGAGAAATAAAGAAAGTAAAAAATAGAAAAAATAAACTAGAGCGAGTGACCATTCGTTGGAAAGATCTTGAAGAGATGAGCAACAATAAATTTGATGTAATAAAATCTGTTGAGCGGTTAAGGAAATATAGGGAAAATAAAATAAAGTATTTATTAGACGTGAAATAAATGATAATCGACTCGAAATAAATATCTAAGAATGAAATGATTAAATTGATATCATATGTTTTGGTAAACAATGAATTAAAAGTCTTTATAGATAAAGACAAGACGTGGGTTTGTTTTTGTTTACAATTAAACTGGACCGCTTGGAGGTAAGAGGGCGTGTCACCCACACATGACATTGACAGCTAATGACGTAATGTGACACCTGATGACGTAGAGACTCCAGATTTAACGGCCATGAAAAAGAAGAAGAATCTAAGAAAAAGAAGAAGAATCTTAAAAACCCACGCTATCTGCAGAGATTGCTGCAGTAAGTGTAAAAAATGCTGCAAAGAGTTAAACGATAATAAATATACTTTATTCTGCGAAATAAAAGAAAAGAAACTATTAAATAATAAAGGCAATTAATTTATTCCAATTAAACAACTTACGATCCGTAAAAGAGGTGGGAGGAGAGGTTGAGTTTTAGAGAGGTAGCAAAAATTAGCAGCAAAGTAACTGTAAGAAAAGAGGTGCTGAATTTTTAGATAAATCCGGCCCAAAGGACCAATTTTAATGTAGGAAAAGGGGAGAGGGTAGAGGGAGAGGTAGAGAAAGAAAAGAAGAGAGAAGAGGCTTACTTGGTGCTGCGTAGGTCGTGAGGTGGTGATGTCCCAGGCCTGGGATCGGTGGCAGATGAAGTTCACTTCGGTGACACAACACAACTGTCTAGCACTTTGAAGGAAAATGAATTTAAATGGGTTTGATTATTTAAGTTAACTTTAACTCGGAAAAAAACTAGAGAGGAAGAGGTACGGTGCGGGCATGGTTAGAGAGAGGAAGCGAAGGGAAGGGAATAGGGAGGTTATAGATGGCGAACGAAAAAGCGCCGCCACTGAGGAGGCGGGAAAATTAAATCCAAAACCCAACAGCACCATTTATTAAGGCTGACCAAAGCTTTCATTAAAACTAGTTTAAATGTTTGATATCTTGGTTGTATAAACTACTTCAATAAAAGAAAACCATTTAATTCAAACGTAAGTATATTTTCTCAAAATTTAACAAACCTCACGCTCGTTTCTGAACAACACCAGTCTTTTTTTTAGGGTGTATTTAAGCTGATAACATTTAACTTATTCAGACTATATACAGTTTCATTCGAGGGGTGAATCTTATTGATAAAGTAGTTGGTTGCCCCCCCCCCCCCCCCCTCCCTTTTCTCTTTTGAACAGCTTTTGCTCAAAATGTCTAATATGTTAAAGTTATTTAAGCTCATTATTGAGCTTAGCGAAGCGAAGCTCTTATACTACACTTTGCATTTTTTCTGATGCATACTCCTCCTGAACGGCTGAACCGATCAGCACAAAATTCGGCACGGTCATAGTGACCAACCACAGGAAGGTATACATCTGAAATGGTCCAAATTGGTACACAGGGGTACGGGGTACGAAGTACAAAAGTTTTATCCTGAACGGCTGAACCGATCAGCACAAAATTCGGCACGGTCATAGTGACCAACCACAGGAAGGTATACATCTGAAATGGTCCAAATTGGTACACAGGGGTACGGGGTACGAAGTACAAAAGTTTTATCCTGAACGGCTGAGCCGATCCGCACAAAATTCGGCATGGTCCTAGTGACCAACCACAGAAAGGTATAAATCTTAAATGGTCCAAATTGGTACACGGGGGTACGGGGTACAAAAGTTAAAATAGTATATGCCCTTCAAGATGCATGTCGTTGGAAAGCTCTTTAAGAGTACAGTTATTGTTGTATGTTATCTTTTGTCATATTTTCATTTATGAGGGATTCATTTAGAGGAAATGCACGCTCAGCTCAATATTGCAAGCATTGCACACCTAGTAATAATAAGAAACTAGTAAGAACATGCTCACATTTCTAGACCTCTTATGTCTTTTATGATCATACTTTTCTTATCTGAAAATGGAATATATCTAAGTTAGTGCACAATCTATTTTTCTTATGAAAATAATCAATAGCAGACACGTCTTTTTCTTGATCTCGTATTGTAGACACCTTCCATCTCTCCACGATTGTGCAAATACCGACAAATGTTTCCGAAAATTTATCTACAAATTCAATCCACAATTTAAACCCTTGGTTATCAAACCAGTCCTGTACCGAACTCATTAAATTCATGCTTACGCTCTCTAATTTCAGTGTATGGAGGCCATAAGTTTGTTAGGAATCACTCGAGGAAGAGCTCAGAAATAATTGAAGCGAGCGTAGCGAGCTTCCTACATTCAGCGAAATATGCTCCGTGTCTGTCTGTCTGTCTGTCAGTAACGTTCACGCGTGTGACGATAACTTGAGTAAAAGTTGACCGATTTAGTTGAAATTTGGTATACATGATCCTCTTACTAATACTCAGGCTAAGTTCGTTGGACAGCGTGATCCGTCCAAGAGTTCGCGCGCAACGCTCGCGTAAACGAGAGGTGCAAAAATTAAATTGGAATTTCAGGACGGGAAAAGATTCTATCATCATATATTCAATGAGACGAACATTTTTTTCAAATAACATGTTTTACTAAAACCAACAGCGACACCGCTATGACTTAATAAAGATCGCTAAAACTATTAAAGCGGACCTAAACGTTTATAATAGAGAAAACAACCTTTTTACCGATATCTTACGTTCTAACGTAACGATTTTAATAAAACTTCATATACACCATCTAATGCACAATTGAAACAGGTATGCAAAATTTCAACTTGATACAAGCAAAATTCTTTGCGTAGTGACGAGATATATTTATAATAATTGTTTAAAAGCTACCGCGAGTGGTGAAGATTGATATAGTCGTATAGTGTATAGGTTTGTTTAGGAAGTAAAGCTTTGTACCGAGTACCCCCACTCTTCCCCACACTACCCTCTTCCACTTATCTTCAACTATGACATTCATCATGATTAATAAATTTCAATATTCAGTATTTCATTGCAATACGCTCGCTTCAATGATAGAGCCACGCGATGCCTAGTAATAAATTGGCTCTTATTAATTAAACTAAAAAATCTCTCCAAGCTCACACTGCATACTCTCAGTTACCAACCTTACAACATTCAAATTAACTAATTACCTAAACAGAATTTCTTCCAATACTAAATCCCTTTTACTGTTTCTAACCGATTTTCCGCCGCTGCCTTCGGTTTCGGCTTCATCAAACCTGGAACAGCCACGCTATTGCTTCTAAACTGTACGTTTAATATTTCCTCGTCGTTCCAACATTCTACATACAGCTGTAGGGTTCATTTTGTTATCTTGTATTTTTGTTATCTTTGAAACTTTTAAAAATAGCATTGACATTTTTATTAATGTTACACGAGTCCGTTTTATGGTTGACCGTTATTTTGTATTTCATAATATGGAATGGCTCCATGATTCTGCGCTTTTTTACATTATTTTCATAATCCATTATTTTAGTATTCTCAAAATCGAATGCCGCTAGAGCAGATTTTTTATTTTTAATATCGTTATTATGTTGGTATTTTCTACTTTTTAATTTTTGTGAAGTTTCACCAATATAAGAATTATCACATTCATTACAATCAATTTTATAAACTAACCCTGACCTGTTGTCATTATTAATTACGTCCTTCATATTGTTGTAAAACGTTTTCATCAAACCTGGAACAGCCACGCTATTGCTTCTAAACTGTACGTTTAATATTTCCTGTCGTTCCAACATTCTACATAAAGCTATAGGGTTCATTTTATTACCGAGAATAATTCACTTCACTAATTAGTGAAGTGACACACATAGTGTGCAAGAATGCACCATTTTAGCGCAAATCACAAAATTTAGAGTGGTAAATTGTAAATACGGATGTTCATATTTAAAAGATACAAATAAATGCAGTAAAAGATGGCTGTAAGGTGTAAGAAAGAATAAACATAATTTTTTCATAGAAAACGTTTCAACCCTGTTGAAACGTTCACAGAAACAGTCCTTTAATTACTGTAACATATAATTTTGTTTACAAATGAATCATACTTGTTTAACTTAATCCACAAATTCTAAAATAACTTTACAATAATAGGATCATTATCCTATTTGTCAAAGATGAATTTCAAAAACTCTACATAATAATAAATTCTAAATCATACTTACAAATTTCATTTGTCACGTCGAATTTTACAATAAAATTTATTGTCCATAAGAGAGTAAGAGAGTGTCAGATAATTTTTGTTTTTAAATAATTAAATTTAAACAGGTTTTTAATAAATTAACTACATTTACAAAACACATGCAACAAAAAGACATGTTGTAGTAGTAGTAAGGGCGGGTAGACCTAGCCTGGCAAACAGACCATCTTTGGGTCCTTTTTGCCAACCCCAGACGAACCCACACCCCTCAAACTACCTCCACCTCATCCTCAAACCTTTTAGTTTGGATTATAAAGGAGAGGATATCTTGCCACTTCAGAGTTTCAAGTTCCCTCTCCCTAATTTCTCCATTCCCTAAGATATGAAAGCGTAATCTCCCATATCCTTCACACACTCCCAGAAAATGGTAAGCTGTTTCCTCCTCCTCACCACACACTGGACATGTGGGGTCCTCTTCTACTTTTAGTAATGCCAGATGTCTTCTGAGCCTACAGTGTCCAGTTAGCACTCCAACCAGATTTCTCAGGTTGGTCCTGCTCAGTCCTAGCAGCCATCTGGTTTTCCTTTTATTTATCTTTGGCAGTTACATTTTAGACTGCCTGCATCCCTCTGTGCTTAACCATTCCTTATCTGCTTCATCCCATACCCACCTCTTAATGGCTGCTTTGACTTGACCTCTCGTTCAGTGAACTGCGGGCTCCGGTCCACAGTTCAACAAGACATAATAACAAGATTATTAATAATAAAAAATTGACTATCACAGTATAAAGAATGAAATTAACAAGCACTACTATAAATTTTGGATAGGAACTATCACCGAGATCTTTGAATGATTAAAACTTAATTTAATTTAAATAATTATGATCCCCATTTGGGGAATTCACGGCTGAAACTATTATTATATTAGTTTCCTGTGTTATGATATTCATTCATGAAGGTAAGTAAAAATTTGATTCCTAGTTTGATTAGAATGAATGATTGAAAAGAAACGTTAAAATGAGCATTTATCAAACAGCGCTCCTGGGAGAGGGCTGCTAAACTAACAAAGGAATGTTAGAAAATAATGAAAACAGTGATTTGAACTACACATTACTATTATACTATTAATTTGTTTTTATTATTTATTACTTTATTTTATTAATATTTTTTTCCATTAGTGATAATTTAATTAGCTCGTAAATTTTTTATTATTATTATATTATATTAATTTAATTTTTTTTCCTATATTTTTATTTTTGAAAATTTTATTAAATACCTAAATTTATGCTTAGCTTTTGTTATCTTTGAAACTTTTAAAAATAGCATTGAAATTGTTATTAATGTTACACGAGTCCGTTTTATGGTTGACCGTTTTTTTGTATTTCATAATATTGAATGACTCCATGACTCTGCGCTTTTTTACATTATTTTTTTCATAATCCATTATTTTAGTATTCTCAAAATCGAAATTGTGTCCTGTTTTGAATGCGTGTGCCGCTAGAGCAGATTTTTTATTTTTAAATCGTTATTATGTTGGTATTCTTATGAATTATCACATTCATTACAATCAATTTTATAAACTAACCCTGACCTGTTGTCATTATTAATTACGTCCTTCATATTGTTGTAAAACGTCTTCATCAAACCTGGAACAGCCACGCTATTGCTTCTAAACTGTACGTTTAATATTTCCTGTCGTTCCTACATTCTACATACAGCTGTAGGGTTCATTTTATTACCGAGAATAATTCACTTCACTAATTAGTGAAGTGAGACACATAGTATGCAAAGATGCACCATTTTAGCGCAAATCACAAAATTTAGAGTGGTCAATTTTAAATACGGATGTTCATATTTAAAATATACAAATAGTTCGTTCAGATTCACCAGTACAAGTCTCTTTTGTCTATGTGTTTTCACACCATCTTCGACAACACTGACATAATCTTTTTTTCCTGGGCATAATTTACTGTTGTTATCATCCTTGTGGAAATGAATTACTTTTTTATGGTTTGGTCACTTATATTCACCCCTTTTCCTTTTGTCAAATTCTCGTAAAATGCCTTGCTCCTTGACCAACTCATGGGTTACTTTAATTTATCGTTCTGAAACCCCGAATTCGGCTGCTATTCTCCATCAAGGTCAATTCTTGGGTAGTAAACTTATAATCTTGAATTTTTCCTCTTCAGAAGAAATTTTACACTTTTCTTTAAGTTCAAAAAGTAGATGTTCACATTCTTCAGCTAATGGTCTATCAATACTTCTAGAAGGTTTGTTCACATCACGAATATTTTCATCAATAGCAATTTCAAAGTTTTCTTTAATTTTTGAATATACTCTGTCAACTTTAAATCAAAGGGCAACTGACGTGATTTAATCTTCAAAGATTTTAATCTGGATATATGCCAAGAATGCTACAAGCAGCATCTATCTTTTGTAAGTTATTTTCAGCTGGTTCAAAGATATCAGTTTGGCTTAAGTAGTCACATTCTACATCATCAACAAAAAAGATCTGAAAAGCACTTTGTAGCTACAAATTTGCCTGGTACCAAATTTACATTGGCATATTTGTTTTTAAAAATGTGATCTATAAGAATTTCTCTCAAACCATATTTAATAGCTTTTTTATGAGTTAAGAAATGATCGCAGCACATCTGACCAAAGAAGTGATGAAACTAATACAAGTATTTTTTCTCATGGTACCAACAGATTGTTTTAACATGATTACAAATTCGAAATTTAAGCAACTTCTTACACTGAAAATGAATAGATTTATTCAGAGGTTATGTTTAATCACGGTAATGAAATAAAATTTAATAAAAAAGGACTAAATATTGAAAAAAAAATAAATAAATAAATAAAAAAAAAAAATAAAATAAAAAAATATATATATATATATATATATATATATATATATATATATATATATATATATATATATATATATATATATATATATATGCATTAAGAATAAATTACATTGTATTGAAAGCAGAGCAATTAAAAGATATAAATTGTCGTCGATATCATTTGAGTAATTAAAAGTACCTAAAGGCTTGTTGAATTTGTAAAAGGTTGAGTCACTATCCATAACTTGATTCAGCATTTCTTGAAATTTTGAACGTACTTGCATCTGATTGTTAAGTGAAGTGAAAGGCTGTTGATTGGATCAACAGCCCTCAACTCATTAGGAAATGGTATGTCGAATCCATTTTCTTCCTCCTCTTCCTCAGTTAATGACTTGACAAGTTGCAACTTTTCCTTTCCTGAATTCATCATTGACGTCTCGTAGAAGTTTACTCTTTTGTTTCCTTGGGAATAGGAAATGATTTCGAGGTTAGGGATGTTAGTGAAATACTATCGCAATCTTTGTCAACATTCATATTGGTGGCTTCGAAGGTGGAAACACATTCCTCTGCATTCACTGACACCTCAAAGTCGGATTAATTACTAACCATGCCTAAATTTCCTATTTCCTTACCTCCATAATGCCTTAAACGAATGACATAGCGTTAAACCACTTCCAAAGTGGTTTTGTTTTGGGGATTTAGCAGCAGCACCAGAACGGCCAGCTTCAATCTTCTTCAATTCAACTCGGAAACTGTCCCAGGGATGTTCCCACTCCTTTTTTATTTTTACACCTAAAAATAAGGACAAATATGTATATCATAGACTGTAACCAAAAAACTGCCTAGTTATAGTCTAGAAGATTTTGAAGTTGCATGATCAAATTTCATGTTAAATAAGTTGAGCATAGTTTTTCATCCAATTTGCTGAAACCCAATTAAATTCTGCTGAAAGATGGCTAAAAGTATTAAAATAATGCATTGTCATCGTGTTCTGAGCTATGCTAAAAGTTTTAAATGTCTAGCTGGTGGGTCTTGGGCAAGTAGTATGACCCCTGACTACCCAACCGGGCGGTTCGGCGGAAGTAGGTGCGAAGGTGGACTGTATATAGGTGAAATAGGTGTAGGAATTAACATATAAGAGATAGATACCAATAATTATTAATATAGCCTGAAACCTAGGAGATATAAGAATAAAATAGTTGGGCTCACCTGGGTTTCCTTGTTTGATGTGGCGGGGCCGATTCCGAAAGTGGTTCACTGTCTAACGGACTTAATTATGTGGCGAAATGATCACTAAACTAAATTAAACCGAACTTGTATATTAAGCGGTGGCGGCGAGATGGCGGAAACATAAGAATGCGGCGTATTCAAGCTCCAGACCAATCAACACTACGCGACGAACGAGACGGTGCCACATCGAAGACGACACTAGCGCTGCGGACCTTTTGCGAGGTGAAGGTTAGGCTACCCTACCGCTAGATAGCAGGGCAGCCTCCAGTTGGAGTCAAATACCTGTCCCAATATCTGCTGGGTTCCATAATAAATAAAAAATAGGATAATATGAGTAGATAGCATAATATAAATAGTAAATATTAAAATAAGAATCCACTACTAGCTATTCGGGAAGTTAGTTAGAAATCGATTGCCAGATTTGTACCGGACAAACAAACAAACAAACAAGAAAGCAAGCTAATATAAACGTAGTAAAAATAAGCTAGGAGATGCAACCTAAAATTGAAAAATAGTTTAATTTGACGTTTTGGGTTTTTTACCTTAATTATTATATATTTAATTTTTTATGTGACATCGTATTATTTATTTTGGTAGAACTACAGTATATGGGGCCCCGTACCTGATATCGCAAGTCGGTACTATCGATTGTTACAATGACGTCATATATCGATATATCCAAGCAATACATGATATGCGAAATTTTACGCGCTAAAAACGAAATATGTTTATTTTAAACTTTGTTATCCCTAATTTTGTTTTCCGTAGCATTTTCAATGGCCGCTCCTCAACGCTTCGCGGTGCTCCGCTTATTTTCTGAAGAAAAACAACCCTCCTGCGTATAGAGCAGGTAGAGGTCCAAATCTAAGTATAAAAGAGTTTAAAACGTCAAGAGTATGTACAAGCACCATTGCTACTGGTGACGTCATACATCGATATATCAAAGCAACGCATCATTCGCGAAATTTTACGGTCCGACACGGTAAAGACCTTTTGAAAGCAGACCACGTGCCCTCAATCGGGTTCGTATGTACCTTATTTTCAGGGTTTTTAAAATGAAGGGAATGGTTGACAGTGAGGTGTTAGAATCCCTCATCTGCTAGACAGTCGTAAGACTTCCAACAGTCCGAGTAAATGGTAGTACCCGGCTTGATGCCAGTCTTAATAATGTCTAACAGAGTCTCCTTATCCTTCCTTCCAACAACTCTGAAAAAGCACTTATTCGTACCCCTTTCCACACCTCCAAACACCCATTTACCCTCCACTCGTCTTCCACGGTTATAATTACGCTTGCCAAACTTGGACTAGTCTATTTCCACAATCACACCTTCTCCACCAATCCTCTCATTCATTTTCAACCACGCATCCACACACACCTCTCTGACAAAATTGTGCCAATCACACACCGTACTGGGAGACACACTCAACTCAAACATACAAATCCTGTGTTCGATCCGGTGTACGATGAAATGAGTTAATTGCAAGTGTCTGGAATTGACATCTTGCTATTTTCAAAGTAGCTCCCGGATCGAACACTCCTTTTCACACGATGGGAAGGGGCAGACTTACGCCTACATAGCCACTCAAACTTATCACTCACTTCGGGCCGTGGTCTGAGGGACATATTCTTCCCACACTTGGGGCACACATACACTCGAGAAATCAATCCAACATCCATACAAAATTCAATCACACGCTCAGCACTCGAATGACGCAAACCGTACAAAAAATCCATATTTATAACTTCCATTCCGATTAAAAGGCCAACCTGGTAAATTTGAGACAGCGGAAAAACGGTGAAAGCACGGCACGACACTTAAAAGTAATTAAGTATCACTATATTAACTAAAACACTATACACTATACTAACACAAAATAGTAGTTCGAGTGTAAACAGGGAAATTAACTTATCTTAAATCGATAATTCAATAGGACAAATCAAAGAAAACTGTAAAGAGAGAAGTTTATGATTGAATATAAGGCACGTGTAGAAGGCAGTAAAGTGACGAGAACTTGAGGCGAGGACAAGTATCAGAGCGCAACTGGTGGAATATTTCGCGATTATAAAAGTTTAAATAAAATGAAAGTTCAGCGCAACTGGTGGAATATTTCGCGATTATAAAAGTTTAAATAAAATGAAAGTTCAGCGCAACTGGTGGAATATTTCGCGATTATAAAAGTTTAAATAAAATGAAAGTTCAGCGCAACTGGTGGAATATTTCGCGATTACAAAAGTTTAAATAAAATGAAAGTTCAGCGCAACTGGTGGAATATTTCGCGATTATAAAAGTTTAAATAAAATGAAAGTTCAGCGCAACCGGTGGAATATTTCGCGATTATAAAAGTTTAAATAAAATGAAAGTTCAGCGCAACTGGCTGGAGACTAACGTATCAATAGACAAGATATATATCGATATATAAAGCCTCGAAAAAGGTCGATAGTGAGATAACGTGTTATCAGAAGGTGCCCCACATACTGTAGTTCAGCCTTTATTTTTTATCACATAAAGGCATTTTCTTATACAAAAACAATTGTAGATTATAGAAAGATGCCTTTAACATAGATTAAAAATGACTAACCTAGTAAAAAAGCACAAAAAATTAGTTTAAATCGTGTTTTTTCAAAAATTTCTAACCTTTGACCCCCCCCCCCCCCCAAGGTCTGCCGGGGGTTTTTTTCCTCGGGTTTTTCTCATGAAATGGTGTTCTCATGAATTTGTAAGTTTTTAGAGGTACGGTGGTTACGATCTCGAAAAAAAGTGTTTTTTCGACCCACCCTACTGGTGAGGGCCGCCCCTCCCGCACCCCCACCCTGGCGACACCACTACTCTCGCTACTTAGTCATGGTTTCCTAAGATTTTATACTTCTGCTACATTAGTACCCATATCTACTTTCTCCCAATATTACCACATATTAATATCGAATCAAGGCTTAAATAAAAGATTCTTCTCCTATAAAAAATGTGCTGGGATTTTATTATCCTATATAAAATAGTTTTTGGATGTTTGAATTCATGTGTGTGTATGTCGTTACTTTAGTCAAGTCCGACTTTATAGGCGCAAAACTGGCTGAAGAAGCGTAGTATTTCAGAATTGTAAGGATAAATGTTCAAAAATGGTGTTTTTAAAAATGTGTTTTGCGAGTATATCGTAAAGAAAGCCTTTCTGGATTTAATCTTGTAGGAACCTAGGAGTAAGGTTTCTTTCAGGGACACTTTTTTTCATATTTGTACAAGAATTTGTTGAGAACCTATCCGAATAATTTCACGCCTGGTAAAATTAAATCTACTGTAATTAAAAAACTAGTCCGTTGATCTTAGACTTTAATTATAACATTCAAAATCTTATGAAAATCAGGAGTTTTTCCTGAATTTGCCACATTTCTAACATCCCTCAAAAAAAGAGTGGATGCTCTGGAATTTCATGGTCAAACTTTAAAAAATCAAAATGTTTAAATGTAACTGGACTTAAAAGATGCTTAGCAGCTGATTGTTTGAAAATCAATGAGTGATTCTAAAAGGTTTTTTATGCTCTTTGAAATTGCCCCGTATCCCAATTTCTCTACCTCATTTAGTTTTTGATATATGTATTATGATTTTTTTTTGGAAATTTTCGTGGAATTCTCTGAAAAAAGAAATAAATCGATATCTCAAGAACCATTTAGAAATTGGCATATGCTTACTCGACATTTTTTATACTGTTATCGTTTAGAGGTATAGTTATTATTTATTTATTTATTTTTTATTTGATTATTTTCTTTTTCCAGATAAAAATTGTGAATGGATTAATTTCAGTAGGTGAAGGAAGTAGCTCATCAACCATTCTAAAGCACAAGGATAACGATCCTTTAGATGTAAAATACTTATCGTTTTCTTCATGGCACGGTTCAAATGCTAAATGGTATTTCGACTGCGATGGTTAGTTACTTAATATTGGTCTTATTTAATAGTCTGATAGTTTTTATCATACATATCCACATCTTTTGAAAGTCAAAATAATTCGCAAGGAAAATTTGGGAACTCTTGAAAAGTGAACTTTAGTGGAGAGCTATTCTAAAATAAAATAAATCTTAAAAAATCAACGAAAAAAGCAAAACTAATACTTCTTACATCATTAATTATTATTTTTGTTTGCCAATTATTAGGTAGAGTGACACGCTAACGAGATCAATTTCAGATCACTAAATTGACAGGTGACTGAGAGGTTACTCTGTGTCATCCATTACATATAAAGGGTGAATCAATTTCAGATCACTAAATTGACTGGAATGACTCTGAAAAGTAACCCTGTGTCACCCATTACATAAAGGGTGAATCAATTTCAGATCACTATATTGACAGGTATGACTCCGAGAGGTAACCCTGTGTCATCCATTACATAAGGGGTGAATCAATTTCAGATCACTAAATTGACTGGAATGACTGAGAGGTAACCCTGTGTCACCCATTACATATAAAGGGTGAATCAATTTCAGATCACTATATTGACTGGTATGACTCCGAGAGGTAACCCTGTGTCATCCATTACATATAAAGGGTGAGTCAATTTCAGATCACTAAATTGACAGGTATGGCTCTGAGAGGTAACCCTGTGTCACCCATTACATATATGGGGTGAATCAATTTCAGATAACTAAATTGACTGGAATGACTCTGAAAAGTAACCCTGTGTCATCCATTACATATAAAGGGTGAATCAATTTCAGATTACTGTATAGACAGGTATGACTCCGAGAGGTAACCCTGTGTCATCCATTACATAAGGGGTCAATCAATTTCAGATCACTAAATTGACTGGAATGACTGAGAGGTAACCCTGTGTCATCCATTAAATATAAAGGGTGAATCAATTTCAGATCACTAAATTGACAGGTATGGCTCTGACAGGTAACCCTGTGTCATCCATTGCATTAAAGGGTGAATCAATTTCAGATCACCATAACACTCCCATCCACACTGATGACACGGGTTAGCGTGTCACTCCAGGAGCTGTGGAAACCTTATTATGTCTTAGTACCTAAGTATGTTATAAATGTATATGTTATATACCTCAGTATGTTTGAAATTATGTCATTTTTACTCAGGAGCTCTCTAATGGGATTATCTTGTGCTACCTATGTAATCTCTCCCTAAGCTGCTTCCATTTTATGATGTCCTCTTCTTTTGATTCTAAGCTTAGAATTTTAGTTCTAATCTATGTTTCCACTTCTATGAATTCTTCTTGTGGTTTGCAGCTTTCTATTATCCAGTCTTTTCTGCAGTTTTGTGTATAATGTATAAAATCATATAATGGTTATTGCACAACTAAAAAAGACACTAGCTCAATACCCAGAATCAGAACTATAGTCTGGATTTGTTTCCACACTACTCATCTTGAACACTTCTGGGCTATTAGACACAAAAGATGTGGAAGAATTGACATTCATTTAATATAGGGAAGATTCAACGTTTAAAGTTTTAAAGAATCATCAGAGAAGTCCACTACACTTAGGTATACACCATACTCAGATTATTATTAACATTTAAATATTAATTGTTTTAGATCCTTCTTCTCTGCCTGCAATTTTTTTAAACAAGACGGCTTCAGATAGGTTGAGGAATGTAATATTTAGCAATTATGATCCATATGTAACTCCAGTATCTGATGACGACTTCGTTATAATAAATTCCAATCTAACTATAAATTACATATTTCTGGTAATGTATAAATTTTTTGTGATATCATTACATAAATGTGTGTATTTTATTTTTCTTATATGAAAGGAGACATTTTAACAATGTTTCCTTTTAATTAATAACAATTATTTTTTCTAATAAAAATCGTAAGATTCGTATTACTTAAGAAGTCCAAAAGAAATAAAAATATCCACTTGTACAATTAAAATTAGATGAATTATGTAACAGTTTTAAATATCTTGGTTTTCCGGTGAAATCCACGGAAGCATCATTAGGGGTGTGGTGATGATGTTACTTGAAGCAGCAACTTCGTATTTTTACTGCTTTTCTGGAACGTAAATTTAATTTGCGCACACATTCCCTTTAAGGTAACCCCACAGATAAAAATCAAAAGGGGATGAATGAGCGTTAGCTGACGATGATCACTGACTTTAAGCCTCCCTGAGTTACGTCACCGGTAGATCCCTCTTAAGAGGATTTGGTTTCAGCAGGATGGAGCGACTGCGCACACTTCACGTGCTTCTATGGGACTATAAGAATTTATGGGCAGCTAAGAAGATCATTTCCCTGTAAGGTAATCTCATTCCGAGGTGACATTCCGTGGACAACACGTTCTCCAGATTTATCCCCATGTGCTTTTTATCTGTGGGGTTACCTTAAGGGAAAAGTGTACAATAAGCCTAGAAATTTGGCAGAACTGCGAAGAAATATTCAGTGGGAAATGAGTGCGATCCCACTCCTTGGTAAGAGTGATGACTAAGTTTGCTAACAGAATTGAGCAGTGCAGAGAAAATGGAGGTCATCATTTAAGTGATGTTATTTTCGCTTCATAATGATTTTTCGATTTTTTGTTTTTCTTTATACATCTTAAACTTCCATTCTTTATCTTGTAAATGATAATAAATAAATAAATACGAGTATATCTTGAATATTCATTGAATTATTCCATTTTAAAAACCATCAGGTTTCTTTGCCGGACCCAATGTGTATAACCTTGACAAGCTGTGTATAACCTGTTCTTCAATCAAGATGTATTGAGAAAAAATAATCATCAAAATAGTAAAACAATTATCAAGAAGTTTAATTATACTCGTATGTTTGTTTAATATATGTCGTATGTGTCTTAATATTAAAATTTATTTTATCTGTTTGATCTATAGTTATTAATCTGATTTTATGTACTTTCAGGATCCTATCAGTTCTTCTATGGATGTCAGAGGAATGTTGCGAGTGGTTTGTATTTTTCAGTCATGTTTTTTTCATGTGGTTTATTTTTAATTAATAATAACTGATTAATAATTATTCTTTACCTAAACTATCTTTAAAGGCGTCGTAAACCTCTGTTACCATTAAAAGGATTTCTATTACTCAATGTAAGAAGCCATGCCAAATAAGGTAACTCCAAAACCCAATTTAGGGTGCCAAGGCGAAAGGCCGATTTGAAAATGTGTAGAATAAATTGTTATGCATATATGTTAGTATAAAATTGTATATTTTCAATAAATGGCAGTTAAATTAAATTAAATTTAAGAAGCCATATTGTTTGATTTCTTGTGTAGTATTTATTTTAAGTTGTTTTATCTCCACACTATCGCATTCAGTCTCTTCTTTGATAATGCTATTTTCGTTGTTTAGTTCGTTCTTGGTGGCAAGTAAAGGCTGGGTTAGAGTAAGGCGCGGTTATCTGTCAATATTGTAGTGTGTGGGTAAGTACTATGAAATATAGAGGCGGCATCAGAGGTGCGTCTCAAATTTAAGTGGATTAAGCGGTCACAGGTCGAAGGGACAACATTTTGTTGAATATTTGATGTCCTGTGAATTTTGTTTTCCCCTAAACAAAATATAATTCCAGTTGTAGGCTTTTCTTGACCACGGTCGTCACGCCAACTTGCATCCACATGGAGTAAGATTAAGATTACTTCTTCTGAATTTACTCCATTGTGAGATGTTTGAATATCAAAGTACGTTCTTTAGCATGAAGGACGTGAGGCTTAAAGGTCGGAAGGATTTGGCCTGTGTATATTCTTTCTTACCATTGGGGATAAAGACTACCCTAGCAGCTTTCCATACTTCCGGTACCACGCCCATAGCAGTGCTTCCCCTGAAATTTGTCTCTATGCTGGATGATAGGCGATCCATTCCCCTCTGTAGTAGAGCTGGGAATATTTTATCTTGTCCAGGTGCCTAAAATGGATTAAATTTGTCGACGGCCCATTTTATGGACTCTGGTTATCAGGCGGGTCACCAGGTCCCAGTTCGTCTCTACCGCTGGAATCTTTTCGTGGGTATCTCCGACCTCATTTCCTTCTCCTGGGTAGTGAGGAGGTATTCTAATGTTTCTTCCATACTGAGAGTCCAGGTGCCGTCTAGCTTTTTGATTGAGCCTAAAGTTCTTCTATTTCCCTAGGGTAGGGACTCCCTTACAGAAGTCTCTCCAGCCAGCTCTCTTACGATTCCTTATTTCTTTTTTGAATTCCTTTCTGGTCTCCCTGAAGCTGTCCCATAGCTCCTCTCTTTGTTCCTTATTCATGGAGGCCTTGATAAAGGCGCTTCCAGCTTTACGTCAGAGCTTGTATAATCATCTGTTCCACCAAGTGGCTTCTTTTTGGATATCAGTTTTGGGGGGACAAGCTTCTTGGTGTTAATATGTGTGGGAGCACACAAAAAACATACGTATAAAAACAATTCGTTTATAACTAAATAAGTTAATTAAAGAACAAGAACAAGCGTGTACATCTTATCGTAACAAAAAAACGTAATGCAAAAATCAGTGATGCCAGATTTAGTTATGTAATTACTTAAGAGTTGTGCGGGTTTTTGCATGCCAACACTCCTCCTGAATAGGACATGTTCTGATTCGGGATTTGACCAATTCCTAGCTTCCATCGCATTTTCGTCAGCTTCTCGCAGCCAGTCACTTTAGCTTTTCACTTTCTTTGATAAGTAGGGTTGGGATCCCTGATTCCTCCTGTAAAATGTTAGACACAATAATGGGGGTTTATTCTGCTGGCCCCATGGCTGTAAATAAATTAGCGTTATAGTGTTTACAAAACTTTTTTAATAATATAGATAGATTATTTAAATTATTTAAAACAAATTAATAATCACTTTTAAAGTAATAAAAAAAAGAACGTTTAACGAAAGCTAAACAAAAGTAAACGAAACACTGTAGAATGACTCGAAATACAGCTGGGAGTTTAAAAGCAGTGTTGCCAACTATTTACAACATAATTAGATTGGCGAACATGGATTATAATCCTCCCGTTTCTACATTATATCCTTGTTTTTAAGAACAGCAAGGAAATACCAACATTATAACCTATAAACTAGTCCTGAAAAGTTACTGTTCGTCCCTATTGGAGGTAAAATTCATTATTGTCTAATTTACTTAATTTCCCCTTTTTTTTAAATCGGTCATAATTGTTGACAGATATTTTATGTAATGATATTTTACATGAATAAAAAAGTCAATTTAGCGCAATTCTTGATATTTATCGGGGGCTAATCTAGACTAATTTAGACAAACCTTCCAAATTTATTTTTGAAAGTCATATGTGTAATTTTAAAGATATAGACGTATATAAAAGTGTGTTTGAGTGCATGTGGAAGAGAAACAAATGTGTTCAAAAAGTGGAAATATGGGACCACCTACTGTCTAATTAGCGTATTGCCTGAAAATTTCATCAAAATCGGATGAAACTTGTGGAAGTTAGTCTGTCAAGTCACATAGCTTCCTTGGATGGAACATACTTTAATGATTATTTGCTATTACAAACCATTACTGTCAAGTTTATTTAATTTTCCCTTCTTATCATACTTACAATTACTACTTTAATCACCCTCTATATATATATATATATATATATATATATATATATATATATATATATATATATATATATATATATATATATATATATATATATATATATATATATATATAAACAAATACAACACAACAACAACTAAGACAATTACTACTTTAATCACAAAAAAACAAAATGTATATATATATATATATATATATATATATATATATATATATATATATATATATCCATTTAACTATAACTACTCATAGTTAAAGTGGATGACAAGGGTATAACTAATTAGTCATAACATTTTAAAAAATGAAGCATAAGCGCCCTTCAACGATGGGTCGAATAAGGTGAAGTTGACTGCTGAATCGTTGTAATGCTCCCTACTGCCGTTATCTCTCCGCAAAGTCGCCGTATAATGTCCAGAATAAACGGTCCTTCCGTGATGAGAAACGACGGCAATGCAGGCATAAATCTCGACGTGATCAGGACGGAATCCGTCTACAAGATCTGTAATTTTTAATATCCGCTCTCCGTCATTTTGAAATCGTACAAGTTGAATAATTAAATATTTGCTGTGGGATGATATTTTAGTGGTGGATTTAAGACAACAGGATGTGCAGAAGGGATATGTTACGTCAGTTTCCAAGGGGGAAAATAAGTTTACAAAATTTACTCGACCCTCAGAATGTTCAGGAAAAAAAATCTCTGAATAAAATATTTAGTGATAAGGAGGGGAGGCCAGAGTAACTGCAAATGGTACAAGAAAATACAGACGTTGTGTTGAAATTAAAAACATCTGAGAGCTTTAAGTGTAGGAGCGTCTCGATTAATAACAATAATTGTAAAAACTCTGCAGCATCCTGTGGTTCCTATAAAGCAAAATAATCTATTACAGTAATATTAGCAAGACATTATCTTACCTGCACAGCTGGCGTCGATAAGACAGAATATAATATAAATCTTTATCAAGGATAGAAGAAGATGTAGAATGGCACAACGCAGAGGCGAAGTTGTCAAGGCGAAACATATGACATCTATGACATCTATTTCAATGATTACAATACTGAATTTACGTAACCATTATTATTCTCGGGAAGATTCTCCATTCCACGAGGAAGGAAATATCTAGGAGAAAAAGCTGATGGCTCATTACTGCTGATGTGAGGAATATCAAATAATGTATTTGATGGTTTGGCAGGCATGGAAAGCACGGACTGGTCATTGAATGAAATATTGATTCTGGCTTATGGTCAGAAAAATATGTTTCATATTAGTTGGCGAAAAAAGATTGAATGTTTCTCTGGGTTTTTAAGTCTGTTCTTGAAATTCGTGGTGGAAGGGCCCTGATGATGTCATATTTAGATTCTAGAGTGAAAGCAAAATTCGAATCCTCATTATATGTGTCCCAATTAAAATCTCCAATCAGAACGAATTTACAAAAATTATTTACGTATGTTAAGCATTGGTCAAATAATGAAAACAAAATGGCGCAGGTGACGATGGAGAGCGGGAACCCATAATTATAATAATTCGATAACATATTTCAAAAATTAAATTGTTATGGTGTCTATCTTTATTGTACGGTACAGAAAATAATATTTCTGTAACTATGTAGTTACGGGCAAAGCACGTAATCCCACTGGCTGATCTGGAATTAAATTCTCTATCTGAACGGTGAAGCAAATTTTACCCAGGAAGGACCAATTCGTCAGAGGGAATAGTGCGAGTTTCGGAAAATATAATAATTATCCCTTCATTATACCAGTCATCTGCTTTGATATGTTCAAAATACTTTAGTAGAGGCCTATTGTTCTGGTATATCAAGGTTAAACTTTCATTTGATTGTAATGTATTTGAGTATGACAATGTTCATTTCTTTTCGCCTTTTAATCTTTGAATCTATTGTGAGAGGATTATCTGCCTTTGGAGACTTTGGTGGGTGTTTAGTCTAAAATAAATTTTATATATATTTTTTTAATAATCTAATTTGGAAGGAATATATCACAATTATTATTTACGTTATCTTTATCTTTATTTTTTCTTTATACAATATATATTTATCTGCTTATAGTTCAAAGTACAATCCCTCTCACTAACACCTTTATCTAACCCCCTCCTCCCTAGCCCTCCTCTGCTAAGGCAGTGCAGTCTTGACATTGAGTCTCTAAGGTACCTCAATCTGCCATAATCTACCATTACCTTCAAATCTTAACATCATCTTTATCATTCATCTTCTTTCATCATATCATATCTTCATCACTCATAATTTTCAATCATACACAATCACACTCCTGTCACATACATTCATCATCCGACAAGTTACTTTTAATCAACCTTCATCACAACCATCACCATCAAACCTTCATCAACCATCATCATCAAACCATCACCTGTCAAGAAGATTTGCCGGACGTTTCCTGTAGAAAGTCCACCATCACCATCAGCAAGAATCAAGGTACCGATTTCATCATTCATTTCGCCGACAAATGCTGCAACATCACTATTTACCCCGATTTCCTTTCATTCCTTATAATACTTCCCAAAGAACTATCTATTTTTTAATTAATCATTTTTACCTCCTTTCACCATTTTCATCTTATGTAGATTTTATTTATTATTATGTTTTTTATATTTAATTTAACTTCTATCTCATCATTCTCCTTATTACTAATTAATCACTTGTATAATTTTATTATTCAAATTAATCTTTTATTTTTAATTAATCTTTATTATTTTTAAATATTATTTAAAGTCACAAATATAATTTTATTTAGAATCTCGAATTTTTTCTATTTCTTTATGTGAAGAACTTTATTTTGTATTTCCCTCTTTTTTATGACCAATAAATTAAGCTCATTTCATTTCTTTTATAAACCCTTGATTGAATGTTTATTCTTTTTTATTACCTATTTTTACCTATAATTACAGTCCAAAATTATCATATTTAAATCAAACCAGCCCTATATTTTATCACTGGAGAAGAGACCGGGTCTATATTTAAATAGCCCTCTCTGCCCCAACATAAGGTGGTTTTAAAAGGGAGGTGTCTATTCCACTCTCGCCAACCTATATGGTGTTATGTTTAAGATATATACGATAACAGATGTCATCAAAGAAATAAAGTTATAAAGATAGAAATGATATTATTATAGAATCACGTGTAGCAGTGTTAAGATTTTGTTACTTTACGACGTACTCTGGCTGCTAACATTGTAGTTAAGCCCGTTCCGTCTTGTTCTGCTATTCGATACTCGTTCGAATTCCACGCTGCTACAGCACCTGCGAGATAAATGTTATTCTCGCGAGCTGTCCAAGCGGGAGGTACTACGTTACCTTGGAAGGTGTAGCACGACGAGTCACACGTCAGTTGATTCTCTCTCAAACGCTGCACACGGTATCGGAATACCGCCGCTCCGCTAGCTATGTGGCTAGACGCCTGTCCATAGCAGTACGTTTCGCCGCCTTTTGCGCTGATGGCACGCATGCGCTCAATCTCGACGTCGTCGTGAGAACGCACTGTATAGGGAACCTGTGCAACTGAACCTGTCCTAGCCTCGCTAGGTGTGCCCTTCGCTGAACACTTTGAATTTTCAAACATTAAACCAACATATCTGATGATACATTGGTTTATTGGAATATTGCCTACATGGCAAGTTCCGTATTCATTATGGGTAAAACCCGCGTCCGCATATGCATTAAGTTGCTCTGATGTTAACCTCTCAGCCAAGCTCCAACCTAGAAGGTTGGCCGTTGGCTGTAATGGTTGAGCTTGTGCTGGACGAAGTCCTAAGGGCAAGTCCCAATCAGCTGGAGTGCCATTTACCTCGGTATACAAAAGATCTTGTTTCATTTTGTAGAGAGGAACGAAAAGTGATGGTAACGTTTCGTAAAATATGGCCGTCTCTGGAGATATAATACCAAAGGTACCACGGATGCCGTCTATTTGTAGTTCAGTGAAGAATGTTTGTAATTGAAGCTGGAAACACCGATCTGATAAATCGGTGATATCGCCTATTCCGTTTAGGTATAAGCATAAATCTTCAGGAACTGGCATCTCAAAACTCAACTTACGGGTGAAAGTGTCGTACAGCAGGGTGTGGTTTCCTCGAGACGAGATGACGTAAAGCAGCCTCTTCCACAGTAGCACAGTACAATAGTACTGATACATACCGAGAGAGACAAACTTCTTGAAACCTCTGTCGAATGTGACCTGCGCGTTGTAAGACGCTCTCACCAATGTTGAGAACTCCGAGTAATCTAGCTGGAAGAATCTGGTTCTGGTAGCCTGAATGAAGCCTGCAACGCCATCAATGAGTATTGCCTCATTGATCAAGGGATCGTTCTTTTCAGCACTAGATGTTGTAGAAACATTCTTAGGCTTGATCGCTGAAACAGAAGCAGTCTTCATATCCTTCTTAATGGATTGATAACTCCCTCTTGAGCCTGTAGATGTTGGTGGTTGGCTGGGTGGTGGCTGATTCTCCGTGGGTGTGTCTGGGGTGTCGGGCTTATAAGCTGAGGATGATCCTCCGCCGCCACGTCCGCGACCTCTGAAGCCTTCGAAACCCATGGTGATAGAATTTAAGATGATGGTTTTAAAAGTTGGGTGGGATGTTGATGATGGTGATCTGGATCGTACACTGTACTTAAACCGATTTAGAAAATTGGTTTAAAAGAACCTAAAATGTATAAAGTTGGGAGAGACATAACTTGGCTCAGTGCTACATATAGTAAAGTAAGTCCCTTTTCTTACTTTTAGGGAGATTTGGCCTTCAAATCAACATACACGAGACTGTATGTTTGACCCTGACTCTTGTCTCGCTTCGGCGGGAGTAGTTCTCTCACAATCTGGCAATCCATATTCCGTGAAATTATCACAGGAACTGAGATACGTTAGATGTGTGTAGCTGCAGGGCAGGGGGTACGCTGTTGCCCAGGAGGTTGCAGAGATCGTGCCTTCTTGCCAACTATTTCTGAACCGAAATCTATCCATGCCGTTTCAACTTCTTGAGATTAAATAATGAAAGGTTCGCCAGCAAGCTACAAGCGCCGCCCACTAATCCATCTGCTAAATCTACATTCGATTTAGTCATATGTTTTATCTCAATTTTTAACGAAATTTGTGCAGGGAGACCTCCAGTTTCATAAGTTTTCTTTTTTTATAGTGTATCTAATATTTTTGATTTTCTTGCTTCATTGATCTTCTCAGAAATGTGATCTTTGGCCTGACATGAATATAGTTGGATTATTCTTAAATTTGGAATCATTAAATATTTCAACTGATGAATTCTAACTGAAAAGACGTATGGCATCAACTGGAACATCTTTTTGTCTAACTTCTCTTGATTTTATAAGATACTTATCTTCAGGTGTCATTGAGCTGGTGGCAAGGTTATTCAAAGCTGTGATAAAAGCTGCATCATTTCGTAGTCGCATAATTTGTAACAGTTCAAAACATCGGAACTCTTCTCATAAAACATTTTCTGTGAGGATGCTAAGCTCATTGGTCTTCAAAGGTAAATAAATTGGCGTGTCTAAAACAGGTGGCAATTGATTGAGATCTCCCACTAAAATTACTATTACTCCTCCAAATGATTCATTTCTACCCATCTCTTTTTCTACTCATTTGCCTGAGCATTGTGTCAACTCGCTGGAGTAGTCACCTTCTAACATTGAAACTTCGTTGATTGAACTTCAATGAGGAGTTGGATGTCGTGCAGCTGAGCCCTGATATGCAATATTATTGCATATCAGGCAAGATGTGCATGGGTTTTTTATTATTGCCCTGTATTGGCAATATTATTGGATAAATCAGGCATTGGGCCACCACACTGAGTAACAGGTAGGGAAAAAGCCGAGTATAAAGTCATTCCTCCAATATTGAATGCTGCTATGCCACTCGGAGCTGATAAAAGAATTTTTATACCATCTGTGTTGGGCCAACTTTCTCTTCATAATATTTGGTCATCAAATTAAAAATCGTGTTTATATCAGAGCTTTTTCCAGCACCAGCAGATCCAGAAATATAAATTCTTAAAGGAGTGAAATACATTCATTACTATTTGTCTTTGTTCTTTATTGAGAGTTAGTGAAGTATTAAATAAATCTTCATGATTGGGAGAAGTTGGTACAGTGTATATAAGTTTCCCTTTGCCGTTTGACTTTTCTGTATTGTGATTACTACCCCTGAATAAATTTACTTCCTGACTTTCTCTTCATGTGTTTGCAATGAAATCACCAACTTCTTCATTTTCTAGATCTTCATTAAAAGCATTCTCCAGCGCGTCATCAATTACATCATCACCAACTATATAGTAACGTTTGCGATGTTCGTCAATTCTAGATTTAATTAATTTATACTTTCGTTCATGATTAATTTGTTCAATTTCTAATAATTCATTTTGCCATGGCGAAAACATGAGGAGCTGCTCTCGGTAATAGTCGGTTGGGTTTTGCCCCAATTTATATCTTTGAAATTTAAGAATTTAATTTTTTTTTTCCTAGCTTTTAAGGTAGGCTCATTATTGTCTTCATTAATTTCCACATTTGCTGTATTGGAAGATCGCTCCTACCACGCAGCATGCCAAGGAAATATGTTCAAGGTTGGAGGGCCTCTTGGCATATTTTTCAAAAATATTGAGAAGGAAAATGTCTTCACTGTCAACGTCTAAGTGTTCTAAATGTGATATTGATTTCAACATACGTGTTCTTGATTCTAATGGAAACGTGCTTATATAAGTGGAGGCTCGAGAACATAATGTTAATAGTAAACCGAGAACATGATATTCAGCTTCTTGAGGTCTTATGACATTGTTATTGATAAATACGTTGCCTACTTTACGGAGTCGTTGTCTAATGGAGGTATTCCCTTTCTCAACATCCGTGGCAGCTTTTGACGCAAACGTTTGGAGAGGCCAGCATCAACTGTTGTTACAAAATTTAGCAGGAGGCACAACAGTTAGGGTCTAATACAAACTGAATATCAATATTCGATCCCAAATTATTTAGAATTACAGGATTATAAGAGTTTATAGCATCAACTCTGTGAAGTGGTACGTTACAAGAAAATTTGAGGTCTGGTTATGGAGCTTCGAATGGCTAATACGAAATACCTAATTCATTTAACACAGTATCGAATGGAACATCTGAATTCGTATCTAAGTATTTAATAATTTTTCCTTTAATTTTTTGTGATTTTATAGCTTTAGTGGCGAGTTTCTTTTCCAATCGCTCTAAAATAATTGTACCATGCCTGGGCGGTATGGGATAATTGAATCTACAGGACCTCTTATACTTTCTTTCTTCCCTTACTAGATGGTGTTGCGTGTTAATGACGGCGGAAGCACCTATTAGGATTAGTTGGATCAATTTTAAAAGTAATAAATTTATCTATAAAATCAATGCATTCATCCCCCCCCCCTTTCATCAATTTGCTCAAAGGGCGAGAAAAATGTTTGGAAACCAATCTGTCTTATCATAGCCAACAGTGTTTTCTTTTTGGATTCCCTAAACGCTGGCGGACCTTACCTGTTGTAAAACACGGAACCCACCATCGGTTTCGTTCAGTTATAGCAAGGCCTGCATTTATTTTCGTGGTTGTTTTGATTTTCCTTAAACATACATTCACATTGCTGATATATACAGTATTTTAATATATACCATGTGAGTAGGAGATCAGTGCCTGATGTTATAATCTTGATATCCGTTGTAGATACCACTGTACCCTCCGTACCCCCTCTAAAAGATTTTATTTTCAGATGAGCAATTTCAACAATATCGTTGTGTTTAAATTCGAAGGGTTCTCCCCAGCTCACCAAGTATATTAATCCGGAGGGGTCCCTTTCACGTACTTTGTACAATGAGACCTCTCCGGATTTGGTTATAACTTTCTGTGATGTTTGATCCGAGACGCACACTGCCCTAATATTGCCACTTTGCTGGTCAATTAAATTTACAATATCAGTAAATTTCACAACACTCTTTATGTGGTCTGCGGCGGCTTCCAGTGATGTTTGCTGACTGAGAACTATCTCTTTTTCATTACTATATCTAAAACAAAAAAAAAGTTTTAATTATACATGTGACAATGTACTCTGGTCACGTGTATTTATACGTTTTAAGAATATGTGTTTCAGTATCTAATGCAGCTAGTAGTAAGATAGACTATATGACATACGCTCTAACATCTCCTAATAAACCATTATTGGTGAGAGCGTTTGTCTATATACTCTGACATCACGGCTGGACAACAATGCCCTGGATTACAGGGGTTCAAATCCTGGCAGAAGATGTTTGCCTCACGTGTTTCTGTGGCACATGATATGATAATAGTGTTCTACTATTATCTCACCAACAGCACAGACTTTCAATACTAACGCAGGATTTATAAAAAATTAAGAATCTAAGTAATTTATCGAGTAATCAAATAAATAACTAGATAAATTAATGTTTACAACTTAAGTGTTATATTTGAAAAGAAAGTGGTGAAAAGTGTAAAACTTTTTTACCTCTATTTCTGTGTATAGTTTGCCGTTAAAGCAAACGCCCTTCACCATGCTTTCCTCTTCATCAACCAACGTGAAATAAAAGTACTCTTTCTTTTCCTTAGTTTTTCGATCTTCGTAGGACTTTAGACAACTTTTGGCCTTAATTTTGCCTAAAAAAAGCTTTATTGTTTCCGAGTTTGTTTTATGTTGGAGATTGGCATGTTTTCTCATTAACTTTTAACAACCGAGTCAAATGTGTATATACCGAGTGAAATGTATATGTATATTTTTTACTTTGGTGTGACAACAGATTAAATATAAACTGTCAAAATTGACAAAACATGATTTACGTAACCAGTATTATTCTCGGGAAGATTCTCCATTCCACGAGAAAGCAAATATCTAGGTTTTGTTATTTACTGTATTCGGTAATACTTCGTCCCAATTTCTGCTTGGCCATGAAAAGGACTCTACGAGGGATGCAAGCACGTCTGTCCCTCCGACAGCACTCTATTTAATCCTCTGGGCATAGATCAGGTTTTTATCTTCATCTACTGGGACGCCACCATATATTTGGGGAAAGCATAATTCATCGAGGAACTGGTCATCATGCCACGATACTGGGGTCTTCCCCTGTCCAGGAGCCATCACTGGAGTGCCATTTTTATTTACTGCCAACTCGCCATGCCGAGCAGCTTGATAAGTTCGGTGTATTATCATTACTTCGTCATCAGCCTTTATCCTCCATTCCTCTTCATCGGATTGTAGTTCACTTTCATCATTATGATTCCCAAGTCCAGGCTCATGGCTGTTGATCAAATTTGTGCTTGTGAGATCTGAATCTTCTACTACAAAATCTATCTCTCTATTATAATTCTGCTCATATGATTCAAAAAATGAAGTATCTATTGTAATTTCTCATTTATCATAAAGGGGTGTGGTTATTAAATATTTTAGTGCTTCACAAACAACAGTTTCTACCATATAATCTCTTTGGTGTTCCATGTGACGTGACGCTTAAGTTTAATCTGAATGGTGGACATATTATTAAACTGCCCGGGAAGCACTTTTGTCATTGTATCAATTTCCACAGCAATGTTTACACTTCCTTTTAAAGAAAGCTCTGAGGGTTAATGGTGAACGGTAGGAGAGGGAGTATTGTCATGAATAGTATATACGGAGCGCACATACATTCCTCTAGAGGGGACAGTGCTTGAAGAGAAGGAGGTATTTCAGGAAACTGTAATTGATTTAAATTGCCATTTTAGGAACGCGGTTTTTTTTTCACGTGACTAAGGCAAGTTGAACAAATTAAATTGGAAGGAAACTTACATATGTTGGAGAGGAAGCTATTCAAATCTGGGCCCCTATAATATTTTTTCAATTTCTGTAAAACGAGTGTCTTCAATGATTTTTCAAAGAATAAATTATCGCAGCAACAACAAACATTATCTGTACCTTTGCTTTTAGAAATAAGAAATGTATGGATAAGTTTTGAAATCATTCTACTTCTGGACTCTTCCTGAGTTGTTCTTTCTGATTAAGTTTTCACGATAATGATATAATTCTTTCAATCTTAATTGTTGTGTAACGCCTATTTCTGCCTTTCAAGTCACCGAAAATCTTAATTCTCCCTTTTTGTTCTCTTAGCTGTTTTGTCTTGCTTTCTTTCAATTTCTCTAATTTCGTTATCCTCCCTTCTTGTCCTCTTAGCTGTTTTGTCCTGCGTTCTTTCAATTTCTCTAATTTCGTTATCCTCCTTTCTTGTCCTCTTAGCTGTTTTGACCTGCTCTATTTCAATTTCTCTAATTTCGTTATCCTCCCTTCTTGTCCTCTTAGCTGTTTTGTCCTGCTCTCTTTCAATTTCTCTAATTTCGTTATCCTCCCTTCTTGTCCTCTTTTTTCCTGCTCCCTTTTAATTTCTCTAATTTCATTATTCTCTCTTCTTGTTCTCTTAGCTGTTTTGTTATTTTCTCTTTCTATGTCCCTTTATTCTTTGCCTTCCCTTCTAGTATTTTTTGACAGTCTATCACTTGCTCGTTTACCTTTCCTCTTCTCCGAACAGGTTCTCTTATTTAATTTATACCTATTTTTTTCATTAGCCCTATAAGAATATAGGTCTATATCTTAGGTCTGCCTGTGGAATGCGACGGCAAAAATCCATCCAGCCTGAAGTATGGGCCGATCCATCACAACCGATGGGTCCATCTCGAACAAAGTATGGCTTAAAGTTAACTTTGGAAAAGATAAAAATAGGAGGCACGATATTTCCAGTTGCACTTACCGCCAAAGCCATAGTCACCATTGAAACTCTTTCGGCCGATGTCACACGCCCTATCTCGAAAACTCCTTCGAGCGACGACACGGTCTGGTCGTAGCACAGTTGTGATGCTGGTTTCGTCGATGTCCCCAATGTCCGCAGCGGTCATTGCCAGCATGCGGTCGCAGCCTGGATGTAACATTATTTAATTTATAAAAAAACACAATTTAACGTTGTACTTATTGAAGGACTAGTGCATCGCACCAAACTTGTGGTCTGAGAGGTACGGATAAAAAGTTTAGGATGTCTCTTCATGAACCCTGAGAACCAATCACTACCCGCCATTTCAAACTCTGTCTAAGAAGGCAACAGCATAAGTTGTACGCAAAGCGCCTGACCTCCTTTGGAGAAAGACTATAATTAATATCACTTGCCTTCATAAGATATTCTTTAAGTAAGACTTCTTGTTCAGCAGGTTCAAATACCTGAAATATGTTAACATAGCCGAATCGATCCCAAGGTTTAGCCTTAAAACTAGGTGCTGGTAGATCTATTACTGCCTCAGCTACTTCGTCCATTTCAGCAAGCTTAGGTGTTTCAGCAGCATTGCCATTTACCCATTCGTTGTTATTGCTAACAGGGTTCACAGTTTTAGGAAGGTTTGCTTCTTCAGGATTAGAATTAACAATGATGGATTATGTTTGATGGTATATATTAATATTTTTATTGTCTCATGATAAAGACATTAGTCACAAATGTAAAAACTAATGTAATCATAATCTAAAATGTGTATGGGGCACGTTGGCCCACCAGGCACTTGGCTGACCTGCCTAATTCTTCTCTAATTATGGTTAAAAAGTTAATTTTATTTAAATTTTCTCCTTCTATTGTACAGAGTGCGGCAAAATAGCTTCCTTTTTTGAAAACTTAATAAAACACATTGTATGAATCAGAAAATGTTTATTTGTTTTTTATTAAAATGGTACATACCTTAAGTTTTGTTTTACATAGTTTTGAAGATCATATCAGGTAGGTGACGTCCCCCATTCTCCATACACTGAGTAAACCGATTTGTGGCGTTTGTCATGACTCTTGCCAGCATAGCAGGCGTTATGTTGGCGATTTCTCCCTGGATTTTGGTCTTCAAATCTTGTAGGGTCCTTGGATGGTTCACCAAAACACAGGATTTCAAAAAACCCCATAGAAAAAAATCGCAAGGGGCCAGAACGGGCCGACCAAGCCAAATCGCCCCCAATTGAGATGAGGCGCTCTTTCCTCTAACATGATTACATACCGGTGCGATTTCACTGTCACTGCGACTTCATTTTCTTTAAAAAAACCAGGGACCAATAATTCCAGCAGAGGAAACACTGTGACTTTAGGTGAATGTAAAGGCCTTTGATGCAATTCTAGAGGATTGGTGTCAGCCTAGTAGTTTGATAGGGATCCGCAGGAACTGAGAAAGGGGTTTCGTTCTATCATACAATTCAGATTTGGACAGATTTAGTTTAGTGTTCTTATGATCATTATTTGTATTTTTTTAGAATTGGGTTGATTTCAAGCTACAATGGTCACCATCTGATTATGAAGGTATTGAAATTATTCGACTCACAGAACGGAAGATTTGGCAGCCAAATTTTCTCCTCTACAAGTTAGTAAATAAATAGTTTCTACTATATGTATTTGTTTTACCTTTTTAAACACTATTTGTAACAACATAAAATGTATCTGTATTTTTCTATCAATAATTACTGTTTCCGAGCTCACCGAAGTGATCGTTCTGAAGAACGAATATTTTTTATGTCTCAGATATTAGATATTAGATCAGATATTAGAGAACATTCAAATTTAAAAAAATAAAGATCGCTGACGTTAAAAATTAATATTGGTACCTCAGAGCAAGGAAGGGGTAGAGGGAACAATACTATAGAATCTGTGTCTCAAAAGGTGGATCATTATGCTCCCCCCATATACTAACACTTTCAAGCGGCAGTTTGGTGAAACAATATCGATATCTCGATGAAAACTCGAAATATATCTGATATCAGCTGATAAGAATAAGTAATATTTTCTTACGACATTTAATATTTTTATTTTTAATACAGTTTTCATAAATATGTACTTTAATGTTTGTTGTTAACCTTATTAATTGTCTAAAGGCAGTAACGTTGTTAATAAACGTGTAACAGATCCTAGATAACCAATAGCAATCTTCTTTGAGTGGGGTATCAAATAACTGCTACTGATAAGGATTTGTTGACAACCGTCTGTGGGAACAGAAAGACAAGGAATAGACCAATACGACGAGGACCAGTGACCACGTAATCACTTTAGTTCAGATTGAGCTCTCTAGAAAGCGTTAGTATATGGGGGGAGCATAATGAACCACTTTTTAAATCGCATTGCTCCCTCTACCCCTTCCTTGCTCTGAGATTAGTGCTCATCTGGAAGAAAATTTAATGGTTGCAGAAGGTTGAAACTTTAAATTAAAAAAAAAAACCTACCATCCAAATTTCATTAAAATCGGACGAATAGTTTATTAAGATGTATTGGTTCGCTATTATTGGACGACAGACAGACCAGGACTAAATATATGTTCCCTGATGTCTAAAACGGATTTGTGTCTTGGAATTTTTGAAATTGGAGATATAAAAGGTTTACTTTCTTCAGAACGATCACATAGCTTCGTTATTTGTGGTAAGCTCGGAAGCAAAATAAAGGAGTTAACAATTAAATAAATTAAAGAATAATAGATTGTAAAACCATAGCATCATTGAAATACGTGATAAGATGCGACGAAGCTATGTGCCACACTAATTGGCACACTGTTTTTATTGAGATATTTAATTCTGTTTCTAGTGGTGCAACTTTACATCAGAAGTGGTTTGACGATGGAATTGTTACTGTTAATTACCTAGGAGAAGTAACCTGGCTCACTCCGGTCCACTTCATCACAAGGTGACTTTTTAAATTTGATTCACATAAATTGGTTAAATAGTACAATATTTATGATAATTTTTTATTTATTATTCAAACTTTTATATTTGCTTTCGAGGTTGCCGAAAGGTAACGGAAGCACAATGACAATGACCGTAAAAGGTAAATCTGCAGTTAACCAGCCACTTAAGGGCGGGGCCTAATAAACTCGATACCTTATGGGCGGAGCGAATAATCTATTTTGGCGGCAATTTCTCCTCTTGAAGGCGCGAAATTTGAAACTATTTTTGTGAAATTTTTTAAAGTTAATTTGTTGCCCCACTCCCTCTAATTTGAAGTAAAATATATTCGGCTTACCTTCATTAGTCTTCTACCTCCTCAGGAAGGTCTTGGCCTGGTGGAGGATATAGTCTGGCCAGGTCGTCGAAAAATGCTCTCGTAAGATCGTCACGATCAAAATGACTCCGGCGCTAGGATATACTCGCCTAAGTAAGATACCCAACTACCGACCTCCCCCTCCCACACCATGTACCCCAAACCCCTCGTCCTTTAACCTTTATATACTATTCCGAACTTGTAAAATTACCATTACACTGATGATGACTGAATAAGTCGAAACCGGTATGTAAGTCAAAATATATTTATGGTTTGACATTAAAATTATTGAACAAGTAAAAGTGTTTTCTTTTCTTATCAACCTTCACTATAAGTAAGAAGAGTCTAACAGATCAGTGAGGGTCCTGCTGGTCAGATCTCTCTTAACCGCATTCCGAAAGTGTGTCAATCGAATTTGTATGTGCGCCAGTCTGAGGGTCTTTAAAATAGAAAGAATGGTTTACCGTCCCGTGAGGGAAACCTTCTTCTTCGAGGCAATCATAAGACCTCCAACAGTCCGAATAGATGGTCCTACCCGGCAGCACAGAGGCCTTAATTATCTCGAGGAGGGTACTACGTCTCTCATTTCAACGACCCTCAGAAATCTCAATCCCACCGAACACCCAATGACCATCTACTCGCCTACCTCTATTGTACTTTCTCTTCCCGAACTTACTCTCATCAATTTCGACGATACGTCCAGGCCCACCGATTTTCCCACTATCATCCTTCACACAAATATCCATACACGCTTCTCGGAAAATGTTTCTCCAATCACACACCGTGTGCTCAGAAACACGCAACTCATGCAAGATAAACTTGTGAGGTAATTCATGAAGAAATAAATAAGTCATAATTAATATATCTACTATTTTTAGCCTGCTCTCCTGACGCCAACTACCTCGCCTTACTGACCGCCTCAATTGATGTCGCCCGGGATTTTTCACAACACGACACATCCACTCATAACCGTCACTCACTTTGTTCGCCTTTACCAACCGCATATCGCTTTCACACTTCGGGCATTTATACACTCTCGCAATTAAACCAGCATTCATACAAAACTCCAACACACGTCTCTTCCCCTCATCATAATCACTCCCAGCTTTCAAACCAAACAGTAACTCTAAATCAATCCTATCAGCCATTCTGGGACGTGGGTGAGCTTAAAATAAATCTCCGGCACTTTCGAGTCAACCGAAAACTAAAATGAAAACTGTGGTCTTCAAGCACTGAGAAAGTTGTTTAAAAAAACAAAAACAAAAAAAAACTGAATGATTTATAATAAAAACTGGGGATGATAACTTGAAATTGAAAAACGTGTAGCGTGACTTGTTAGAATCGGAATACAGAATGACCCTGAACGGTGTGTGTGGATATGAGGGGATGAAATAACCCCGTAGGAGTAGGGGAAAAAAAAAAAAAAAAAAAAAAAGGCGCGTATTTAAAATAAATTAAATATAGACCTAGAAATTATAGTATTTTAGATTATCCTTCAGTGGTAAACATCGTTGAATTCGAATTTGGCGCTATAAAGGAGAGGCGGTTGCTCCGCCCAAAACTTGAGAACGATGTCGCTTAGGCCCACCCAAGGGCAAGCAATTCTCAACAGTATGGTTAACTGCAGAATAGCCAAAGAGTTTTATTAGGCCTCAGAATTCAAAAATTCTAAGAAAAAATTCGTTTTAGACATCAGGGAAAATTTTTGGTCTAATATGTCGATTAAAATGATGACATTTTAGTGAAAAAGGAGATCTTAATTACATTCCGATTTTCTTGAAATGATTACATATGTAAATTAACTTAAAAAATGGATAATTGAAGTTAACCAGACTGTAGAAGGAACAGAGAATGGGAAGATCAAATTAAATACCTAGGTTTGATTCTGGATAAAAACTTTTCTAACCATATTAAAACAAGCCTCAATAAAATCCAATTTACACATTATAATATAGTCTGTATCCTTTATTTAGCCTAAAGTTAACATTAAGTTAAAGAGTTTTACTAAGGGTGTACTTTGAAAAATTGTGGCACTTTTTGGTATTTACATGTTTTTAGGTCCCTTTAGTCCTAAAATGCAGCGGTCTTAGAAGCAACTTTTTATTATTTAACTGATTATTATTTTAATACTTATGGTGTGAAGTTCTCCAACACATTGAAACATATTGTGCATCCAAATCCTACTAAATGCCCTTACGCAGTCTAACTCTAACAGGTCCATCTAAGGCGTTCTAATATGTATATCATGTTATTCAAATATATTTTGGAGTTCTAGGTCTTCCCGTGGTGACCGCGTCTTAGTGGATGATACTTCCGACGTTTCGCCTCTTATGCTAGAGGCATCTTCAGGGTAGAGCATGTTGTACTAATGATAGAAACAACGTGAACTGTTGGAGATTGACGAGAGCTAGGGGTTATATCCTTGTCCGAGGTCTCAAGTAATACCTAATGTTTGTTGCATCAGGTATTACATCATCCGACCTGTGTGTTCGGCAATACCTGCTGTTTGTTGCATCATCCGACCTGGGTGTTTGGTAGGTCTGGGTAGAGGGATTGTCTCCCAGGTGTTGACCCTTGGTTAAGCTGGAAATGACAGGTTTCCAAGTTTTTGATAGCTTGAAACCATCTTCCCTGTTATAGTTTTCAGGGGTCTTTTCAATTTCTATAGCCTTACGTATGATTCGGTTATAATAGCCAGGAACCGAGGCCAAAACTTTGGTATCTTCGAATTTAATAAGGTGACCAGTATTCGAGGAATGGACTGCAACTGCGGATTTCCAATCGTTATTTTTTGACGGCTCTGATATGCTCTTGCAGCCTGGTTGATATCAGTCTGCCCGTCTGTCCAATGTAGGACTTTCCACAGCAGCACGGTATTTCATACACTCCGTTAGTCTTGAGGGGCAGTGGGTCTTTGACTGTTCCCAGTAGTTGTTTAGTGGTGTTTCCTGCTGTGAATGTGGTTTTAATCTCATGTTTCCTCAGGATCCGTTTTATAATCTAACTCCATTATAAAACTTACCGCGGAAGCCTACGCACCAAATATATTTTGTATAAATTAAATATGTAAAAACGTTTCTTTAGATGATCTTTATTGGTGGGTGCTGCATGCTATTTAATTTATTAGTTGCTTTGTTTAGGTGCAATATTAAGATGAATGAGTGGCCTGCAGATCAACATCCCTGCCAAATTCAAATAGGCCTGGATAATCAGCAAAATGTTCATTTAGCTGGTTTAAAGGACATCATCTTGGTAAATAACCTCATCTTCTTACTTTTATTAATATTAATAAAAAATCGGTAACAATTATATTTTTGAATATTGCATGTTTTTCCTTGGACAAATTTAGAAAAATATTCTTTTTTTCCTACAGTTGAGCGATAAAGTGGTTATTATCGCACTCAAAATAGTTTGCAAAACAGCAGATTCTTGCACTTACTACTTTACCGCACTCATTTTACTTTACCGCACTCAAGTGTCCCAACTTACGTACGAACATAAAGAACTCAAATCTAATCAAAGGTTAAATAATCCAAATTATAATAATAATAACAATGACAACTAATGATTATTTTTTAACTAACTACATGATTTAAACACTGTATGTCAATTATAAAAATGTTAAAATATAAAAAAGTAAAGATAGGCAATCTAAAAAAAAAGAATCAAATGTGATGAGTAAGTGTTATGATGATAAATAATAACAGCGCTTAGTCAGGTTTGCCGAATCAGGCAACACTGGCTATAAACAGAAAAGCTGGTTTAGTTGATATTGTAAAACCTTTTACCAGTTGATGAACGCTCTATTATTTTATATTTTATTTGCAGATTAAAAACTAACTGTAAGAATAATTGAATGTGCAACTCGAGCTTAAAGTGTCTTTGCTGCACTCGAAAAAACCTTTCCGCCCTCGCTTGCGGCTCGTGCGTATATATTCTGAGTGCAGCAAAGTGCCACTTTGCGCACTAGTTGCACAAATAACTATTTTAAGATCCGTAAACAAATTCCAGTACCCTAATTATTCTCTGCTTTTGTTTGTTTATCTGGAGATTGTTAATGCACATGTATCTCTATCTCTATGCAAAAATTTGAAACTTCGTATTTATTTTATTTGTAGCCCCCAAAAAAATCAACCCTCAAAAACATGGGGTAGACTTTTTATAACGAAAATACGTCGTGCTCTGACGCAAATACGTGTTGTACATGGGGAGATAAATGAAAGGAAAGACGCTTTGAGTACAAATATAGGTATATTTAGTTTCATTTGGGTATCAATTAACTTTTGTGGCATGTGCACATTAAAATTGCGTTATTTTGGTCTCTAATTAATTATAATTCTTCGAAGCCTGTTCCTATCATTCAAAAGGAACTAGAAGATAAAGGGGTTTCGGTTCGAAATGTTTCTAACATTAAACAGCGAGGAACTAAAACGCCGCCCCCTCTTTTCTTTGTTGAATTGAATCCACAACTAGTAAAAGGAAGTATATTAAATAATGAAGATGTATTTAATTTACAATATATTGCTTAAACTAAAATAATAATTGAAGAACCCCACACCAGGAAAGAAATAATACAGTCTTCCAGAGGTCAAGATTACATGGCAAGATGTGTAAAATGTGCCGGGAACCATGCTTTCCAGGACTTTCCTTGTCCTCGCTTTGATCCTTGTATTTGTGAGCTTTCCGAGGGCAACCACCCAACAAACTACCATGGAAGCAACTATTATAGAAGTTTAATGGTATCTCAAGGAAAATAAGTAAATTGAAAAGGAAGTAACATTGAATATCGCGAAGAGACTTCATCTCTTCGTGGAGATGCCGACACTCGGCATCTCCACTGAGGATGCTTCGCATTCCTACATTCCTTGGACAGCAGGCTGATGCTACAGTGAAATCAAAATAAGAAGTATTGATTTTTACCGCTGTGCTCATTAAATAATCAGCTCATTAATGGGTCAGTAGAGATATGGATATGAGAGATGGAACTCCTGACCAAAATAGCGGTACTTCCGTGAGCTGTTTCATCCGGATGGTCTGTCCTATAAATAGCATAATTTTTAAAATAAATATTTGATTCCGTGGCGGAAACCTTCTTCTACAAGACAATCGTAAGACCTCCAGCAGTCCGGATAGATGGTGGTAACTGGAAGAACAGAAGCCTTAATTATCTTGAGGAGGGTACCTTTATCTTTTTTTCAACGATCCTGAGAAAACACTTAATCGACCCGCGCTGAATCTCACCGAATACCGAACTTATTCTCGTCTATTTCAACTACCTCTCCAAGTCCGCCTAGTTTCTCCCTAGTATCCATCGCACATAATGTACAACCGTACTTCCCTAAAAAAAATATATATATATATTCTCCAGTCACACACGGTATGGTTAGAAATTCTCACTTTCTTTGCAATTAACTTTTGCGGTAGCCGGTTGTATAATATCTATTAAAGCATACAATACATTAAGGAACACAATACTTTCTAGATCACATCAACATCTGACATCTCTTTATTCATAGTTCAATATGTCAAAACCTTAAACAATAATTAACACCAATCTAATAACAAATAATAATCTAAACTAATACATGACATCTACCGCCCTAGCTATGCCACCAAGGTACAGTAATTAATTAACTTGAATAGCGTTCTGGTGGCTTGATCTTAGATCGATCTCTTAACTCATAAGGGGACCGATGCTCAGACTGTGAGCCCGTTTTATTACTACTACTTGCCACATTATTCTTATCTTTATAAGGAGTTAATAAGTAAAATAAGTAATATGTGTTGTGTTGAAAAACCTAATGGGTCTTTAAGGTTGTGTTTAGATCCATCAGAGATAAATAAGAATCTAAAACGTATTTATCACCCGATCCCCGCCCCTGAAGATATCTTGGCTAACCTAAGTAATAAAAGGTACTTCTCCATACTTGATTTAACTGATGCTTTTCATCAGTATGAGTTGACTGAGGAGGCCTCTAAAATATGTACGTTTTCAACACCTTTCGGGCGGTATCGGTTTTTAAAACTCCCATTTGGTTTAAGTATATCTGCTGAGGCATTTCAGAGGAAAAATGAAGAGATTTTTGGACATATTTTAAAAGAAATATATATCGATGATATAATCATATCAGGAGAAACTGAAAAAGATCTAGGAGCAGTATGTTTTTCTATCACACTTCCTCTTTCCCATCCTTTATTATTTGGGGATTTAAACATAACTTTATTTCCTGGCTCAACATCTTTTAACTTCCTAGTATTCCTATTATTGTAAACATCTAGCCCGTCGTCTCCAATCCATGTTAAAAGGATCGCTACCTTTAAACTTTCCTCTTTGGACGTCATCTTTCCTGTGGCCGTTATATATAAGTTAAACTTTTGTTTCCATTTCGGCCAATTTTCATGAATATAACTGTCAAATTTCAAATAATCAGGTGATTTTAAAGATTCCATAATTTATCTAAAGTTTCTTTTCGTCAATTTTTAGATTCTCAAATAATCTTTATTAAACGGTTCTAATACCGAAACACGTACTATATCACTATAGTTTGCTTACCTGACACCATATAATATCTATTAAAGCATACAATACATTAAGGAACACAATACTTTCTAGATCACATCAACATCTGACATCTCTTTATTCATAGTTCAATATGTCAAAACCTTAAACAATAATTAACACCAATCTAATAACAAATAATAATCTAAACTAATACAAGACAGGTTGACGAAAGAGAAGGTCATCAACAAGATGTCCATGATGAGTAACCTACTCCTTTCGAACCAACTACCACGCCTAACCGACCTCTTAACATGGTGCTTCCCGAGATTCATATATACTCGACACACCCATTCGAACCTTTTGCTAAAATTCATCATTTTCCCGCAGACCAGACACTTATACTCTTTCGAAATCAAACCCATATAATATATCCATTCCAAATTCTAAAACTTTCATCATTGCCTCATCACTCTCACACTGAAACACACAAAAACCTTGAATCAATCTCAATAGCCACACTGAGTGATATCAAGAAGAAAAACCGGCATTCTTTAAAGGTTGTGGTCCCCTATAATTTTTTTGTGATGGGTCGTGAGTGGTGAAAAAAAAAACCGGCATTCTCGAGGAAAAAATGAACGTCAATTTACGTGTGCAATGCATTTGTCTGCTTGCAATATTGAGCAAAGCGTGCATTTTAATCTTAAATTTTATTCATGCATCTGCAGACTGTGCAATGACAGTACGCGAGTGGTTCCAAATTCTGTTTGAATCTCTCAGTATACTCTTCATCAGGTTGGTGTGCGATAGTCCACCTGTCGATTATGGCGGGATGCTTCGTAAACTGTGCGTCGCCCAAGATTCGCGCCTCCTCTGCGAAAACCGGAGTTTCTCTATTAGTTTAGGCTCCTGTTATTTCGATTACTACCCTATCCTTGCAGGTGTCCCTTAAGGTATTATTTTAGGCTCTTTCATTTACTCCATCTACCCAGCTGATGTCCCTCAACATTTTTCAACATCCTTAGCTTCATATGCTGACTATTAAGCTATTTTATCTATCCACTCAGATGAAGGGTTTGATGATACCATATTTAAATAAAATTTGAGCTAAATGAGAATCAAACGACATCATAGAAGCTGTAGAAATAGTGTTACCTTTAAAATTATGATAACATATTTCACATTCAACCTTTATAATTATAATATCATTTATTATAGGCCAATTTCAACAATATGTGAATTGTAAAACACAAAGATACCAACAATACAGACGAAAATATGAAAATAAGGTTGTTGCAACAAAAAAATCTAATGAGATATCCTTCAATGTTGATCTTACTTTAGAATTTCTGCAACATATTCCACATTCATCTATATTTATTTTTGTTTGACAGGAGAATAAGAATGGTGCAGGTATTTGGGAAGTTGTCTCTGTAGTTGGTGATGGGATGTATGTCGCTTCACCTTGGGATGAAGCTTTACCTGACGAGGTCAATTCAACCGATACTGAAATCTCTTCTGTTTTAACCGTGGAGATTTTAATGAGACGCTACTCATCTATATATTACTACCTGTTTTATATTCCTCTTAAAGGTAATATCATTCAACTATATACAGTTCTTCTTTATTGTTCTTTATAAAAACTGGATCTATGATATGACTTTAAAAATATTATTTCTCTAAAGAAGAACAGATTTAACTTCTGAATTAGGTACCCCTAATTTTATTTTAACACTTTTGGAATGGAGTAATATTTTAAAAAGCTGGTTGTGTGCATGAGTCTGTTGTGAATAATTTGTACCTTTGTATCTTACAGGTAAAATAAAAGTGGTCCTATCCACAATTTATTCTCTATTAAACTTTTTCCAGAACCCCTTTCTACTCACAACATCTGCCGGATTCATATGTCCTGTGATAAATCTCCACTTATTAGGCTTAGAATTATTTAGAATTTCTTTACATCTACTTTTAACAAAAACACTCCACACTTGTACACTCTTAAACCATGTTAGTACAACTGAAGAATCACTCCAATTATATGACTGAATAGACATATAATATATACCATTATGTATAATGATATGTAAATAATAATTATTAATAAATATTCGTATAAGGATAATAATTTGTACCGTGTGATTTAGAACACAATAAGCTCTGTAGAAACCAGAGATTATATAAGAATAAAATTCCTCGACAGAGAAATAACTTAACCTAAAGGGGGCTGTTTGGATACGTAGTGCGGGTCTCTGTCACCTAGGTTAGTTTTAATGTTTAATTCTTCCCGTGGCCGACAGAGGTCGCCTCGTTCCTTTAGCCGCCGGCATTGGACGGCCTACCCTTGCAGTCGAGCTCAAGCCTTCTCTCTGTCTACATGTCACGGTAGACTTATGTTATGTGCGTTTTCTATCAATAATAAAACATCTACAGTCCACTTATGTTAACTAAATGTGCGTTAATTTATTTCGAATTTTATCCTTCGTAACACAAACATTTTTGGTCACTTCGGGCCTGGATACATTCCACACAGTGCTTAGTTTCGTTTTCAAAGAACTATTTCAAATGCGTATTTCTAAATCTTTTTATGTGTTTCGTACAAATTTATTATTAAGTCATTCATTACGTCTTATTACAGTCATTTTTACGTTATCAAAACTATTTAAACTAACATATTGACAGTTCGTAGTTCTTAGTGCGATATTTTATACGTATCTCTTGTCTCTTGTTCGAGATAGTATTTTTATAAGTCGGACACGCGTGATATGTTGCATCCGGCAACATAGCAAGCAAACTATAAAGCGCGGGAACTGGACTCGCCCCACTCTCCATCACATCACACCTGACGTACGGAACGGAGCTCGTGGCTGCAGACCTCTTCCCCCCTGGCTTCTCGCTTATCACTCTCTACCCCTCAGCTGTTAAACTACAAAGGCGGTATCTACCAACTCCATTCCTTAACCTTTCATTTCATTCAGTTAAACCTTATCACTTTTTTCTTTTTATTGCCTTCATTTATTTATTTACTTTTTTTTATTATGTTTAATCGTGTTCATTTTCTATGACACTCTCTTCTTTTAATTTCTTTTTATAAATTGAATGATAAATAATTCTTTTACTTTAAAGTTATCAAGTTTTGTTACGTCTTTTTGCCTATGCGTCTTTTATATTTCATATAGGATTTATTTTATTATTAATTATTACGACTTTCAAATTCTACTTAGAATTTTTATTATTTTTTATTTGCGTTATAATTTTAATAGGTATATCATTTTTATAAAAAATGCCTGCGAAACGGGATAAACAATCCAAATCGAATCCGGTTGAGATCGACAAAAGAAATGTTGTTGAATCTCGTCTGGACAGGATAGATGCATATATTAATCATTATGACCCTTCGATGGGGGTAAATCAGTTACGTAGTCGCTTAACTATCCTCGAAGGGTGCTGGAAGCAATTCGAGGAGATCGCGGATTACACCGACGCCGATTTAGCTCGAAGAGAGGCTTTCGAAGACAAGTATTGTGACGTAACTGCTAAAATTAATAACTTACTCGACATAGAAAAAAATAATGACGAGTCTACGAAAGGAAATTCCTCCCCGCAACGGCGGGATGCACACTTATATGATTCCATCCGACTTCCCAAGATTGACTTAATTAAATTTAATGGCAATTATGAAACCTGGATACAATTCCATGATACATTTAACACCTTAATTAATTCTAATAATTCACTATCAAAAATTCAGAAATTTCACTACTTGAGATCAACTCTCAAAGACGAGGCCGCTCAAATAATTCAAAATTTAGAGACGACCTCTGAAAATTATGATGCGGCTTGGGGACTTTTAAAATCTAGGTACGAGAACCGTCGACTTATAATATCAAAACACGTGCGCTCTCTTTTCGATATTCCTAAGGCAGAAAAACAGTCTGCAAAAGCTATTCGTACACTATTACAACATTTTACCAAACATCTAGCTGCACTCAAGGCGTTAAAACAGCCTACGGAATCTTGGGACACTCTTATAGTGCACCTAGTTTCTGCAAAATTAGATTTTTATACATTGAGAGATTGGGAAAACTCTCTCACCACTGAGGAACTGCCAACTATCAGGGACCTCGAGGAGTTCCTTAATCGTAAGGTACAGGTTCTTGAAACTCTCGAGACTAGTCAGTCAACTCCCTCAAAAATCCCTAACCGAAATTCGATGAACAAAAATCAGACTTCAAAACCTCTTCACACGCCTCAGTGTAATACGTCATCACAGGAATTTAAACCTAAACGCCAATGCGTAATATGTGCAGAACTTCATCCAATATACTTTTGTAATACCTTTAAAGCAATGTCTCTTCAGGACAAGCTTAACGAAGTTAAGAAACACAGACTATGTAACAATTGTTTACTTCCGGGGCACGTAGTAAACACTTGTAGAGCTTCAAACTGCCGATCCTGTCAAAAACCCCACAATTCTATACTATGCAATAAAAATACTTCCAACAATCAGTCAACAGATACAAAGCCTAAGCACACAACCTTGTCTGCTACGGCTACTCAAGTTAATCATGCATGCTCACAACCTACGTTAGTGCTCTTATCGACTGCCTTAATCGAAATAACCGATCGTTATGGCAATGCGATTACTGCCCGAGCTCTACTCGACTCGGCTTCACAGTCAAATTTCGTAACCGAGTCTCTTGCCCAAAGACTTGGCCTCAAACGAAATCGTATAAATTATGACGTCACCGGAATTGATAGCTGCGAAACCCGAATCTCTTCTTCTATTCAGGCAAACATTAAATCCAAGATTAACAATTTCAAAACTACTCTCGATTTCCTTGTTATTTCTAAAATTTCCCAAGACATTCCTCAAGTTCCGATTGATATTTCAAGAATTAATATTCCACCATCAGTACTACTCGCCGATCCTCAATACCATCAGCCAGGCAAAATCGACATCCTCATTGGAGCGGGATTATTCTATGAAATTCTTCATGTTGGACAAATTCGACTTTCAAACCAATCTGCGATACTTCAAAAAACTTCGTTCGGCTGGGTCGTGTCTGGTCGCACGACTCCTAAAAAAAGACTGCCTGCAGAGAGTAACACCGTGTGTCACCTCAGTACTGATCAAGAGCCTCGATTAGAGGTCTCAAATGCAACGGTTTTGGGAAATTGAGGACTCTCATCTTTCAACGTCAAGCCTCACGCCTGAGGAAAGAGAATGCGAAGAACACTTTTTGCGAACTATACAACGAGACGACAACGGTCGTTTTTTAGTTACACTACCATGCAATGAAAATATCTCAAAGATCGGCTTGACTCGTGAAACTGCATTAAAGCGTTTTAATTATCTAATAAATAAGCTCGATAAAAATCCGGTTGTCAAATCGCGATACGAGGATTTTATGAGAGAATATCTACGACTAGGACATATGCAAAAAATACCCCTTAAAGATCTTTATCCCGATGATAATCGCATTATCTACTATATCCCACATCATGCAGTACATAAAGAAAATAGTTCAACCACTAAATTGCGTGTGGTTTTCGACGCTTCAGCTAAAAGTTCGTCCGGAATTTCTCTTAACGATGCATTAATGGTCGGTCCTGTCGTTCAAGAGGACTTATTTTCGATTTCACTGCGTTTCCGTAAACACAAAATAGTCATAACTGCTGATGTATCAAAAATGTACCGCCAAATGAGACTCTCTGAAAAACAATACGATCTTCACCGTATATTTTGGTGGAATGAAACTTGCGATTCCATTGAAGAATACCAACTTACGACACTTACATACGGAACGGCGCCAGCATCTTTTGTAGCCACGCGCTGCTTAAAGAAACTAAGCCAAGACGAACGTTCACGTTTTCTGATTGCATCCGTCATTCTTGACAAGGACTTTTACGTTGATGATATGCTCACTAGGTTTCCTTCAGTTAACGAAACTTTAACTGCCATAGATGAGTTAAATCGTATTTTTGCGTCTGCTGGTATGGAATTAAGAAAATGGTCTTCTAATTCTGATGAAGTTATTTCCCATATCCCTGTGGAACACAGAGAGGTCAGTGAGCCTCTTGAATTCGATACCGATGGAGTTATCAAGACTCTAGGTCTAGCTTGGAACGCCCAGCAAGACCATTTCGTTTATAAAATATCAGTTGATTTCGAGCGCCGTATCACAAAACGAACGGCACTTGGAGAAATAAGTAGACTGTTCGATCCTCTCGGTCTCGTTTCTCCTGTGGTTATTCGTGCGAAGATTTTTATGCAGCGAACATGGTCCCTGAAGGTAACTTGGGATGAGTCGCTTCCAAATGATTTACATACTGCGTGGAGTCAATTTCGTAAAGATCTGTTACACCTTAATTCATTAAACATACCTCGAAATGTTGCTCCTCATGATAATATAGTTTCATATGAAATCCAGGGATTCTGTGATGCGTCAGAATCTGCTTTCGGGGCCTGTATTTACCTACGCTGCATTACTGGTGATGGAATTATCTCATCTCGTCTCGTTTGCGCCAAGTCACGGGTAGCTCCCCTGAAACAAACAACAATACCACGACTCGAACTCTGTGGAGCCCTCTTGCTCGCAGAATTATACGAAAAAACAATTAATTCATTAAACTTACCTAGTTATACATACCACCTCTGGACAGATTCAACCATCGTGCTGGGATGGTTAAGTACGACAAAGCGCCTCAAAACTTTCGTTTCGAACAGAGTTCTACAAATACTTGATTTAACTGATGTTGACCATTGGCATCACGTGCGAACAGACAGCAATCCGGCTGATTGCCTATCGAGAGGTATATCTACCTCAGAACTTATTACATCCAATTTGTGGTGGTGTGGTCCCCACTGGCTTTCATTGCCGAAGGAACAATGGCCAGAAGAATCCCTCGAAAGTATTATCTGATCTTCCTGAAACCAAACCAGATAAAGTAGTTGCTCTTGTTATTTCCGATGACTTCAATCTTCTCAAACGATTTTCTAAACTTCATACCTTACTTCATGTTACATCTTATTGTTTGCGCTTTCTGAAAAATTGCAGGAATCCTCAGTCAAAAATAACTGGCCCTTTAACATCCATGGAGATTACAGAATCTCTGCATAGGTGGGTAAAATTAGTTCAGCTTACAACTTTTAAATCTGAAATAGCTGCTCTCATTGATAAAAAGGCATTAAAACCTAAGAGCAAGCTAAGACAGCTTAATCCATTTCTTGACGAAGAACAGTTATTGAGGGTGGGCGGTCGCCTGTCACGCTCCAACCTCACTTACGGACAGAAGCATCCTCTTGTATTGCCTTCGAATAACGTTTTCACTGATTTAATCATCAACGCGGAACATCTTCGGCTGCTACATGCAGGACCACAGGCCCTCTTATCATCCCTTCGAAGACACTTCTGGCCACTTCGTGGTAAGGACCAAGTCAGAAGAATATGTCATAAATGCATGGTCTGTTTTCGTGCCAAACCTCAAGATATTTCACAACTCATGGGAGATCTACCTCCTCATCGAGTTGAACCTTCCCGTCCCTTCCTACGAACAGGAGTAGACTTTTGTGGTCCATTTCATATTCGGGAATGCAAGCGCAAAAATTCTAGAATGACAAAGGCTTACGTTGCAGTATTCATTTGTTTCAGTACAAAAGCTGTCCATGTTGAACTAGTTAGTGATCTTAGTACAGAAGCTTTCCTTGCGGCTCTTAAACGTTTTATGGGGCGTAGAGGTAAGCCCTCACATTTATACTCCGATAACGCAACAAACTTCGTAGGGTCTCGAAATCAACTAAAAGAACTGCGTGATCTATTTCTTAGTTCCTCACATGTAACAAAACTTGATAATTTTTTAGTTGATGATAATATAAAATGGATCCATGCCCCGCCTCGGTCACCTCACCATGGTGGCTTGTATGAGGCCGCTGTTAAATCCCTAAAATACCACCTGAAAAGGATTGTTGGTAATTCGAACCTCACTAATGAGGAATTCAATACAATTCTCATTCAAACTGAAGGGTGCTTAAATTCACGACCTATCACAGCCCTTTCCTCTGACTCTTCCGACTTATCCCCTTTAACCCCCGCTCATTTTCTTATCGGAGAAGAAATTACTGCGACCGTAGAACCTGACTTGCAACCTCTGAAGATAGGTAGATTATCACGCTGGCAGTTAGTCCAAAGACTGTATCAGCAATTCTGGAAACGCTGGTCATCTGAGTACCTCGGAAGTCTCCAGCATCGTTCCAAGTGGCATTCAGCGTCGCCCAATATAAAAAATGGTCAGCTGGTACTTCTGAAAGAAGACAATCTCCCTCCGCTTAAATGGAGGCTTGGACGAGTTACAGAACTTCACCCCGGCCAAGATGGGCTTGTCCGAGTCGTCTCCGTCCTCACATCCGGCGGAGTCAAGAATAGATCAATCGCCAAGATTTGTCCTCTGCCAATAGAGGATGAACCAAGCAATAATTAATTCAAGCGTCTTTTTTTTTTTTTTAACTATAATTGTATTTCAATTTTATAATTTCATTTCAAGTTCAATGTAATTTATCATTTTATTTTATTTTTTGTTTTTCAATTGTATTTTGTTTTTGCGATTGCTATCATTTTTGTTTATGCATGTTAGTTTTTTAATTGTTGAAAGGTGGACCTTCCAAGGTGGGCGGTATGTTTGGATACGTAGTGCGGGTCTCTGTCACCTAGGTTAGTTTTAATGTTTAATTCTTCCCGTGGCCGACAGAGGTCGCCTCGTTCCTTTCGCCGCCGGCATTGGACGGCCTACCCTTGCAGTCGAGCTCAAGCCTTCTCTCTGTCTACATGTCACGGTAGACTTATGTTATGTGCGTTATTTTCTATCCTATCAATAATAAAACATCTACAGTCCACTCTTAACTAAATGTGCGTTAATTTATTTCGATTTTCAACCTTCGTAACACAAACAGGGGCAATGATCAGACAACAAAAGAACAATGATTAACCTAAAGAAATTAATTTAGTAAGGACGTAGATGTCCCATAATAATAAGCTAAACAAATAACAATAGCGAATAATTCGAATATAAAAATAATATAAATGATAATAATAACATGTATAAATTTAGCAACCGTTAAATTATGAATGATCCTTAAAATTAGTGAGGTACGGTTTAAATAAAAAAACTACATAGTTTGACCAACTAGTTTCGTGTAATTTGTACACATCGTCAGGGTATAACTACAGATAATAGACGAAATATACTGAATTTAAAGTATATACATGTTGACGTTAGGAATAGGACTGGTCAAGAAATAGAGTAAATAGAGGAGTTAGAAAGGATTAAAGGTGGGAGGCAAGAAGGACGTGAGAGGATTAACAGTAAAAGAAAAGGCCAGGTGTAAAGGGTGGTGGATCCAGGTAATGGAAGAGGCTACATTTTATATTACAAACTAGACTTAAAAAACTAATATCACAAAAAACAAATCATAAATATTGCACTGAACTAAATAATAATTCGAAAAACATAAATTAACAGTGAGACAAGACTAAGAATAATAAACTTGACTGAAAAGATAAACAAAAGCAATGGAATAATATACCAAAAAAGTTGTAGAGTTTGACTAGAAGGTAATTGAACAAGAAAATTAAAATACAATTAAAAATTGGTGATAATATTATGGTAACAGATGCTTAGGTTATTGGTGTCAGTTCTGAAGTTAACAGTGTTGTTAGTTTTAGATATGTAATACATTTCAAGAACATTTCGTCGCCGGTAATTAGGTTCTTGAGCTAAGATTGTGGGATTAATAAAATCAAATTTGTGACTAGTAGAATGAAAATGGTTGGTAAGGGCAGTAGGATTGGGATAGTTGGGTCTAAGGCTGTATTCATGTTGATATAATCTTCTATGAAGGAATTGGCAAGTTTGACCTATATAGGACGAGTCACAATCTAAACAATTAATTTTGTACATGACATCAGATTTATCTTTAAGGGGAGTTGGGTCTTTCAGTCTGGAGAAAAGTGTTTTGACGGTGTTAGTGGGTTTGAAAGAAATTTTAGTTGTGGGGGATTGTAATATTTTTTTGACCTTGTCAGAAAGACCTTTGACATAAGTAAGTGAGCAAAATTTGGTGGACGTATTTACGAGGGGGGTATCGGAAATTCTTTTGAATTTAAATCAAAAATCTGTGCCACTATTATTCCTGATCAACATATTCTTGTCTCTCTGGACGTATCCTCTCTGTTCACTAATATTCCTGTTGATATTGTGATTGATATTGTCAATGAAAAATGGAATACCCTTCAATACCACACCACCATCTCAAAAACTAAATTCATTGAATGCCTTGAACTTTGTTTTAACAACGGTTATTTCACTTATAACAACCAATTTTATTCTCAAATATTTGGTACAGCTATGGGTTCTAGCTTAGGTCCTATATTAGCTGACATCATACTTACCAAACTCATTGAAGACTCTTTACCCAAATTACCTTTTAACCTGCCATTCATTTTTAAGTACGTTGACGATATGATTACGGCAATTCCTGAAAATTATATTCAAACGGTTGTTGATGCCTTCAATTCTTTCCACCCCAGGCTAAAATTCACTTTTGAAACTTGTCATGCTTATTATTCGCAAACCTGACAACTCTATTATAACTGATTGGTACCGCAAGCCACAAAATTCAGTAAGATTTCTAAATTATTTCACTCACCATCCTTACACTCAAAAATTTAACTTTGCTAGATCTCTCCTTCGCCGAATTCTCACCCTCAGTGATCATTCTTTCCATGACAAAAATATTGGTCAATTTAAACATAATCTCAAACAGAACAATTATCCTAAAAACATTATTAATCTGATTATTAACTCTAGAAACAATGTCAACTCTCCAGTCCCTGATACCCCCCTCGTAAATACGTCCACCAAATTTTGCTCACTTACTTATGTCAAAGGTCTTTCTGACAAGGTCAAAAAAATATTACAATCCCCCACAACTAAAATTTCTTTCAAACCCACTAACACCGTCAAAACACTTTTCTCCAGACTGAAAGACCCAACTCCCCTTAAAGATAAATCTGATGTCATGTACAAAATTAATTGTTTAGATTGTGACTCGTCCTATATAGGTCAAACTTGCCAATTCCTTCATAGAAGATTATATCAACATGAATACAGCCTTAGACCCAACTATCCCAATCCTACTGCCCTTACCAACCATTTTCATTCTACTAGTCACAAATTTGATTTTATTAATCCCACAATCTTAGCTCAAGAACCTAATTACCGGCGACGAAATGTTCTTGAAATGTATTACATATCTAAAACTAACAACACTGTTAACTTCAGAACTGACACCAATAACCTAAGCATCTGTTACCATAATATTATCACCAATTTTTAATTGTATTTTAATTTTCTTGTTCAATTACCTTCTAGTCAAACTCTACAACTTTTTTGGTATATTATTCCATTGCTTTTGTTTATCTTTTCAGTCAAGTTTATTATTCTTAGTCTTGTCTCACTGTTAATTTATGTTTTTCGAATTATTATTTAGTTCAGTGCAATATTTATGATTTGTTTTTTGTGATATTAGTTTTTTAAGTCTAGTTTGTAATATAAAATGTAGCCTCTTCCATTACCTGGATCCACCACCCTTTACACCTGGCCTTTTCTTTTACTGTTAATCCTCTCACGTCCTTCTAGCCTCCCACCTTTAATCCTTTCTAACTCCTCTATTTACTCTATTTCTTGACCAGTCCTATTCCTAACGTCAACATGTATATATTTTAAATTCAGTATATTTCGTCTATTATCTGTAGTTATACCCTGACGATGTGTACAAATTACACGAAACTAGTTGGTCAAACTATGTAGTTTTTTTTATGTAAACCGTACCTCACTAATTTTAAGGATCATAGATAATAATAACGATAAATAATGATAAGTGACAAAATATAACAATAACGATAGAGTAGTGTAAAACACTAGATCGCAGTGAGCAAGTCTAGCATACCCTTAGGAGCGTTGCGCCTCCTTAGGTCGAGTAGTTAATTCATCGAATAACTGTCCAGATTGTTGGACAATCCGATTATATAGTAGTCTTTCATAAGTTCTACTTACCTTAGGTGTAAAGTAGTTGTCAAATTTCTTCTTAATAATCGTAAGATTATTTGATTCTTCGTCTGTTAATGTAAACGTGTAAATATCTGCAGCATCGGGCCCGATCACGGTAATGAAAGTAGCTACCTTTTTATCAGGGCTTTTCTCGTCTAAATTTATAGCAGTACTGTACCAATTAAATGTTTATATCTAACGCTTCCAAGCAGCCGCAATTATAGTATTTGACACGAGTTCCAGCTGCTTTAGTGGTCAAATACTTATCGCACTACACTAACCTCGTCCATGTCGATTCTCCCAGTTAAAATGGGTCTATCATAACAATCCCGATCCTAAGTTAAGCGAATTTTAAGTTAGTATATAGTTCAAAATAGTTTCGGCACCTTGTAAGAAGGTAACAACTACGAGATAATAATAATTATAGTTTATTGTAGGCAAGGATGCGTGAGCCGGATGCATGAAATTGAGCATACCACGCCGATCACTGTAAACATAGATAACAGACTAATGTAATGCACTTGTCTAAACATAGATCCTGACAACTAGATGGTAACAAGCATTAATAAGTAAATAAGCAATATTACCAGGCAAGTTAAAGAAACGAGTTTGTTGGTTGGGCGGTTAAGTGTTGAAGAATAAGGTGTCTTTACGGTTGCTACCCGCACCCGCACTATATTGTCTTGCTCAGGATGAACCTTAATTAAGCGTGCTAAAGGCCATTGACAACGAGGCAGTTGCTCGTTCTTTGCCATTACTAAGTCCACGACACTTAGGTTGTAAGATGGATGCTTCCATTTTACTCTCTCTCCTACAGCGTTGTTAAGTATTCTGTCCGCCATCGTTGCCAGAAGTATTGTGCTTTCTGGCAGATCACTTCCAAGCGGTTTTCTGGAAGCTCTATAAGTGATGATTGAGGTATCGCTAGCAGAGGTGATCTAATTAGGATGTGTCTTGAAGACAGATAAGTAAGGTCAGTTCTCAGTCCTCAATTATTCCACGCTCTCTCGCCATTGTGCATAAAGGTCTCAAATTCAAGATAGCTTTTATTCGAAAACAAGTTCCAAGTGCAGAGCTTTGGTACTCAGGCCACACAAATAGACATAAATCTGCCTCAAACTGAGGAGCTTATCTCCTTAATGATTCTCTTTTAGAAAAAGGAACTGGCAAAAATGAAGGAAGGCTCGTCCTTCTTTGAATCGAAACATAAGCAGGTCTCCCATAAGTGGCTAGTCACGCATAAACGAGTGAGGTGTCGTGCGGTGCCTCGAGCATTAATTATCCAGTATGTGGTTCTTAGATTGGCGAGCAAAATAGTGGGCCCTGGATGATTTAGTATGCGGTGATGATATTCCGTGATGAGAGTGAGAGTGCCTAAATGAGACTTGGCTGTTAGGAGAATCGGATGTTTATGTGACCTCGAAACATCGGAATGGCGTAGCCTGCCGCCTACCAATAAAACAGCACCTTGATCTAATAAACTGATTTAATTAACCAAGATTTTTATAAATCTGTAAATTTTGTCACAAATGTAGTTAAGTTTAAAAAGGAATGGGCTTGAACTAGCCTTAAGGCAACTTGAGTGGCGTCACGCATCTCCTGTACAGATATTAAACATGTTTTTCTAACTCTCTTACGTTTGAGTGTGCTTATAAAACGTAGAACATATGCCAGGGATCTAATTAACTTCTAAAATGAAGAAAAGCGTTGAAACCAGTTTAATAAGTTGGAAATAGGTGTAGGTGTGCTGATTACCAAGGTGCGGACGAAAGTTCGCTTTAATTCGGGTGTCTCTTTAGGAGAGACAATAACTTTAAGAGGTTATTCTTTGGCAGGTGTGGTTATCCAAGCTGGACCATATGGTTTAGAACTAATTAATTAATCGGGAAAATCACCACGAGAACCCAGATCACTGGGGTTATCTTTAGAAGCGACATGATTCCAGGATCTATCTCCTGCAAGTTTTCTAATTTTTGCGACCCGGTACCCGACAAATGTCTTTAGCCTAAAAGCAGGGGTCCGGAGCCACGCTAAGACCACGGTAGAATCTGTAAAAAATAAACTTGAGACTTAATGGGCAAGCGCTGGCCAAAGGGCTGTAAAGATTGCCAAAGCCTTGCAGCGAGAAGAGACGCGCACAACTCTAGCCGTGGTATAGTGACGGGTTTCAGTAGTGCACAAACGCAGACGCTCAGTGTGACATCGTCACGATATAATAATTAATTAGACTGACAACTGCTGATAATACAACTGTTATGATTGACAAACATAACAATTGAGTTATGATTTGTTAAACTAAGAATTATAATTTCTGACAGTCGTTCCAATCTTACAAGATTACATTTATTAAACGCAGTAAGCTCTCTCTGAAGCATCGTCAAAAGTTACAATGTTAATTTCTGTTGTACCGTTTGGTAAACTCCAACGAGGGATACGTAGAGTTCATAATATGAGAAGTCGTTCAATAAGGTCCTTACATTCAGCTTCTAAATCCGCCGTAAAAGGTTCATCCCAATTGAGCTGAAGCTTCCAGGCTCGTTGCACAGTTTGTTTGGCTAAGACCACGGCTGGTCCGAGGTAGCCCAAAGGGTCGTAGATTTTGGCAACTGCCGAAAATACTTTACTATTTGTACTAACAACTGTAGGTTGGTTTACCTTATATGAAAACTCGTCGGTTCGAGGCGAGGGTCCCACTGCAGGACTAAGATCTTCACTTACATGTCATCGTCACTTGCTTCGAATGTTACGGTTTGCTGACTATCTGGCATCATGTGGACTGCTTGCGTGGCCTGCTAACAACAAATCCGGATGATTAGCTGCCTTATAACCTTTCTTTAATAATGTAATCACTTAGTCATAGTGGAAATAGTGGAATTTGGACCTACACAGTGGTGAGGCATTGTAATAGTCACCAGGTTGTGTGACAGGGAAATGTGACCTAAGTTTAGATACTCATGTATAAATGCATGATACATTTTTCTTTTAGATTTCTGTTCCGATCTAACTTGCTTTCCAAGAGCGTAAGGCGACGCATAGCCATAGCTCGAGACCCAAGAAACCTTGGACGGGGCTCCTTAAAGGGAAGTCTGACACCTTAACATTCTGAAGGAAGGTGGTAATAAGAATTTGCATCTCTCTCCCTCTGGGCTAAGCTTTTCGATCGGAGTAGGTTCCTCCAGCTCCCAGAAGCACCAAACTTGTTTTCCAAAGGATCCTGCTTGAGGTTTCGAGGCATCAAAAATGTAACCTTCTTCTTCAGCAAGAAAAACCACAGTTGTCACTCACCTAAGTCCTCACCCAATTTATTGAACTTGGGGAACGGGACTTTTTTTTAAATTGGATAGAAAAATACCATTGTTTCCAATACTTTAATAGCATTATTCTAAACATTTACTTGCCCTGAATTGTGCTGAACAGTACATCTCAACTTCTTTTGCTTCTGGGGATGCATTGTTGAATCGTTGATCCTGTTAAAGAGCTCGTCCAAACAAGAGAAGAAGTTGAGCAGTATCTTTGGCCTTGACATCCAGGTCGAGTCCTGCAGCTGTAACAAAGAAATGCACATTAACATTAAATTATCTAACATTGAGTAAATGATCTGCAATTAGCACTTCAAGATAAAAAAACATAAAGTGAGATAAAGAGGATATTTCAAGCAAGACTTATTACCAGTGCAAATGCATCTTGATAAGTGCAAAAAAGCTTTAATAAATTGACTAATTCATGTTAAAAAGGGATCTGGGACATTGCCATTGTGGTATACAATTATTTTAAATTATAAATGAACTTACATCTGGTTGCCATTCCTAACATTATTGTACACTCTTTGGCTGAAAACTTGAGTGCATCACGAAACTTTTATCTTCATGTTTTTTTTTAGGAAGGCCATGCTGGTCAGTTTGGTTCCCAACCATTCTGCTGCCGAAGTTCATATCTGTTGCATATATCTGCTGGATGTGGTACCAGAGTGCTAAGTAGCTTTATACCTAACCCCCATCCGTGGAAAATCTCAAAGTTTTCTCCAAAAAACCATTTCTGATGCTTTTTAGCAAATTGTGGAGATGAATAAGGGGATTACTTCTGCATTATCAATAATAAAATATCCCCCCTTAACAACCTTTTTTAAGGGTTAGTCCCCTTACTTCATTACAAAGCTTGTGTATAGCAGCAGCATTAGATGAACCTTTGTCACATACTGTTGCTAAAACTTTCGGACAAGTGGAAAAAATCCTACTCTCAACTTCGTTGATCAAAAAAATAAAATTATGTCTTCACTGAGGAGGTAGGGAAAACAAAGGCCGCAGACTCTTTAAATTACCTACAAATTCCTTTAACCATAAAAACAAGGGCTTCATTGGCAAATTTGTCACATCGCTTGCCACCTCCTAAATCTTCAAACCCTTCAATACTGTCATTTTGGACATTGTAGACGAGGTGGGGTGTCAAACTCATTTCATGAAAAAGAAGGACACAAAGCTTGTCCATCTCAGACAATTGGTTCTCAACCATCACGGACAGATGATTAAACATGTCATCATTGATGCCAGGTTGAAATGAAAATGACGATAAAAGCCTCACAAGACTCCTCCGATATGGCAAAACAAAGAAATTGGAAAAATAATTGTACGCTCACACTTCTCTTTAAAAGGGACCATGACAAAATTTTGCCATCTTATGTAGACCTGTGACATTTGTTTTTCTTACCAGCCTCTCTGAGTTAGCACCGTAGGAATGAAGCTACTGGAGGGGGCAGGTTAGAAACAAATATTTTGCAATTAAAATAATATATTTACCCAACCCTGGCAACAGAGCTATTCTACCCATTTTTAGAAAGAATAGAAAATACCTGAAGGTATTACAATGAATAGGGTAGAAGCACCTAATATTGCCTAATATAAGTATAATGAGCCAACGCTACAACGACGAAACATTTAACACACGACTACTGAGATTTTTTAAAAGGAAAAAATCTTAAATCGATGATGAAACTATTCGCCTCTTAATATGGCATACCAAGGAGCCCTAATATGAACTCACTGCAACGATCTGGTTTTTATCGCCGTATTAATGGAAAATAGTTATTTATAGTCATTTTAAGAAATAAATACGTTTATCCTGGGCCGGCGTAGTTGTTTTGGCGCCCTGGGCAAAACTATTCTAAGCCCCCCCCCCCCCCCCCTTCATCATTCCAAACTAACTCCGATCAGTCTATTCAGCCACTCACTTTTAGGAAAAATAAAAACAAATTAAATAAAACACAATTTATCCAAACTGTATTATTTAATGACGGTTAATCACTGCTACAATGTCAATAACTTAAAGATCTAAACAACAACGACAAATTTTACATTTTTTGTTTTCTGGCCTTCAGTTTAGCTAATGTTGAAAGTAACTCATCTAGATCGGTGCTGTGTGCTAAATAAATCCTGTTCAACTGAAATAGTTGCCAGTCCTACTAATACCTCTTGTGTCATACATGACCTGAGGTAAGTTTTTAGAAGATTAAGCTTTGAGAAGCTCTTCTCTCCTTAAAAAAAAAATAGGTAAACTCTCTTCCAAATCAGATGATAAAATCAAGTTAAGGACGTGCTTTGGCGTTGGCCGCTTAGTGACTCGTTTTAATATAGCTTGAAGTTCTCCACACAACTCCATGTCATCAATATCCTTGGATTCGTTATGAGTTAACGCTTTTTCCAGATTCATGCATTGTTCAAAGACAAACTGGATTAGTTTTTCTTCTAATGTGTCGATTTGGTACAAAAAGCCGATTTTGAATGTTTTCTTGCATCTGATTGCATCGCTCTTTAACTGAACTGATTGCAGTATCCAGGATTGCGAAATAAAAGGTTATCTTAAACCTCTTTTTTGTATCTTGAATTGGTTCATCGTTTGCTTCATATGGAAACTGCCTTGTCTTTTTTTTTTTTTTGCTTTGGCCTTGACTGTGGTTCAAATAAGGCTAGAATATCAAGCTCTTCTGCAATTTTCCTAGCATCTTCCGACATCTTCTCGAAACCTTCATCGCTTTTGGATTTTTCAAGGAATTCTTTTGTTTGCAAAGCTGCTTTGTAGCAGAAGATACATCAAATTCCTTTGTCTGAAGTAGCTTGATGGTTAAATTAACTTCATACAAAATGTTGTACCACACTACAAGAGGTGCCACAAACGAAAATGTTCCAATTTGTTTAGCTAGTCCCCCAGCTTCAAGTCTTGAAATATTGCCAAAATTTCCAGTTAGTTTGGTATTTTCAACAATATCCATGAGAGCGTCATGCACTTCACTTAGCTGATAACAAAGAGGCAGCAATGCATCGACTCAGCTCTCCCATCTTGTATCACTGAGAGGTTTGAGCGTTACGGATTACAAGTGGTACCCCACCGTTGAGTTGATGCGGAGATAAAAACGTAGAGATTTTGTACAACGCAGAGGAAAGCTGCAGCACCAAAACAGCACTTAGCAGCATTATAACACGGGGCCACGGGATAAATGTGTGTGGTAGCGCCGTCAGTGGGCCATGTACAAAAATCTGTGATGGGAAAGGGGGTGCTAACTTAATGAATAAGAACACAGGCTGCTTTGTTGGCATGAATCGGCCAAAAAGTATCATTTTACACAACAAAGAATAGAAAATATGGCTAACAACCAACATATGAATCATGAACAAAAAGTGGCGATATACAATAAATATACAATGAAGATATAGTGACAATGCAGTGAAAATAGGAAATAAACAGCTTAATTTCAGCAAAGAAAATAAATATTATTATTACCCCTCCAACTCTCTCCACAGTACATTCAATTACGTTGGCACAAGAAAAATAAAATTTTGAAAAGTAATATAGAACAAGAAAGAAACAAAAAGAAAGAAAAGTTTGTAAAGCTTGAAGAGCAAAAAGAAAGTTACGAATAATCTATTTGACTGGCTAAGCCTCTACACTTCAAGCTGATAGCGGTCTGAGGGACCTTAAAGGAACTTCAGCTAATGTATAAAAAGAATACCTTGAATAACTTACAGTTCTTCTGTTTCACGGTTGAATCCAACTAAGGCACACAGCCACGAATCACATTAATTACTAACCAAGGCACACAGCCACAAATCACAATAATTACTAACCAAGGCACACAGCCACAAATCACAATAATTACTAACCAAGACACACAGCCACAAATCACAATAATTACTAACCAAGGCACACAGCCACGAATCACCTATTAATCATAATACCTATTTACTCTAACTCAAACCTGACGATATTCTCCACTGTCGTCCTGGGGACGGTGGACCATTTATTATACCCCGCGGCGGGCGCCCGAGCAACCACCGCGAGGCATACTTACACTTACATAGGGCCCGGAATTGGGACTCCTGAAAAAAATTTGAGCATCATGCTTACAGCATCATTTACTACTAAATTTAATGTGTGGGAGCTGCATGATGCAGAGAATGCTCGTGTATTGGTTTCATATCTAAGATGCGTAGTTGAAGACCTGTGTCTTTCCCTTTCATATTGCTTCCGTTGTTGTAACCTTGTCCACATAATTTTTCTATTAGAAGTGACTATTCTTTTAATTATCCATGCACGGCTGCAGTCAATTAATTATTATTAATACATATTGTATGCCAATTATTAATATAGTGTAATTGATAAATAATAATAGTTATTTATGCACCTAGGGAATAATGTAAGATATTATTTCCCGCATGACTCAGTTCAAGGCCACTAAATCCCGAGGCGAAGCCGAGGGTTTTAGGTATCTTAATTCCCGAGGCGAAGCCGAGGGAGATAATTTTAACAAGGGAATAATAATGCATTATTCTCGAGGTACATACAAAATTTTATCTCCAGAAAAAGGGCTATATAAGATTTAATCAATAAAGAAAACATTTGTATTTCTTTATTAAACGAATTAAATACAAAAATAAAACAATATAAATTATTTAAAACAATTAATAATCACTTTTAAAGTAATAAAAAAAAGTTCAACGAAAGCTAAACAAAGCGTCGTAGAATGACTTGCAATACAGCTGGGAGTTTTAAAGCAGTATTGCCAACCTGATTTCAATCAATTCACTATATTTGCCATTCATTCTCTACTGTTTACAAAATAATTAGGTTGGCGAACGTGGATTATAATCCCGTTTTTACATTATTTCCCTGTTTTTACATTATTTCCCCGTTTTTAAGAACGGGGATCAAAATACCAACATTATTACCTATAAACTAGCCCTAAAAAGTTACTTTTCGTCCCTATTGGAGATAAACATCTTTTTTGATTACCCTTTTACATATTTGATTAAAAAAATAGTTGTGTTGTAAAAATAAACCCAACCGTCTGTGATTAAAATATAAATAGCCTTTGAAATATCTAGTTTTTGTTTCTGTATCAGTTCACTTATCACATTAATTCTGAATAAAATTGTGTGCCACAACAAAAGGCAACTGACAAACTTGAAGCTCTTAATTTTCTTCGCCAAGCTTAAAGCAGTGTTTTTCCAAAAAGCTATTATAGGATCATTGGAAAGTTCTAACAAAGCTTCATACACTTCTCCTACATGATATCTAAGTGGAGCTATAGCTTCGATTCTACTTTCCCATCCCAGCGGGTTTCGCTAAGTGGTTTTACCGTCAGTGATGGAACATGTTTCTTCAGCACGGTCCATCTGTGGGTAGAAGGTGAAAAAAGTTATAAACTTCTTGCATAGTACTAAAAAACGTTACAGCCTCAACGCCATAGCGCTGCATCGTTGACGACCAAATTTAGAGTGTGAGCACTGCACGGCACGAAAAATGCTTGGGGATTTAGTTCAAGAATTCTGCGTTGCACTCCAGAATGCTTGCCCTTCATGTTGGCTCCATTGTCGTAACCTTGTCCTCGCAAATTATACACCGGTAGTTTCAGATCTTCCAACAGTTTTAAAAGCGTTTGAGTCAAAGCCTCTCCTGTTGCACATTCTACTGAAATAAATCCCAAAAAATGCTGTTTGATACAGGGTTCTTTCCCTAGTTCCCTAGTCACCGAATAGTCTGAGATAACTAACTGTTCTGTATGGCTCACATCTGGTGTGCAATCCAAAATGATTGAAAAGTATGTCCATTATTTTAACTCTTGTATGATATGCTGTTTTATTTTCAAGCCAAGGATCCCAATGACTTCGTTCTGAATGGTTTTGCCAAGGTAGTGAACGAAAGTTTACGAAGTTTCGGATGTTATCCTCCGTAAGTGTTCAGCAATTACCATGTTAATCTGTCCAACAAACTCTTATCATTTTCAAAAAGTTGTCATTGTCTCTGGTATAAAATTTATCTGTTTTGCCACGGAATGCAAGATTTTGAGATGCAAGAAATTCTATAAGAATAACTATACGCTTAAACACTTCCTTCCATCGATCTGTTTCACGTTCAATAATCCGTTGATTTTCAATATCAATTCCTTTTCCCATCTGACACCGTTTACTGCACTCAAACCATAATTGGAATGCTTTAATGTGTCCAGGGGACCTCTCATGTTCAGACAACAATTCAGATACATGCCTCCAATCGCAGTTACCACCTTCTGAAGACAAGGTTGATCTGGCTGGAACTGCCAAAAAGGCGGTAGCAAAAACAGTAAATAACATCTTTCACGTCAGAATAAACTATCCATACACGCTGCATTTTTAGACGCCTACGGAAATGAACAGTACCAAGCCTACGATTGTCTGAGTTTAGAGGAAAATGGAACTTTGAAATCTGCTCAAGACCAAGCTTCGCTAATATCTGGCGAATTGTGTCAGTATTATGCGATGGCCCTTCTCCAGGATCATAAGATACATTCAGTTTCTCTTGAGGAATCTGAGAAAATAATTATTACATTAACTTAACTTAACTAAACATATTATTTAAATCAAATTATAGTTATTATTAACTACGGGAAACAGACAGAGAAAAATACACTCCAGCGCCGGGATTTGAACCACGGGCCTCTATATTTCCAGTATAGCGCTCTACCAACTAAGCTACGCAGGAGAATGAGTTTCTCTTACGTTAATGATACCTTGTCCCGAATTTAAGCTTTCAATTTTCCACATAAGTCTTAGAAGTCAACATTAATGACATAGAACTAGACCGAGAAATAACGCTTATAATTATAAAGTACCCAATTAGTACCTGTACCTAGTACAATCAATTAGAAATTCATATTTTACCATTTTGGTAGTATTCATACTACAGAAAGATTAAATTTTAATTTAAATCAAATTATAATTATTATTAACTACGGGAAACAGACAGAGAAAAATACACTCCAGCGCCGGGATTTGAACCACGGGCCTCTATATTTCCAGTATAGCGCTCTACCAACTAAGCTACGCAGGAGAATGAGTTTCTCTTACGTTAATGATACCTTGTCCCGAATTTAAGCTTTCAATTTTCCACATAAGTCTTAGAAGTCAACATTAATGACATAGAACTAGACCGAGAAATAACGCTTATAATTATAAAGTACCCAATTAGTACCTGTACCTAGTACAATCAATTAGAAATTCATATTTTACCATTTTGGTAGTATTCATACTACAGAAAGATTAAATTTTAATTTAAATCAAATTATAATTATTATTAACTACGGGAAACAGACAGAGATAAATACACTCCAGCGCCGGGATTTGAACCACGGGCCTCTATATTTCCAGTATAGCGCTCTACCAACTAAGCTACGCAGGAGAATGAGTTTCTCTGACGTTAATGATACCTTGTCCCGAATTTAAGCTTTCAATTTTCCACATAAGTCTTAGAAGTCAACATTAATGACATAGAACTAGACCGAGAAATAACGCTTATAATTATAAAGTACCCAATTAGTACCTGTACCTAGTACAATCAATTAGAAATTCATATTTTACCATTTTGGTAGTATTCATACTATAGAGGCCCGTGGTTCAAATCCCGGCGCTGGAATGTATTTTTCTCTGTCTGTTTCCCGTAGTTAATAATAATTGTAATTTGATTTAAATTAAAATTTAATCTTTCTGTAGTATGAATACTACCAAAATGGTAAAATATGAATAAACATATTATATTTTTTTTAAAGTACAGTATACTTTACACGTTAGTGACAGACGCGATTTGCACAAGTTTGTTACTTTACGTAGTTATTTATTACAAAGTACATGTAAAAACTGAGTACATATTTTGATTTATATATATATAATTAAATCAACAACAAGGAAATGCTCTTGAACCAGTCAGCATGGGGTACCAACCACAGAAGTAAAAAAAAAACTTTTTCCGCAATTGAGGCAAATAGTGTCCAAAAATGATATTCAATTTTTTTATGTATATATATATATATATATATATATATATATATATATATATATATATATATATATATATATATATATATATATATATATATATATATATATATATATATATTATAGATATAATGATAATAAGTTTTTGTCTTGGCAGAAGGAAGCAATGAGCCCAGATGGTTGAAATATAGGACCAAAAATGGGTTAATTATGACCAAACACAATCGCACGAGTAGCTATTAAGATATGTTGGTTCGCAAAAATGTTAAACGATAGAAAGATGGACTCACGAGACCAAAAATGTTCCCTGATGTTTGAAACGGATTTCTGTCAACGATAATAATGCTTCTACTAGGCCGTGGCAGTTTAGTGCTATAATTTATGCTTTGGAAGTAGAAAGTTCACCCAGCCATAGCCCCTTTTCAAATTTTTCAAAAACCACCACTTTTTCAAGATAAATGTACTCGTACACACATTTATATTTAAGCCAGAACGAGTGAAAATCGAGGTATACTCCATAGGAAATTTGTTGTTACATTTAGAGTGCCCTATATGAATTTCAAATTTATTCCCCTTTGTATCGAGCCTATATGCCTTCTACGGGCTGTTGCATCATGGATTATTTAATAATATATATATATATATATTTAAGAATCCTGTTATCTCCTCATTGTAACACCTTGGTGTTTGCAGTTGTTGACAGGGATTAAATTGTCAATTATTTATTTTTACAGTGACAATGGTGATTTCAGTCATTTCATTCTGCTTACCGTACACATGCCCTCAACGAGTTGTGCTTCAAGTGATGGTTTTAATTATGTATGTAATAAACTTACTGTCCATTGATTTTGTACTTCCTCCTGTCATCAATGTCACTCCCAAAATTTGTAAGTTACATTGCATTTTAATTTTTAATTAATTTAATTTCTCTGCTGTATCTTAGTGGTTAGATCATTAAAGGCTAAGTTAGAGTACTTTTGGATCCTTTTTGCCAACCCCAGGCACATATGCCCATCAAACCACCACTACCTCACCCTCAAACCACTTTGTTTGTCAAACCATTTTAATGTTTCAAGCTCCGAACGGTTAAGTTCTTTTTCAATTTAATAAACTAGGGATTTCTTTTTCAAACACCCTATATTATATTCTAGGGTATAGAAGAGAATCTTTTAAAGGTACCAGTATAATGGTTTTTTTTTCTATAAGCTGGTGAAAATTAAGCTTTTCAAATATTTTTCATCATTAAATCCTAATTGATCATCCACAATTTTTTTTTATCCCAAAGTGGTGGAAATAAATGGAAACCGGGGTTTCAATGTGTTAATTTCAGCATGGAGGACCACTTTTAATCTTCCTGATTTGGCAATTCTGTGTTATTATACTGATGTGTTGATGAAACTAAATATGATGGAGCACAAGCTATGTTTCGCTAGCTATGCAATAGCATGTTGTGGACTCCCATGAGCATAATTGTGCCCTGTCATCCTTAGTTTCACCTATGTGTATATGTTATGTGTTATAATTTCCTTACTTTTAATTTTTAGTATCTCTGAGCACTGGCTTCCTGCTGGTAGCCATAATATGCACAGTTCTAACTCTGTGGCTAATTCAACTGTCACATTCAGGAAAGAACATGTCAGTGCCGTTAATTCTTGATAAACTTGTGGACATTTTCACCCTTCGACTAAACCTTTTCTCTAACAATAATGTAAGTTATAATGTTATCTAGTTTTGAATTATTTCACGTTCATTTTAATATTCCACTAGCGTTCCTAATGCTCAGTTCATATTAATTATTTATATTTTTGTGTAAATAATTATATTCTGATTGTGATTAATCTATCCTAGGAACATTAAAATGGGGCTTACAATAGAGTAAAAGAAAGAAAATAAAAATTTTGATAAAATGTTTGTTAACTTAATTTTGCCTTTAACTTTTTCCAACTTGTCCAGAGTAGCTTCAACAATAAAGTTCCAAACTTGATCGAGAGAATGTTGGTTATCCTGGAGTATTTCATGAAGTCTTAGAGGGAGGGTATGCTTGTTGTGCAGGTTTCTGTAGGCTTTGCACTCTTCTAAAATGTGCACCACTGTTAAAGGTACCTCACACTGAAGACAATCTGCCCATAAGACGTCCGTGTGTCAGCCTTGTGTGGCCGATCCTAAGGCGCGTCAATATGAGCTCTCTTCTTCTGATAGGATGGTCAGTTGAGCTCCATCCACTTATTGAAGGCCTTATATCTCTCAGCTTGACCGTGCCTGGTAGGATTTCCCTCCACTGTTGTTCGCTTGCTTCTTTTATTTGTTTTTTCACTGCACCTGTCAGGTCCGGATCGTTTTGTTGGACTAGTGTAGGGGCTTCCTTGGCGGCATGATCGGCTCTCTCATTGCCTGGAATTCCGTTGTGGCCTGGGATGCACACTAGGGTTATTGGTGGCTTGCTGGCATTAGCTGTCTTCGAGTAAGATTAATTAAGATTAAGGATTAATATTAATAAAATAATATTAATAATTAATAATATTAATAAAATTAAGATTAAGGATTAAAATTAGAATTCCGAGCACATGATCGTGGGCATCGGCTGTTATTCATTCCTGTCTTCTACCAGGTCCAGTACCAGTTGAATACCTATCATCAGCTCTGCCGAGAACACTGGGTATTGTATTTATTCCTAGCTTGCAGATGTCATATCTGAGACAACCACTACTCCCACTTCTTCCTCTGTTATGGACCCGTCTGTGTAGATTTCCCTTACACGTGGAAACGCCTCTCTTAAGGTTCGGAAACGCTGAAGATATTTTCCTGGTACGGCCTCTCTCTTTTTAAGAGTTAACAAGGGCAGATTTGTTTTAATTGTTCCTGTCCATGGTGGGTGTAGGGGCCAAGCCAGAGTTCTCGGGCACAATCCCTCCAGTCCATATTGTTCTAGGAGTAGTGTGAATGTTACCGTTAGGTAAGAGGAAAACCCGTGTTTGTTACCCCCGTAGTACTGGTAAAAGTTTTCTACAACACGATTGTCATTTAAAATTATTAATTCTTTAATTTTTCTTCTTTTAACAAGTTACAGCTGTTTTTTAAAATTATTCCTTTCTTTGATCAAATTCTCGCGCAGGGAACTGAAATGACAACTGTTGCAAATTTTTGACGAACTATTTATTTAAATTAGGATAGTTATGTCGTTGTTTTCTCTACCACTCAAAAAGATCTTCATTTTTGAGATAGTAGAGATTCATCTTAATAACGGCTTACTTCCACTATGGCTTGGGAAAATAGAGTACTTGCTGACTTATTTCTTTCCCCATAATTTTTTTCATGTTTCCGCCAGAATGATAGGGTTGCCACTTGAGCATTTTTCAGGCACATCGCTTTGAATGTTATTTGCAACTAAATTTATGACAAGTTGTTATGAAGTGTCTTTAGTTCTTTATTAGGTGTCTTTAGTCTTTTCTTTTTATTGGGAAAATCAACATTATTAAATTTTGATTGAGAAAGGAAGAAATAATTCATGTCTTCCTCGACTCTAAATTGCCAAGTTTATCATTTATTCCCTAGATGATTTTTTCTAAAAGCTTTTTCTTAAGGGTGTAGTACATCCGCCACTCGTTTGTGGTAGCGGGCCGTGACAGACGTATACAAGTGAAATAAATATACTTCCCTGGAATGGAGGAGCTCGGGCTTGGAATAAATCGACTACCATTTACTTTAGGCGGAATGTGGTCGTCCCAAAACACAACTCTTAACTACTTTAAAATTTACAACATTGACTTTGTCTGCTGCCTACACCTGGACTCTCCTAACGTACAGTATGACCTATAAGTTCAAAAACCCCATGGAGCCCTCACAATTTCTAGGGTAGGCAGTGACTTCATTCTCTTTTTAGACTAAGCATTAAACTTAAAGAAAGGGATTCTCCCGTAGTATAACTGATGAGTCGACAAAACAAAGCCGCAAAATGAGGAGTGGTACTCACAGTTTGATGATATCCATAATCCTGTTTCGGCAATCCTTTGGTGGAACCTCCTCCACAACACCCGCATTACGTTTCACGGTGCATACGCTCGTACATTTGCGTATCCACGATCCGACTCCGAAATTATTATTTTCTTCGCCACACCACGTCTCCGAAAAGTTTCCTGACTTAGAAACCGGGAAAGTACTCTACCGCAAATTTTTGGCACACAGCCTGACTTACAACTTTGGCGTACAGCCTAAACCTTCGGCACACAGCCTATACCTCCGGCACACAGCCTAAAACTTCCTGCGGCACACATCCTAAACCTTCGGCACACAGCCTAAACCTCCAGCACACAGCCTAAGCCTTCGGCACACAGCCTAAAACTTTCTGCGGCACACAGCTTAAAACTTCCTGCAGCACACAGCCTAAACCTTCGGCACACAGCCTAACTTACGTACATACTCGGCGCTCTCGCAAAACGGACTGGCCCCGGGTGGGGGGTTATGGGAGCTTTCATAACCTCTGCCGGTGCTGGTTCGCGTTCCGGTAAGTGGCGATAACGTTGCCGGAGGTGACTGGTAAGTTTCCGCTTAGATTCGCGGTGTCCGTGGTAACATTCCCGGGGGTGCCCGGGGCGCGCTCCGTGGTACCGTTGTCGGATGTGCCCGGGAGTCCCAGCCTCGTGGGGAATGCTTTCCTGGCGCGAAAAATTATGGTAACCCGGGGATTTTTGGGCCACCGGGTTACAAGGGGAAGAAAGCGTTCGGCTGCAGGTTGCAGCCATGTCTTTGTACACATCCGATAATCCTGTTAAGAATACAATAACAGCAGATCATGTTACATACTTTTCTTCCACTTTTTTCCCACTTAACATCTCAGTTAACTCTTTCGTGGGTTTGAGAACTATTATTAAATCAGAGATCTACGCCCTCTCTTTACTATATAATACTTCCAAATTATAGTGACACAAAACTGAAGTTTTGCGTATTGATGTTTCAAGAGATGAAAACCTCTCAAGTACATCATATGTGGAGTTCCACCTGGTGACAACCTCATGTATACATTTTTTAGGTTCATGGCCTTCTTGATTTTAAACATAATTTGTATCTTGGCAGCTATGCTTATTGTGGGAAACTATTGTTTTTCTTTTTTTAAATAATTTTTCTATTTCCACTATATTAAGAGCGTCTTTAACTATTAAATTTACTGTTTGCGCCAAACAACCCAAATGTTTCCATTGTAATTTTTATCTCACTGCTTTCACTATATTCGCAGCGTTATCACTTATACATAGCAATATTTTATTTGAAATCCCCCAACTCAATAGCTGCTCTGTTCAGTTCATTTGCTAAATTTTGATTGGTATGTTTCCCCTCGAAAGCAAATCAGTCAAGAACATTGGATTGTAATTGGAAGTCTTCATCTATATCTATATAGTAACAGATGACAACCATAAAACTTTCATTGTTACTTGAAGTCCAACAATCATTAGTTGAAGTAACTGACTGAATGTCACCCTTACTAAATATACCTTGAAGATTTTAATATGCCTTTTTATAAGCAGCTGGGATCAATGATTTAGAAATTATTTTACGCGTTGATAAACATATATGAAGGATTTAACGCATAAACAAACTTTAAAACCTTTATCTTTACCTCTGCTGAACGGTTGAAAATCCCTCGTATAAAGGTCAACTAAAAATTCATCAATTTGTTTCTTTTTATTTATGGACATTTTTTTAATTAAATAACTATTTACGGTTTGTTGGCAATTATAGTAAGCTGCATTTATTTGTTGTTTATGATTATTTGGTATTTGATGGAGTAGTATATAATGGAGGTCAAAGGTTCAACATTACCACTTATTTGAGAAAACGACTGTTGCTGTGATTGAATAGGATTGAATAGCAATTTTGTAATCTGACATTCCCAAAGATGCTAACCAGTCATTGTGTTCAGCTGGCAGCCTACCATGAATCCATTCAGCCCTCATGTCAACTGTGCCATCGGGTCCGGGATATGACTATTCAATCGGAAACTGTTTTATTAAATTATATAAGCATAAGAAATTTCCTCGCCGTGGCGATATGGCAGGGTAGGAAACGCCAAAATAAGCATTATCTCCAAATTGGTTCCTAAGTCCTAAATGTGGTATGCCATTGTCCGTCTGTAAGCTAAACTTAGAGCTGGAATTCACGTACCAAAAGTGATTGCCAGTACTCCATTAGAATGTAAAATATACATTTCCATGGCCGATTAGGACTGGATACGGTGGGAGTAGCTAAAGTGGGCATCATTCACATAAATATAACCTGTCATCTCTATCGGGATTGGTTGTCAATAAACAATTAAAATCTCTCCCTGTGGACTGGCTCCACAGTACAGTTGATGCTGCCACTGACATTTGCTTAGCTACTTGTTGAATGCTGGGGTGATGCTATAATCACCTTACAGCGAATTCTAAAGCAGCCGGTCAAATACAAATTAAAAGGGGGTTTGATAAGGGGGGACTTTAGTTGTAAGATAGTATAATAATTTAGATAAATAGCCCGGTAAAATAAATCTTTAGTTTAGAAAAATGATGCATACCCAGTAAGTTGAGTCCAGCTTGCTTTACGTCTTTCTCGGAGGATAATTCTTTCTTGACGGGTGGTTAAATGTTCGCAACGTCAACGAAGATCCCGGCCGGGATGTAGATAAATTTAAATTCTTGGAGACTTAATAAACTTTATAAAGGAAATATACTAAAAGCGGTGAAGCGGTTAAACTAGTGAAAAAAGGCGACCGATCTTCCTACCTCTTAGGCGTCCTGGCTGGTTTCGACTGAAGATGTAGGGTAGGGGGGGGAGATCGGGCCTTAAATTGGGTAAAGTTTAGACAACCGGGGGCCGAGGGGGGCGATAGGGGGCCGAGGCGGCTCCAAAACTAAACCAAGATCTACTTACCAGGGGCTATAGAAATAGAAATTTTAAACATAAAATATATAAAGATATAAAATAAAAGATAGAATCAATCATGGCCGCCCCTTTGAAGTTCCATCGGACTTCAACAGAGCAAAAAGAATTAAAAAGAAATATCCTAATCTATTTCTAAGCCTGCTTCAGAAATGATTGGAGCATCAAAAAAGAAAAACAAATTTTTAAAAAAAGGTGGGATGCTGATACCTCAGCGTAAAAAAAAAAATTAAAACTTTAAATATAAAATAAATAAAAGAAAAGAAAGTCTTTATCGAGCATTTACTATCGGTACCTATTATTTTAAACATATTTGTTACTTTATAAAATCTTACCTCTTAATTCTATTTCAGTTTTGTTTACATCAGATTGAAATGTTGCTTTTTTCTGTTTAGAGAGGGCAGAAATTAATGAATTTAGAAGATGAAGATGAAGAAGCTGAAACCATCAGCAAATTAACCAAACAGGAAAGCAGATTAAGTGAGAAGCAGAGGTTTCAAGCTTTTCTGTTAATATTGGACTATCTACTTCTCATCGCTATTATAATTTCTTATTCTATTCTTATCATATTGTTCTAATTTTCGTTATTAATTAATTTTTTATTTCTAATTAATTAAATGCATTAAAACAGAATGTAATTAATAAATGTAATGTGGTAAGAAATAAATTCTCCTTTTCTCGGTGCTCTCCTTTTCTCCACCCTAAACTGGCCCCAGAGCTTTAGTTTAGCTGACGGGTGAATATAGTAAAAAAAAATGTTTCTATAAGAAAAAAGTATCAATTAATGTAGATAAAACTAAATACTTGACCTATAGGCCAGTCAAATAAGGCTTTTTCAGGGAATTAATTCCCAGAAAGCTGGAAATCGATGTAATACCTTCATTTTGTCCTAAATAAGTGTAATCTGAGTTTGTATCATCCCAGGAGGTGAGCATAACTTATAGGAGCCCAAAAACAAGTAACTTTTTGCACTTTTTTCATTTGTTTGTTTGTAGCTCGAAAACAGTGAGTCGGACGGAAAATGACAATCTATTCAATATTAAAGAGTGTTAAATTCGGTGCTACCTTACGTTTTGGGACTTTCCAGTACCATATATCTTCGAAACAGGTACTCCTATTGAAAAAACCCACAGAATAAAAGTTATAGAGTATAAAATTTCGCGAAAATATAAAATATCGTATAAAATTCTGAAATTGGAACTGAAGAATATTCCAATGCAAATTTCTAAGATATACACATTCAGAAAATTAGTTACGTAAGTGTTACACGCTGAGTAGATAAAAATATTTTTTAAAAAAAATGTTTTCCTAATTAAATAACATGGGAAATTTAAATTTACCTAGATTTAAACAAAGTATCGGATAAGTGGTTCCCCTCACATTCCAAACACTGATTAAGCCTTTTTTTAAAGTTTTTGTGCACTCTTTCGAACATTTCCACAGGAATTTTGGCAATTTTGGCTCGCAATGTTGTTCTTGAGGGCTTCCAGGGTTCTGGGACGATCGCTGTACACCAAGGATTTAAGGTATCCCCACAGAAAAAAATCACAAGGAGCCAAATCAGGCGATCTTGCTGGCCAGTTTAAATCGCCTCTTAAGGAGATGAGACCCCCGGGAAATCTGTCTTGCAAAAAGTTTACGCAAACCCTTGCTGTGTGGGCTGTGGCCCCGTCCTGCTGCAACGTGGAACATAAACTTCCCGTCCCCCTCTTTCAAACGACCCTACTCTCAACCGTCTAGGACCAATGGGATGGGAGCAATCCCCTCTTAAAATTCATACGTCTGCCGCGCTCCACCCTGTACAATTTTGTTTTCAAAATTCTAATTAATCTTTAATTAGTAAGTATTAATAGTAATAATTATAATAATAATAAATGCTTTATTTAACAACTAAGATAGGACGCATAAGCTTTACATAATATATACAGAAGACTAATGTGACAGGGAATTTACAAGGTAATTTTTAAGTTTTGTTTTAGTAAATTTTTAAGACAAATGTTGGAATAATTATAAGTCATTAAAATGGTAATTTATAAATATTTAAAATTATGTCTTTAAAATAGTATTGTTACTAATTTGCTAAAATTGTATTATTAATGTAGCCTGAAGAAGCCATGATGTGAGGGTGAAATATAGCAGTTCAGTTTTACTGTTTTTTTTTGTTATATTAATTATAAATTTTATAAACAGAAAAGAAACACTAAAAAGGCCAAATTCATAAAGAAATTAATTTACATAAATAATAAATCCTTTATTTAACAACTAAGGCAGCACGCATAAGTATATATATGACATTTAAAACCCCTGACCGTTAAGTCGTCAGCTAGAGTTGGATATGAAGGCATACAATTATAAAAATTAAAATTAATTTATCTATTTAACTAGTTATTCTCATCCAAATTTTAAATAATTTATAGCAATATAATTATAAGAGCTATATTAATAAATATATAAAACAAAAATTTCCAAAACATAACATCATAAATACTTATTCTAATATTTTCAACATGCATTAATTAAATAAAATAAAATACTAATCATTATAACAATAATTCAATGAAATAAAATAAAATGACAATTATAACTATCTTGTCTACCGCATACGTTATTTCACTTTAAATAAATAAATAAACAAAAAAACAGGACTCAAAATTATATCAAGCAGCGACTTGATTACGACTTACACTCAGACCAATTTCAACTTATACCCCACTGCTTACATTCATTCATGACACAAGCACCAGGACAGTAGTAAGTATTATTAATATTAATGAACTTATTAATCAGAAATAATCATAGCTGAATAGCTGTTAATGTTAATAATAATTTAAGTAAAATGAACTAATAAAACATTTAAGCTTGACAATATATACAATATTTGAAGATATTAAAAAAAAAAAAAAAAAAAAAAAGCAAAATCAATAACTACATAAATTAATCAAGATGCATACAGCACAAAATGAGGCAGCATTCATGCTGTCATTTTCTTACATGTTGATCTTCATCTACAAAGCTCTCAAGCTGCGGTGCCATGTTGAGGCCCTCTTTATCGGGATTATTTTCAAAGGGACTGTCCTCACCTATTTCTGCTTCTACGGCAATCGGAATGTGGGACACACCCTCATCCTCGAATGGTGCCGAATTCGAGCATGACTGGCCGTGGCAGTTGAGGCAAATCGTAGAGCATTTCATGCCTATTTTGCGGCAGCTGCACTTTCCTGTACACTGTACGTATACCCCTTCGAACAGCCGCAGGACACTGTGTTGAGGATTTCAGCTGGAGCTGGATCCTTTGTGTTCATGACGGAGAGCAAGCCAATGTTCGTCCTCCTCCAACCCCAGCTGAGAGGATCCTTTGGTCTATCTTACCAGCACTGAATTTGGTGGTAGACTCGCAGAATATGTTGGGCGGCGGCTGCATTTGTTGGGGGCAGAGAAGCTAGGTGGAAGGTCGGCCTAATAAGGGATTTTGAGAATATCTCGTACCGCATTTTGTCCAAGAAGGAATCATTGGCCTTGGGTGAATATAGGGCTACCAGGAATAGTTTACCTGCTGAAATGTGGTCCTCAGGATCAGCATCTGCATGGTGGAAAACCTTGACAGCCTCCTGTAAAGCCTCGTTCTTTTCAAGGAGCATAACAAACTTTAACTTCCCTTGGCGATACAATGCAGAGGTTGTATCACACCCACTGATTGCATGTAGGAACAAAAGGTTCTGTTTGACAGGAGAAGAGAAGTTGAAATACCTGAGAGAGTAGAATGTGTTCTGAGAGGCCCCCTTTCCAGGTTTCATGACATAAATGTTTGTGGAATTGGGTGCTTTGGCGGTTAATAGGATCAATAGATCTGTGTCCTCTCCGATTACTATGGCCGTGGCAAAGTTCTCTGCCACTTGAATGGTGGTGTTGATAATGAGAGTGTCAGCATCCTCAAGCGCTTGCCTGGTTTCAAACCCCTACTGAGCTCCCTGGTTGCAGTCATCATTTCAGTGAACACCACGTTTGCCGAAGATTGCTTGCTTTTACGGCGAAGCCTCTCAGCTGATTTGGAACTCTTTACTGATGCTTTATCAGGGTAGCCATCATCTGTTATTGGCTATGGGATTTTCATGAATGTGAAATACTTGAACATTTAGTTATGCCCGAAACACGAATATGGTACATTCATGGTTCTGGCAAGACGCAAAAATACTGAATCTTGTGAATGATCTGAATGTACCACAATCATTTGGTTTAACTGTTATTCCTAATATACTTTCTATAGCACACATTCCAATTTTCATATTTATTAAAACAAGCTATATAGAGTTGGTATTTAATAATTTTTAGAGTTTTACATTTGGTAATATTAACTTTAAAAAGGTTAATAGGTATCAACGTAAAAAAATTACCAAGTAAGATTTGGGAAAGCGGTAAGTACATGAAGTGTTAGAATAAAAGAAGAAGATGGTGGATGGCGTCACTTAATTTAAGCAGAGCAAGGTAAATAGATTGTTAAAGTTTTTAAAATAATGAATAAATCAATTAAAATACTAATACTCGTTAGTAAAATAATTAATTAATAGCTATATTATATATTTGGATATTTATTTATTATTTATTTATATATTTATGGATATTTTTTAATATTTTATATATTTTTGATTTTATTTATAGATATAATGGCACAAACCTTATGATAGACTTATTAAAAGAACCATCGGGGAAATTTGAAAATTTTTGTCGGTTGTCATTTGAAGATTTTGAGTTTCTGCTTCAAAAAGTAGAACCGGTAATTGCAAAATAAAAATACGAAGTGGAGAAAGGCAATTCCAGCAAATGAACGGCTAGCTTTAACCCTTCGGTTTTTAGCGACAGGGGACAGTTTTAAAAGCCTACATTATTTATTTAAAATTTCACCACAACTTATATCAAATATAATTCCTGAAGTAGGCAGAGCTCTGATTAACGAATTAAAGGATTCAATTAAGGTAAGACTTTTCTTTTTTACTATTCATTTATTTACATAATATCAAAGGTTATTATTAAATTCGCCTTCAATTTGACCACATGAATCGTGGGTGAAAGAAAGGGATGTTGGGGAGGATGAGTATGTGAGATCTTGGGACACAGTTATGAAATTTGATGTAGAGGGGGCTGGTGATAAGGGATTATGAAAGGTAGTTGGAAAAGTTATGCTTGTTGTGGGAGAAGCTGACGAAGCTTTTTGGGCGGGCTTGTTCATGTTGAGCTTCATTTCAAATAACATATGGTCAATTCGCAGCATGGCAATCTCTCTGCTATTTTCATCTAGTCTCCGTAATGTTTTAGCCACCAATTCGGCATAAACTTCGCAGATGTCTTTTTCTTTTGGCCTTTTTTTGTATGTTGACTGCAATATGTTGTAAGCGTGTTCTAGTTTTTTTTTTTTTTTAATCTGTTGCTTCAGAGGGTTTCCTCCGCATTGGAGGCTTTGTCAAACAATTTATTGATGATTGTGATATTTCCCCTTCTGGAAAAAAATAAAAATAATAATAATATTTAATTTAGGACTAGTTTTATAGTCCTAAATTATACAGTGGTTGGGGGAGGGAGGAATATTTTTTTGGGGTATATTTCAAATTATAAAACTAATAAGGAATGCAAAATGTAAAAAAGCAAATATGTATATATATATTTTAAAATCACTATTCAGCAGATTTCATTTAAACCCCACTCGAAAATTTAAAAAAAAAAAAATTAAGAGAACCAAATTTTTGTGAATTGCGCATGTGTATCAACAATGGGTACTTCTTTAGATTGTTACTCCCCTTATAAAAAAAAGAGGGAGTAACAATCTAAAGAAGGTGTACGGAATGTTACTCCCCTTATGAAAACAGAAGTTTGATATTCCTTTGTCCCAAAGTACATTGGACTAAACATACCTTTGTCTTAAAAGTTATTTTGTCAAAGTCAGTGGCGTAACTTTCTTTGTTTCGTCGGGAGGGGAATTATTAATACATATAAAACTAGAAATGAAAATAAAACAATTCCAATTACCCAGACTGATGAATATTTAATTTCGAGGTTAGATTACAAACATTGACAAAACATAATATTAAAGGTGATAATAACAAAAAATATAATCGAAAGTTACAAAGCTTGCGGACTGTATTTATTAAGGATATTAATTACAAATGATGGGAAATAATATAAATTTGTTCTTGAATATAAGGTATAAAAAAGGATAGCTTAAATGATAAAAGTACAATACCAGGTAAGTAGATGAAGATATAGGCATAAATTAGGATGGCAGAGATAGGATAATTCACAGATATGATACACAAATTGATACACAGATAGATAATGTTTTAAGATATAAAAATATTAAAGATATTAAAGTAAAGATAGAGGATCTAAATAAAAAGGAATGAAAACATAAAGTGATGAGTAAGTGCTTTATGAGGTAATACAAAAACAATGCCTAGTCAGGTTTGACAACCAGGCAAGAAAAGAACATAAAAATAACTTAAATCTAAACAAAGATTAACTAAACCAAATTAAACAAAATTATAAACAATAACAATTACTGATTATTTTTAACTAACTACAGGATTAAACAGGCCCCTATCCCCACTATTTTTTGAATGGAAGAAAAAAAATTCGTTTGAAAATGGTGAGTGGAGAGTTAAGACTTCTGAATGTAATATTTTTTATTTGGATTTATATAATATACTAAAATAATATTATATATTAGCAAAGTCAAAGAAAGTAGAAAAGCTGTGCACAAGTCCGGGAAGCTAGATGCTATTAAGGAGTTGTCTAAAAACAAAAGATTTGCCAACTGCCGAAATGATGTCAATGTATCAATCTCTGTTTTCAAAGCCCCCCTGAAAGAGTTTATTTGAAAACTAAGGTTTAGTGCATCTTTAGCTTGCACTAAAAACGCTGGGGTAAGCACTAAAAAAAGGTTGTTGATATAGTTGACATATTAGCTTCAAACCTTGTTTCTTACTGAACAATCACTGTGTCTAGAGTGGCATACAAATTACATATTGCCAGTGCTTGATTTGTAAAAAAAGAGGTTTTGGTAGTGTAACCTTGTGGTCCAAAAATACTGAAATTTTGACTTTTTAAAATGCTATTTTAACGCTTTTCTGACCTTTTTAAAAGTTTGAATATAACATTTTTATTCACACATGGAAAAAAGTAACAAAAAATTAGTAAAAAATAAAACTCCCTTGTGAACCAACAATCCTTCAGTCAGAGGATTGTCAGTCAGATATACATTAACAAACTATTGGGCGAAAGCCATGCAATGACGGTTTGAATTAGGGCCTTAAAAAAAGTCGTTGTCAGGGTAGTAATCGTCTGGTATTATAGTTTTGATAGAATCAATTATCATGCACCGGTCTCGGAGGAAGTGCTGACGCGGGGGCGCGGGGGTTCATAGCCCCCGCCGGGTGACCTGCTCACGGAGCCCACCGGAGTTCACTCTGTGTCCGGCTCTCGTAGTGGATAGTTCAAATATAGTTCAATAGTAGTTTCAAGTTTATCACGTGTCTTATTTTATTAACCAACCTATCTCCAATCATCGGCCCGGTACAATCATATTATGGAGGGGGAGGGGGTCTTTTTAGGTAAGTGGGAGGAGTGTCTCAATGTTATAGAGGATTCTTCGTGTCTGGGATGATATGCGTCAATCAACTTTTTCTGGGGCCGTATCCTACTGGAGAAGGAGAGTGCAGGCTGCGCCGTAAATGAATTAGGAGGACATATTGAACCATACAACAAGTAAATCTGTAAAATATGCATAAGTTATTTTTTTTAATTTTGTTACATAAATTTTTCAAATACATTTATTTCATGAAAAGTACCCGGACGACTTTTTTTAATAGTAGGAGAGCCCACACTAAACCTTTCAAGATAGGTCTCCCAAATTTCATACATATAATTCGTCTTGTCATTCATTGGGGAACAGAAAATGGACCTGCTGCCATGTCTGGGACTGGTCAACGCTAAAAAGATTTTTTTTTTTTTTGCACGTTTTGCATATTTTTTTATATTTTTAGTAACAGCAGAAATTCAGTTTTAGGGGGGGGGGGGGGGTGCAAATTTTGTTTAAAAATGTTTTTTTTTTGACAAAATGGCGCGGAAAATTAAACACTAACCACAAGTGATATATGTTTATAATCTACTCTTCAATACCATTCCATTTTATCTCTTATAATGTATTGTTATTCAAAATTATTTGTTTAAACAATCAACGACATCTAAAATTGATTGTGATAGTGGCAGGCGTATTTCAATAATACAAATCGAAAAGAACCTGGCGATTGCTAGTAAAACGAATTGCAACGCCAAATTCGGTTGCGTGGAGGGCGACTTTCGACACTGTTTGGAAAAGGCAGCAGTGGTTTTTCTTTAGACAAAAATTGATGATCTTTCAGATAAGCTTCGGGTTTTTAAGGAGGTCGATGATGATAGACACCTGTACGGTTCAAATAACTTTTGAATTAAAAGAGATAAAAACGTGAAACTTTCCAGTATTAATGATCGTTTTGACGCGCACATTTGTCAAAAGGAAAAATATAGTGTACTCAAAATTATTAGCTGTTCCAATTCAAAATGGCGGATAATTCACGCGAAGAATGTATTTTTTAAAAATTTTGAGTGGGGTATCAAATGAAAAGTATTGAAGAGTAGATTATAAAAATATATCACTTGTGGTTAGAGTTTAATTTTCCGCGCCTTTTTGTCAAAAAAATTCAAAATTTTGCGTGCCCCCCCCCCCCCCTAAAACTGTAATTCTGCTGTCACTAAAAATATTTTAAAAAAATATGAAAAATGTGCGGTCTGCTGGGCCAAAGAAAATATAAGAATACCAATTTGGATCTGATTAACATGAAATCGAAAATGGCGGCTAATACCTGTTAAGGGAATTTTTATTTTTTTGAAAATTTTGAGTGGGGTATCAAATGAAAGGTATTAAAGAGTAGATTACAAAAATATATAACACTTGTGGTTAGTGTTTAATTTTCCGTTCTATTTTGTCAAAAAACATAAAAACTTTGCGACTTTCAAACGCCGCTGCCGCCGTTTTCTCCCCTGCTTGGAAAAGGCAGCAGAGGTTTTTCTTACACAAAAATTGATTGAGATATGGAATTTAAAGTAGAAGCATGTAGTTTTCAGACCTGCAAACGCTATATCTATATCTATTACAGGAGCTATAAGTCTTCAAAGAAGTGCTGTCTTTTCCCTCCCTGTAGATAGATTATAGATTATCTTGTTATTTATTTATTTATATTATTTATAAAGAATATGTATGTTTTTAAAACATTATAACTGTTAAATTTCAATCTTGATTAAAAAAACCGTTTTTATGTCGTAACTAATAATAAAGCATTTGCATGGGATAAATGCATGCAGGGTATTTCATTCTTGATAACGTAATTTGATGTTAGCTTGACCTGCATGATACTACAGTATATCAGTACTAGGTGACATAGTCACTTATTCCTATATTATGATAGGATGAAAGCTGATAATGCTTATTATTACAATTTTGTCTCATCCAATAAGTTATACAGCAAAATATTAGATAATAATCCGATTTTATTTTGAATGCAAGGGAGCTGAAATGCATTAACGCACGATGCACCAGACTCTGAGAATATAATCATTAATTAATAATAGATAACCCGACGTTGGTTTATCTTAAATAGATCACCCGATGTAGTATGTACAAAATGAGATAGCGGTCCTATATCGGTACATTGTGAGTCTCTTTAGAGCCATGCAGTTTTTTAGTGTAACATTTTTCCTTTTTAGTTGTTTAATTTCTTCATTAATGTCTCAACCATGTGGTAAGTCTTGTATATTATTTTACGTTTGTAAGTTGTTTTGTTCATTTATATACAATTCCGCTCAAGATTAACGCTCACTTTAGAATTTGAACGTTTTTTCACCTTTCTCATCCTTTTGAACGATTAATTTGGTTTTCATTTCATTTTATTTATTTTTATTGTTTCTTTATTAAACAATAACGTTAAAACAGTGGTAAAATAATCATGACAAAGGAAAATAAAATAAATAAATAATTATAATATAAATCAAGTGTGATAGATTTAAACTAAAACAATTTTTGTTCTACACAATGCTTACATATTTTAATAAATGATATTTCATACTCGTATGCATGAAGAGGTAACATTTTTTTAATTATGATCCTGAAAAAGAAAACTGCATTAAATTAAATTTTTATAATAATACAAATTTGTGATTTGGGCCAGGTAATTTCAGAGTATAATAAACAGGTCAAGTGTGTGCTAGTCAGCACACAACGAGGGTCCGTAGGCCACCACACTGTAAAGTTTAAGTAGTACCCTATTGATGGGGGAGCCAGGGTGGCCGAGGTCGTAAAGACACCGCTCAGCTGAGTCGAGGCAACTCGAGGTCGTGGGTTCGATCCCGGGCCGTGATACACTGAATGCATCTATGAATCGCGGACGGAGAAGGGCGAGGGACACCCCCTGAGGGGTTCTCTTCCCCCACGATGTCTAGTGGGTTCGATCCGTGTCATAAAATGTGATCTGTATCTATGGTTCGAGGTCGGAGTAGGGCGAGGGGACCCCCTGAGGGGTCCTCTTCCCCCACACTTTGAAGCACGCTCATATAGCTTACTAATGACCACATCATACTCGCTTCGGCGGTACAATGTACAAATGTATGATGTGTGAAGTAGCTGGAACTCTCCACCACGGGGAAGTAAAATGGGTCCACTGTAGGCCTGATTGCGAGGTTCGAACAAGTGGTTCGTCCTACCCGTCAAGTAGGAAGTACTAGGTAACTACTACTACTACCCTATTGATGGTGTTTTTTAAAATGCTAAAAAGCTTACTTTAAACTATCCTATGGGTCTGATATTCTCAAAACACATAAACAAACTTCCGATAAAGTATTTTTTTGCCACTGAACCGGACTTAAATCATATAAATACATCGAAAAGACCATTGTTATAAAAAAAAAAACGTATTTTGTCAATAAAAAATAAAATAATATTTTTTTCGAAATTTCCAAAAAGTGGTATTTTTACTTTTGGTCGAAGAATGTTAAGGAATTTTTTGCACTTCACATAAGCGAGATAGAGGGGGGGGGGGCACGATTCACACCAGCTTCAAACTCGCATTTTTGTAATCTGCTCGACGTACCCTTTCATATAATACCCCTCACGGTGTCGAAAAAAAATAAAAAAATTTAACCCTTAAGTTTTTTTACCCTAATTTTTTTGGAAAAACTTTTTTTTTAAGTCGCTATATTTTTAAAATATGTGGGTAGGTACAAGACACATACATGCCAAATTTCAAAGTGATCGGACGTAAGGTGTAGCCGTGAGAGCAGGCGACCGGACGGACGGACAGACACACGCAGGAAAATATAAGGGTCCTTGGTTTTGCCTGCGGACCCTAAAAAAGTGTTTATACAGCAGGTAATCAAAAGAGAAATGAGAAAAGTTCCGTTTTAGAGTTATGTTCGCTATCCAAAAGTATTCGTTTTAGAGTAATGTTCTCTATCTAAAAGTATTCGTTTTAGAGTAATGTTCTCTATCCAAAAGTATTCGTTTTAGAGTAATGTTCTCTATCCAATAGTATTCGTTTTAGAGTAATGTTCTCTATCAAAAAGTATTTGGTAGAATTCTGGGGTGATGCTTTTATCACCTTGCAGCTAATTCATAAGCAGCCGGTAAAATAAAGGAAAGAAGGCGGCGAAGATGGACTGTAGTTTAATGTATAATATAATATATAATTTAGATAGAAAGCCCCTTAAAATAAATTATAAGTTTAGCAAGAAAAGTTATATATAAGTTACATACCCATGTAGAGGAGTCCAGCTTGCTTGACGTCGGATAAACGGAGATACTTCTTGACAGCAACGAAGACCCCGGCCGGGGTGGTGACGTAGCTATTAATTGGCGTTTTTAAAATATTTTACAAAGTAGATATTATCTAAAAGCGGTGTGGCGGTGAATCCATGTGGCGGTTCCCTTCCGTTCCAACGTCCTGGCGAGCTACGACTGACTATGGAGGGGGAGAGCGCCCTAACCTAGCTGGACCTGGCAATACTGGCCGCTAGGAGGGGGGGGGGGCTGAGGCGGTCCCAAAGCTAAACGAAGATTTACTTACTGGGGGCTATAGAAATAGAAAAAATTTTAAACAGAAAATATAAATAAAGATAAAAAATAAAAGATAGAATCCATCAGTATTCGTTTTAGGATATCCAATATTGCTCAGCTGTCTTTCTGGACGAGGCGCAAGCTTTTGACAGGGTTTGGCATGCTGGGCTGCTTTGGAAACTCAAAGGCATCCTTCCCTTTACATATTACCTCATCCTTAAAATCTCACTAATAGATATTTTCGTGCAAGTTTAGGATCCTCATTTTCATCCATCTGCCCTGTAAGTGCTGGAGTACCTCAGGGCAGTATCCTAGGACGACATCCCTCAACATCCTTCCTCGGTCCTTGCCACCTTTGCAGATGACAAGGCTGTCCTCTCTGTCCACGAAAACCCTCAAACCGCATCTAATAACACCCAAAGCCACCATCTCCTTCTGGAACCTTGGTTAAGGAAATGGAGGATACGAATTAACGAACAGAAAAGTGTTCAGGTCACTTTTACTCTTCGTCATAGCACCTGTCCTCCAGTCATCCTTAATCAAGTTCTTATTCCCCAATCCAACACAGTCCGTTACCCAGTGCCGGATCTAGGTTTTTTCTCAGGGGGGGCAAAAGCAGATTTTGCCGCCCTTGCCATACAAGGGGCAGATCTAGCAGTAGAATTGGGGGGGGGGGAACTTGGGGGTTTAGCCTCAAATCCAAAGGGGGGTCGGGGGGGCCCCCCCCGGAAAATTTTATAAAATTAGGTGCAAAAATGGGGGATTTTAAGCGTTTTGGAGAACCTTTTTTTAGAGCTTTTTCAGCTAAAACTATAGTACCTATTCTGTATTGTGTTTAAAATACCAATTAATAATGATAATTTCTATTTTATTTAACCTGTAACTCTATACTATGCTATTAATTCTTCCAGATTCATTAGGAGGGGTCACCCTCCTGCCCAAAAGGGGGTTCGGGGGGCCTTCCTCGGAAAATTTTAGATAATTAGGTTCAAAATGGTGAATTTTAGGCGTTTTTGAGCTTTTTCAGCTAAAACAGCAAGTTAAAGTTTGTTTAAAATTTTTACTGCAGAATTTTTGAAACATTTATTATCTAATTTTTGAAACATTTATTATCTAAATTGGGTTTTAGACTTAAAAAATTTTTTTTTTACCTGTAACACTATACTATGCTATTAATTCTTCCAGTTTCATTATGAAATATACCTTCACAACTTCCTATGTAGCAACTGAATCACGTAGATACTCACTCAACTAAGCATATAAACAAACATCCATTAAAGTTTGCAAATAAACTAACAAAAAAATAGTTGATATTTGCATCCCACATAAAAATGTAAGTAGGAATCCCAGTTAGCAATTTTAATATCAACTTGACTATTGCTCCATAGCTAAGGCAACCATATTTATTCCAATAATAATATAGGTTTGTTTTGATTTGTTGGTCTTCAAATAGATGTAATAACTTATTTAAATTAGTTAATGTTGTAAAATGTTTACGTTTCATTATTGTATTACATATCATGTAATATATTAATTTGTTAATATTGGCAATAAATTACTGTTTATTTATTGATATTTTTTGCTTCCAACCTCACCGAAGGTAACTCAAGCTATATGTGATCGTTCTGAAGAACGACAAATTTTTAGGTCTCCGATTTCAAAAATTCCAAGACAGATTCAGACATCAGGGAACACTTTTGGGTCCGTGTCTGTCTGTCACTTTTTTTTGCGAACCAACATATCTTAAAAACTACTCGTCAGATTTTAATGAAGTTTGGATGGTAGGTCATGATTTGCCTATTGTTGGTCCCATATAAGTTTCAACCTTTTGCGCCTACTTGTTTCTCTTCCACGCGCACAAACATACATTTATTTAAACCTACAGCTTTAAAAGTACTTTTCCGATTTGTATGAAACTTTTATAGTTTATCGAAAGTAACCAGCAGATATGCCCCAGGTTAATATGAATCGTTTGCGTTCTTTAATTTTTGCTAAATTGATACTTTAATTTGGGTAAAAAATCCAAACAATTTTGACAGATTAAAGAAAACGGGGAAACAATGAAACAAAATAGACAATAATGGCTTTAAATGCATAAAATCAATAAAGTACGTAATAGGATGCGAGGAAGGGATGTGCCATATCAATTCAACGTGTTTTTACGAATATCTCTCTTCCTATGGCTCGGAGACAAATTAAAATTATTTTCAAAAAGCAAAACTATTAAATTTCCCTCATAAAAGGTCTCATTAATTTTTTACGTTCAAAGAACGGTTTAGCAAAAACCTAGTTCTACTATAACTTGAATTGTGATTGTTTTTGCACGACTTTTTACGTGATTTTGTGAATATCTCGCTTCTTCTGACTCGGAGACCAATTGAGGATCAGATCAAAATTTAAGAATCTAAAATTTCACACAAGAAACAAAATGTTCATTTTTTACGTGCAACGACCCGTTTGGATAATAATGCGCTCCGAAGTTTCCCTTATTGTCTCCGAGCCATAGGAAGCGAGATAATTCGTATAAAAAAGACCAGTCTACACCATGACTTAATGAGCGAATTTTCAAAGAAATCTGCTAATAAAGAAAAAATTTGATTTAGAATTTGGATGGGTGAAAAAAAATAATTGGTACACAAAATTTGACCCGTAAATGGACTTCAAAAAGTAATAATAGTATTATTATTTGCGTTAATAATTTGAGTCTTTCTTGACACATCGAACTTCTTAAATAGTTTTTGATAAACTTCAATATGCTCAAGTTTCTTTCACATCAACTGTAAAGAAAAAAAGGGTAAACGAAGTTAAGGGTGGGCTATATCAGATTGGACAAGATAACTGTAATTATATTACATATAATTAAAAATTACATTTCACCTTTTTTTTTTTTTTTTTTTTTCTTTTTTTTTTCCATGAACTTTTTATTATTTTTCCTTTATTTATCATTTTATTTTTCCACCTCGTTTTGCCGCCCCCCGGGCGTGCCGCCTGGGGCGCTTGCCCCCCGCAGCCCCCCCCTAGATCCGGCACTGCCGTTACCTAGGCCTTCTCCTCGATAGATGACTCACTTGGCAACATCATACAAAAACTAAACGTACGGACATTTCAAGACGATGCAAGTTGCTGCTTCGTCTTCTAGATCGTAAGTCCTAATCTTACCTTGAATAATAAACTTCGTATTTACAATGTAGTCTTAAAACAAGCTTGGACCTATGGTCTAGAAGTGTGGGGTAGCACCTTCCAACATCCGTCGAATCCAAACTCTCCAATCCAAGATCCTTAGGAAAATCACAGATGCCCCCTTCTACGTCTCCAACCTCACTCTCCACACCGATCTCAATGTTCCTTTTGTTCGAGAACTATCCGTATCCCGATACCACACATTCCACGAATCTCTACACAATCACCCCAATCCCTTAATAGAACTCCTTGCATCCCAAATTATTCCAGATAACCCACCTCGTCGCCTGAAGAGGCAGTGGCCTAGAGACCTTCTCGTCACATAATTAAATTTTTATATTTAATTTTATTTTTTAATCTCCACTTAATTTAATTTCATTCACTCACACATTTAATATTCATTACCTTTATACATTTGCAAGTGTAACTATCAATCCTTAATTGTTTCTCCCAGCCGAAAGGAATAGTCACTGGACTATTACCTTTCTCACGTTACTCATTGCCAATAAAACATTTAACCTCTGTAACACTAATAACATGAAATTATGTAGTTGTGTTAAACATTAAAGATAAAGAACAAACAAAAAAAAAAAAAAAAAAAAAAAAAAAAAAAAAAAAAAAGGATATCCAAAAGTATTCGTTTTAGAGTAATGATCTCTATAAAAAAGTATTCGTTTTAGAGTAATATTCGCTATCTAAAAGTATACGTTTTAGAGTAATGTTCGCTATTTAAAATTATTAATTTTTTAAGTAATATCCACTACCAAAAAGTATCAGTTAATAGGTTTTACTTCTAGTGTTGAATTTCGAGTAAGTTTATTATTACAGATATAGGTTTTTGTTTCCACAAATTTTTTTTAGGGTTTTGTAGATACTTCTCAAAACCCTTATGCCGAGGGTGATGTGTCCGTTCGTCCGTCGCTCTTTGGTTCATAGGGCCCCAACCGTGTAAGCTAAAGTGATGAAATTTGAAACACCGGTGTAACTTTTTGACCCAACCACAGGAAAAATATAGAGGAGGCTAACATTTAATATGCGCATGCGCAGAACAGGATTTTTTTTTAATTTTTGAGATGGGTATCAAATGAAAGCTACTGAAGAGCAGATTACAAATATATACAGTAGAGTCTCGCTAATCCGGGTTTAACGGGACCAAACCCAGTCCGGATTACCGAAAGTCCGGATTAAACGGAATCAGTTTTAATGTGCCTGTAGAACAAGCTTTAGTAGAGTAAAACTATTAAAATCGAGGTTATTATCGTAAGAATTACTTCTATTAAGTCTCCAAAACATGCTTGTACTACGTAGGTCCACTATTTAAGTTAAGAGCTGTTCTGTCACCAGTAACAGTCATGTCAAATATCAAATGAATTAAAATAAAATAACAATCTATTACACAGGTGGCAGGTATAAAAGGGATTTCCTGAGAAACAGGCTGAGTTCCGATATGAAATTCGAGGAGCGATAATCATTTCACAAAAAGTTGAGACATTAGACATTGTTGGCTTGGCAAAATTTCATGGAACTGGCTTGAGCCGCCGCTACATGTTTCTTAACACCCTTCCCCATCTCAGTCACATATAATTGCACTTCCTGGAATACACTTCCTTTATATCTTCCGCCCTATATTTCTATGGAATTGAAACAGATTTATCGATGTTCTTACTTATTCTGAAATCTGTTAATTTTTAACAAAATACCGGGTATTCCTCGTGTTAGACTGTTTGAATAAACACCTATAAACTATACTAGGAACAATTTTATACATTTTAATATACAATAAAAGCAGAAACTCCAATTATCTTAACAATTAATAAATCTTAACAGGCCCTGGTTCCAATTTGTGCATAGTTTTTGGCCCGTCCGGATTATACGGATGTCCGGACTAGCGGGGTCCGGATAAACGAGACTCTACTGTATATAGCTTTTATGACTACTTGCGAATATACTTATAAAATTATACTACTACTATACTTATGAAATTGCGTTTTTAGCGCCAAAGTTTCACTAAAAAAAAAAGTCCCCCCCCCACGTTCCACCCTATTAGGGCTAGTCCTAAAATTATGAAATAATTCATGCTAATACCTTTTGGTGAGGCGATGAAAATAACGGACCGGATTTTTAAATTTTTAAAAATAGCAAATTTTATATGCGCACTGGGGAAGAATTTTTATTTCCTTTAATTTTTGAGATGGGTATCAAATGAAAGCTACTGAAGAGTAGATTACAAATATAAATAGCTTCTAATGATTTTTGTGCTTTTTACCGCCAAAATTGCGTTTTTAGCGCAAACATTTCACTAAAAATAAATGTCCACCCTATTAGAGCTAGTCCTAAAATTATGAATTAATTCTTTCATTTTTTTTTTATTTTAGCAGGTTAAACTCTGCTAGCTATAGATAGTATAATATATAAATTTTAATTAATTGACTATGCTTTTATTTAGAGGAAAAGGAGTATAGTCACTGCCAGCGTCTTTACACTGCTGGCAATGGTAACGCAGTAACCTTGCCTCTTCCAAAGGCTGCAGTTCTGCCAAATAAGAGCATTTATTTCACTTTCTCAGTTAAGACTTCTGCAGATGCTCATATTCGGCTTTCAAACGCCCCTCTTCCCAACATCCATTCAGAGTTTTTTTATGAGGTTCTTTTATAAATTAATTGTATATTTATTTTTTATTGCACATATTTACATGTTTATTGCTGATTTTTTTTAAAAAAATATGTTATTCTGATATACTTTTGTTTATATTTATGTTCATGTAGATTGGCCTAGGAAGGGATAACAATACTTATAGCACTATGAAACGCCCTTCTGCTAAACATTATTTTGTAATCCGTACAGACACAAGAGGATTACTTAATAAGTATATTATGAAAAAATATTGGGTAAGTTCTTAATGTAAGTCGAAGTTCTTCCTGTGTGCGGGTGCAGTTCCTTCTCAAGATGGCGTGCGACTTCGTAGGTAGCGTTAATGATTTGGTCGCATCAGAATTCTATCCTTGTACATTTTTGGGGGTCCGGTTCTCCGTCTTTCTGCGAGAAATCGTTGATGTCCGAGTTAGTTGATCTCCGTTTTCACCCGTAGCACAGTAGTAAAGGTTGTCCTGCCCGAATGTACCACCCCAACAAATCATTGACCAGAATTCTCTGTTGTGTCAGAAAGATCACCTCCCCCCCCCCCCCCCCCCCAAAAAAAAAAAAAAATGCGGCAAAAATTACATTGAAAGTGTCTGTTGAGACGACAATGGCCGGTTATAAATCTAGTCAGATGATAAGTGTCCCTGCTAACGGCCAATATTGTCTTTGTAATTTTATGATAGGGTCGTGAAATAAATAAAACTACACTGTCTCTTTTATTTTATTTTTTATTTATTTATTTTATTTATACAATACAATACAATTTAACTTTTCTTTTGACATTTGCGTCGCATTGTTTATAATATAAAAAATTTTCTTTGCTAACATTAAACTTTTGGTACTTTTATAGAAAAGGGCCCCCCTTTTTGTTTTTTATACAAAAGAGTTTATATCCCTTAGTCTAACTACCTATTAAGACAAAGGGATATTTAGTCCAATAGGCATTGGGACAAAGGAATATCACACATTTATATTAAAAAAGTGTGTATTAAGTTGTAAGAAATTATATTAGATTAAAAACAAAAAGGGGGGCCCTTTTCTATAAAAGTGCCAAACTTTTTTATATTACACCGTAAACAATTTTTAATGAAAGAAGAGAGGAAACAATCCAGACGACTAATGAGCAGTTTGAAGATGAATGCTCAAGTAGTATTATTGGTTTGTTTATAGAGGCTAAATTGCTAAGGGAAAAGGAAAATTAATTAATTGAATCAACTGCAATTGAATTTCTGGGCCTACCGACTTCGTTTTGCTCTTAAAAGGAAGATAATTTAATATACTACAACTTTATTCCTTATGACTTTTCTCGTAGGAAGGTTGTGTTATGACGATATTCGACCCGAAACGAGAGCAACACTATCTTTTGAAAAACATTGCCAATTTTCGAAGTGTCATATCTTAAAACTTATTGATCGTAGAGAGTTCCGGTTGAACTTATGGTGCTGCAAATTTACTGTACTTTAAATAGAGTAAGAACGCCTAACATCGAAAAACACATAGTTTACGAGTTATATGGCAAAAACTAAAAAAAACAACTGCCGCTTAAGGCGTCGTGGAGGGTTGCCCGATTGCCCAGGATGTGGTGGGGAGACAGATTTTGGACTAAAGGATTAGGATGATTGAATTATGGAAGGTTTTGTATCGGGAAACTGTGAAATCTTGTGTCATGAGAGAGAGTTTGGACTGAGTGTTTATTAAGCAGTAATTTGTTATTGATATTATTTACATTTATTTTAGATACACATTGTGGATGGATTGATTTTAATAGGTGAAGATGGTACACCATTACCTCTAATGTCGCATAAAGATACCTCTCCTATAGATGTTAAATACGTATCCTTTTATTCATGGAATAATGCATATGCTAAATGGTATTTCGACTGTGAAGGTTAGTCTGGTTTATATTATTCACATCTAACCGTCTTTCCCCATTGTTATAATTTATTGTTATTAACAAGGGATTATAATTTTGTTTTTGTTTAGAGAGGCCAAAAGATTGAAGTTGAAGAAGCTGAAACCATCAGTAAATTAACTAAGCTGGAATCAAATTATGTAAGAAGCAGGGATTTTAAGTTTTTCTATTAATATTGGACTATTTTCTTCTTATCATTATTCTAATATTTTATGCAATTATAATAATATTATTTTATTTATTTTTTTTTTTTTTTGTAATTTTAATAGTTATGTATTATATTGATTTATTAATTTAATTTTTTTAACTTTTGTATACAGGGTGGGCAAAAAAACCGCACTTTTTTGACCACTTATACCTCAGCTTCTGTAATAGATTGAGATATGGGGTTTGTGGGGTTTGAAAACTACATTCTTCTAAATTTAAATTTCATATTTATAACTTAAAAAATCACAGGGAAGTACTTTTTAGGGTTTTGTAGAAGATTAAGCATGCCCGTTATGTAATTATGATTTTATTCTTCGATCTCAAGGGTCCGGGTTCGATCCCCCGGGGGGTCACAATGTTTTTCATCGGTAATAACGACTAGAAAAATTCATTTCTTCAGACCATTTCCATCGCTTCACCATAAGGTATAACCATGAATTATTTCGAAATTTTAGGACCACACGTTATATAGTGGTTGGGGAGGGGGGAAATTTTTTAGGTATATTTTGACTTATAAAATTAATAAAGAATGAAAAATTTAAAAAAGCAAATATATATTTGAACCCTACTCTCCATTAGCTTTCATATGATACCCAATCATATGAATTTTCATCATATGATGAAAATTTTAAAAAAATAAAATTTTTGGCGCACTTCAAATTTTCGCGCCCATAATTGGCAATTTTTTAAAATTTGGGATGAACTCCCGGAATTTTCATCGCCCCACAATAAGGCATTAGCATGAATTATTTCGAAATTTTAGGACCAGCCGAAGTATAGTGGTTGGGGGGGGGGGGGGAATTTTTTTTGGGTATATTTTGATTTTTTTACCCAATAAGGGATGCAAAATTTAAAAATGCTTATATATATTTGCGTCCTACTCTTCAGCAGCTTTCATTTGATACCCAACTCAAAATTTTAAAAAATTAAATTTTTGGCGCACTTGAAATTTTCGCGCCCAAAATTGGCAATTTTTTAAAATTTGGGATGAACTCCCGGAATTTTCATCGCCCCACAATAAGGCATTAGCATGAATATTTCGAAATTTTAGGACCAGCCGAAGTATAGTGGTTGGGGGGGGGGGAATTTTTTTTGGGTATATTTTGATTTTTTTACCCAATAAGGAATGCAAAATTTACAAAAGCATATATATATTTGCGTCCTACTCTTCAGCAGCTTTCATTTGATACCCCACTCGAAAATTAAAAAAAATATAAAATTTTGAGTTTACAACATTTTTGCGAATTGCGCATGCGCATATTTAATTTTGAACATCTGTATATTTTTCCTGTGGTTGGGTCAAAAAGTTACACCAGTATTTCAAATTTCAGCTCTATAGCTTAAACAATTCGGGCCCTATGAACCAAAGAGCGACGGACAGACGGACACATCACCCTCGGCATAAGGGTTTTGAGAAGAATCTACAAAACCCTAAAAACTACTGGTTGAAAGCCATGCAATGACGGTTTGAAATAGGATCTTAAAAAATGTCGTTGTCCGGGTAGTAATCGTTGTCTGATATTATAATTTTGATAGAATTAAGTACAATATGGTGGGGGGGGGGGGGTGTTCTTTGAAGGTAAGTTGGAGGAGTTCCTCAGTGTTATAACGAACATTGCAGTAGTGTTAAGAACAATTTTACCTGAAATGGAAGATTAAATGCCAAATTACACGTTAATGCAAGATGGTGCCCCGTCCCATCACTCCTTGAAAACCATTCAATACTTACAATAGAAATGCCTAGGCTTCATTCATTCAGCCAGACGAGTGTTCGCATAACAGTCCCGACCAAAATCCAATTGATAACTCTGTCTGGGGTTGGTAAAACAATGAGTGGACGTGGGAGGCAGAATAAAGAACTTAAGCCGCGTCCACACCGGACGCGCATCGTGTTTGCAAATGTTTGCAAACGTTTGCAAACAGGGATGCGCGGCCGATGTGGACGGCACCGCGCGCACGATCGAATACTTGTTTGTGTTCGCGGGCGCTCCGGGTAGAGTCGGTACATCAAAGGATGTTTGCTGTTTGTGCACGTTTGGTGTGGACGCTTTTTGAGCAAACTCCTTGAGCATTCGCAAACAGCCTGTAGTTTGACTTGAAAACCCGGGAAATGTATATTTTTTTTCATTCGTATTATTTATGACTATAGTATCAAATAACTATCTATAATTAATAATATATACTAATTAATAAATAGTGATTGAAACTAGAGATGAGTTTATATATCATATTATAAGGTTAATGCAAGTGCAATATAGTTTTATTTAGTACTTGATGATGTAGTGTGTAAGAAAATAATGAAAAATAACTGAGAACAAGGACAAACGTTTGCAAACACCTGTTTGTCAAGTATGCGCGGCCGGTGTGGACGTCGGGTTTGCAGTAGTTTGCAAACGTTTGCAAACCCAGTTTGCGAATGCGCGTCCGGTGTGGACGCGGCTTTAGATGAACTTCGAAAGACGATTCTTCGTGCCTGGGATGAAATACGTCAATCAACTATTGCTGGGACCATATCCTACTGGAGAAGGAGAGTGCAGTCGCAAATGTCGTAAATAAACTAGGAGGGGCATATTGTACCGTACATCAAGTAAATCCGTAAAATTTTTAATTTTGTTACATTAATTTTGCTTCCGAGCTTACCGAAGGTAACGGAAGCTATGTGATCGTTTCGAAGAACGAAAATATTTTTGGTCTCCGATTTCAAAAATGCCAAGACAGAAATCCGTTTCAGACATCAGGGAACATTTTTGGTTCCGAGTGTGTTTGTCGGTCTGTCGTTCGATTTTTGCGAACCAACATATCTTAAAAACTACTCGTCCGATTTTAATGAAATTTAGATGGTAGGTCATAATTACACCCATTGTTGGTCCCATATATGTTTTTACCTTCTGCGCTTATTTTTTATTATATTTTTTATTTTTTTGTTAATTGCTTACAAGTAAGAGCATTTATTTTAAATTTATAATAGAACAAATTTGTATGTGATGAGCTTTTTCTTTAATTTTAAGTGATGAGCATTGATTTTCTGTTAATTGACTAATAGTAAAAGCACTTATTTCAAACTTTTAATGTAAGGAAATTCGGATATGATGGATATGATGAGTTTATTTTTTATTTTATTTAGTTATTTTTATTTAGTTATATTTATATAGTTATTTTTATTTAGTTAAATTTATGATTTCTTTTTGAATGCGTATGGGATGATGATTTATTTTATTTATTTATTTTTGTTAATTGTCTAAGAGTAAGAGTATTTCTTTTAAATTTATAATATAATGAGTGCGGCTGGGATGAGCATTTACTCATCTATTTATTTAGTTATTAGTGTGAACTATCTAATATTGAGAGCATTTAGTAAAATTAATTCGCAGGTGCAAAAGTGTTTATTTTAAATGTAGAATATAAGGGAATTGTATGTAACGTGAAGGTATCACTTAATTATTCTGATGTTAATTGAAACCATTTGTATGAAGTTTGTATACTTTATAAACAAATAAACTTTATTATTATTATTATTACCTTCTGCGCTTATTTGTTTCTCTTCCACATGCGCACAAACATACATCTATATCTTCAAGAGTACTTATCTGATTTGTATGAAACTTTTACAGTTTATCGAAAGTAACCCGCAGATATCCCAAGATTAATTTGATCCGTCTGCGCTCTTTAACTTTTGCTAAATTGATACTTTAATTCATGTAAATAATTAAAACAATTTTGACAGATTAAATAACGGGGAAACAATTAACCTTCGGGCGGGTGCGCAATTTTGGTTAGCGGCAGCGGGCGAGCGGCGGTATTTACACCGCTTTTGTTTCCTTTCATATTTGAAGCTTGAAGGTCCTTGTTTTTGTGGAAATTAGTTTTGTCAATAGGTAGTAATAATAAAATATTAATTTCGAATTTAAAAAAAATTATTGAACACATTTTTTATAAAAACAAATTACACTTATACACGTAAGTAAACATTTTTTCAGAATTGTCATAAAAAAAAGAAAACCGCAGCCTTAACAATTTCTCTGCTATCCTGGTGTTGTATTAAATATGTATAAGTAATTAGAAAACTTAACTCTTTTAAAATGATCAAATTCTTTTGCATAAGAATAAAGTAAACAAAAAAAAATATCTCTAATATTTACACCGTACTGACGTTCGTAGTAGAGCTTGCCGATGTTCAAACTAAAGTGATGGCAACCCGCTCACGCTTCGGGTATACTGATGGTTTTTTTAAACCTAGGAAATAGTAATTGGAGAATACCTAAAAGAGCTGATAAGCTGGAATACCGTAAAATCACAGGGGGCGTGTTTTTCCGAAATGGCGGTGTAAATGCCGCCCGCGTGCCCGCCCGAAGGTTAAACAAATTAGACAATAAAGCTTTTAAAAATAGCATAAAAGCAATAAGTACGTGGATAGGATGCGAGGAAGCTTTGTGCCACACCAATTGGGAGTCTATTTTAAATACATTTATTTCATGAAAACTACCCTGACAACGAAATGTTTAAGACCTTATTTCAAACCGTCATTGCATGGCTTTCACCCAATAGTTTTTTTAATTTATAGATATGAAATTTAAAGTAGAAGAATTTATTTTCAGACCTCGAAAACCCCATATCTCTCCTACTATTACAGAAAATTTGTTAAAAAAAAGTGGGTTTTTTTTTTGCCCACCCTGTACAGTACGTACCTGCTTGCATACACATAACAATAACTATGTATGAATTTTAAATAAAACATGGCTTCATTACATTTAATTTTACATTTCCGGTAGTATTAGTATTATACCATTTTAGCAAAGATTTTTAATTAGGTTTCAATTTTTATTTATTTAATCATTTTTTAAAAGCCCCTAACGGCAAAGAAGCCCCAAGTAGGGCGCTTTAAAATACAAATGATAAATTAGGTAACATCATATACAAAAAAATAAAATAAAATAATAAATAAAAATTGACAGTTTTCAAACATTAAACAATCAAATTTAATGTACAATATACACTTTAAATAAATAATGTAGCAAAAAACAAAAACGAGAGATTTGTACATAAATAAATAGCCGGAACAATACAACAATAACCGTTAAACGTATGCTGAGTAACTTAGTGATTCTCCCTTAGTGACTTATCTCGACCCCTCCAAAAAACAAGAGAAAGACAAGTAGTAAGATTTGAATTTCCCCCTTAATTTTTTTTTTTTTTTTTTTTTTTTTCAGTTTTCCACAAATTACTAAAATGAGCAAGGAACGTTTTGGCAATGAACGCTATATTCATTTTGGCAATAAATGTTTACAGATTTATAAACATACATAAACATGTTTCTTCTCCCAAAAAAAATACTTCATTCAGAACAGAAATCTGTTGTGGCTAGGCCAATCCTCGTCGTGGTCTTTATTTAATCCCGCATAAAATAGTCAACGAGACCTTAACTTCTTAAAAAAAAAAACTTCAGAAAACAACGATAAGTCGATGCCATACAATAGTCCAGGAGATAGCGTGCAAAACAGTGTCACATCAAGCTGGAATTTGTGTAAAAGTAAATGTTTTGGTGCCTTTTAAGAATATGTGGTCGGCTAAGTTCGTCTGCGGGACATAGCTTGGCAATAGGCATTTAAAAAAACAAACCGATAGAGAGCGGCCATGTCCCACCCTTTTTGGTGGACAATGTGATTTTCATTAGTTAACCAAAAATCAAGTTTGGTAGTTTGTCCCTTGATAGGGGAACATTTTGATTTTAAGTAATATTTGACTAACTAACCTATTAAGTGACAAACTACCATCAACTCGATCATTGGAGTACTTCTCAAAACCCTTATACCGAGGGTGATGTGTCCATCCGTCCGTCGCTCTTTTGTTCATAGGGCCTGAACCATTCACGATAGAGATTTGAAATTTAAAATACTTAGCGTAATTTTTTGACCCAGACATAAGAAAAATATAGATAAGGTTAACATTTAATATGCACATGCGCAGAACGCAAAAATGTGCAAACCTCAAATATTTATATTTTTTTTATTTTTTGAGATGGGTATCAAATGTAAGCAACTGAAGGGTAGATTACAAATATGTATAGCTTTTTATGACTATTGTGCTTTTTACCACCAAAATTGCGTTTCTACCGCCAAAATTTCATTAAAAGAAAAATTTCCCCCCTCGTTTCACCCTATTAGGGCTAGTCCTAAAATTATGATATAATTCATGCTAATACCGTATAGTGAGGCGATGAAAATATTGTTCCAGATTTTTTAAAATATAAAAATTGCAAATTTTATGTGTGCACAGTCGCACTGGGGCAATTCTTTTAATTTTTGTGATGGGTATCAAATGTAAGCTACTGAAGAGTAGATTACAATTATATATAACTTTTTTATGACTACTGTCTTTTACCTTTTTATGCCTTTTACCGCTAATATTGAGTTTTTAACCCCAAAATTGTTTACAAACAAATGTCCCGCCCCTTCCACCTTGTAACGGCTAGTTCTAAAATTATGAAATAATTCATGCTAATACCTTTTGATAGGGTGATGAAAATTGCCAGAATATAATTATTTAACGTTTTTTGTTACAGATAAAATACATTATAACCCCACATTATTATACATTATAACGCCTGACCCTATTAATTTTAAAAGTTTGGACGTCTACAGTAACTTTGTTATCATTAGTTTGACCCTTGCTTTTATTGTATACTTAATATTTATATATTATAAAAGTAAAACAATGAGAAGAAAAATAATCCTTTTGACAGATTTTGGATTCATTCATTCTCAGGTGAGAGGTATTATATCCAAATAGATTGCTGAGATGGACACTTATAAACATACAGGCACACACAGGCATAGCCTGATAAGACACTTCAAAAATATTAAATGTATAAAAAGCCAGCCACAACCAGAGCCGAGTGCATTCATTTGATTATTTTTGTCATATCTATTGGCCGTTAATTAGCAATTACTCATCACATTATGTTTTCATTCCTTTTTATTTAGATTGTCTATCTTTCCTTCAATATCTTTAATATTTTTTATTTTAAAACATTATCTATCTGTACATCAATTTGTGTATCATATCCGTGAATATCCTATCTCTGCTGTCCTAATATACGCCTTATGCCTATATCTTCATCTACTTACCTGGTATTGTACTTTCATCATTTAAGCTATCCTTTTTTATACCTTATATGCAAGAACAAATTTTTATCATTTCCCATCATTTGTAATTTAATATCCTTAATAAATACAGTCCACAAGCTATGTAACTTTCAATTATATTTTTTTGTTATTATCACCTTTAATATTATTTTTTTTGTTAATGTTTGTAACTTTAACCTCAAAATTAAATATTCATCAGTCTGGGTAAATGGAATTGTTTTATTTTCATTTCTAGTTTTATATTAATAATTCCCCTCCCGACGAAACACTCACTGTGGAACAAGTTCGAGAAATTGGTAGTAATACCAAATCATTGGTAAGTCCATCAAAATAGAATTATCGTGTCATTTGCAATACTTTCTTTTTATATATAGTAGGTATAATATGAGAAAGTAATAATAGAAACGGGTATCAAGAGCCAGACTGTACTTTTAGTATTTAGAGAATGAACATAAAACATGCCTTTAAATAAAAAAACAATCAATCCTAGACAACTCACACACTTCCTCATAAAGATAAGAAGAGCATTTAAATTCCTTAATATTACATTTTTAATTGATTTTGCTTCCAAGTTTACCGTAGGTGATGGAATGTGATCGTTCTGAAAAACGCATATTTTTTGCCTCTGATTTAAAAATATTTCAAGACAGAAATCCGTTTTTGACTTAAGGAATATTTTTGGTTCTGTATCTGTCTGTCGTTCAATTTTTGTGAGCCAATATATCTTAAAAACTAAAGCGTCAGAGATTAATGAAATTTTGATGGTAGGTCATAATTAGCTCATTGTTGGTCCCATATAGGTTTCAACATTCTGCGCACATTTGTTTCTCTTCCACATGCGCACAAACATACATTTATTTACACCTTCAAAAAATCATAAACTTGAAAATTCATTAACCTGTTTTGTTGAGTCATCCAAAATTCGTTAAAAAAATGTTTTTAAGTGCGCTGAAAGTTCCACCAATTGTACTCTTTATAAGGTAAACATTTCTGATATCTGCCTCCATTTTGAAAAAATCGACTTTTAAACTTTGAAACCTTAACGCTAAATAATTGCTTATCTATTTCACCGATTGAGCGGTGGAAATTCTCAGCCATGATACCTTTTTATAAGATAAATAAGGAGGAAGCCTCTCCACAAAATGAGTTTTTAATAACCAAAACTATGTAGCCTTTGGCCTCTCGGCCATCATCAGTGCCTACAATGACAATATAAATAATGATATATAAGTACTAACATACAGGATGGTCCAAAAGTCTCCCCCCCCCCCCCCCCCCTCTTAACTTTTGAACGGTTTGAGATAAATTAATGAAACATTGGGGGATCTCTACCATGCAAAGGGAAGTTTGTTTTCTTGCAATCACCCACTAGGGGCAACCACCCACTTTGCCCCCAGGCCACCCAACTTCAAAATTTCAAATTGGAGTGTATATTTTTGATAGCATATTTGGATTCTTCAGTGAAAAATAATAAACTTTTACTTGTAACTTTTTTTTCTATTTCCAATATTTTGCCCCCTATAGGGGGGCAAAGATAGCAAAATAACCCTTACTATCATACGTTGTAAAATCTAAAGGTTAGAGATAAATTAATGAAACTTAGGGGATCCGTACTATGTAAAGGGAAGTTTGTTTTCATGCAATCACGCAGTAGGGGCAACCTCCCATTTTGCCCCCAGACCACCTAACATCAAATTTTTAACCTGGAATGTATATTTTTGATAGCAGATTTAGATTCTACGGCAAAAAATAAAAATATTTTACTTCAAACATTTTTTTCTATCTACAATATTTTGCCCCCTATAGGGGGGCAAAGGTATAAAAAGGGTAGATTTCAGCGCCTGGGGGCAAAAAGCTGGTTGCCCCTAGTACGCGAGTGGATGATTACACACTTCCCTTTACATGGTACAGATCTCCCAAGTTTCATTAATTTATTTCAAACCGTTTAGATTTTATAATGATCTAAGTGTTATTTTTTTTACTATTTCGGAAGGGTTATTTTGCTATCTTTGCCCCCCAATAGGGGGCAAAATATTGGAGATAGAAAAAATAGTTTCAAGTAAAAGTTTATTATTTTTCACCGTAGAATCCAAATCTGCTATCAAAAATATACACTCCAATTTGAAATTTTGAAGTTGGGTGGCCTGGGGGCAAAGTGGGTGGTTGCCCCAAGCGGGTGATTGCATGAAAACAAACTTCCCTTTGCATGGTAGAGATCCCCCAAGTTTCATTAATTTATCTCAAACCGTTCAAAAGTTAAGAGGGGGGGGGGGGGGGGAGACTTTTGGACCACCCTGTATAAAACGAAACAGAGCACAGTACAAATTTTTAAAAAAAGTTAAAATAAAATATTAGGTAACAATAAATTTTATAAAAAGGGGGGGTCATAAAAATTAAAAAGAGAATACAAATTAACCTGTGAAGTTGAAGTTAATCAGACTCTTAATTACCTAGATCTAACTATAACCCGGCAAGATAACAAGCTTTCATTTGACATTTTTAGAAAACCTACAACTACGGACACAGTTATACCCGCTTCATCTCGGCATCCCTGGACCCAAAAAATGGCTGCTTTCCACTCACTAGTCGATAGATTATTAAATATCCCTCTTTCGCCTTCAGCTTACAATATAGAGAAAAGGCTACTATAGCCCACATAGCGTGCTCCAACGGCTAAGATCCTACCATTGTAGATAAACTCATTTGTAAAAAGAAACACAGAAGAGTTCTTGCGACTATTCACACTGAACCAGAGTCCATGCCCCAATCTAGACGCTGGTGCACCTTGCCCTATGTAGGTGAGTTTACAGAAAAAATGCTACGTCTTCTAAGGAAACACGAAATGGCCGTCACTCTAAAATCATCTGGTTCCCTTAAAAGTATATTTTCTCCCCCTATTGACAAGGTGGACCTTTTGGACCGTAGCGGGGTTTACTTGTTATTCGCCTTATGTGGTCCAAACCGGGCGCCGTTTTCGAACCAGGGTCAGTGAGCATCTGAGGAACTCGGACAGCCGTTTCTTCGTACATCTCCAAGATACAGTGCACCAACACGGACAGCACAAAGTGGTGTTGCTACATTTTACGGCTAAAGGTCCCAAACTTAACTCCCTGGAGATTCGAAGAAGCCTAGCAATTGGGGGTGACTTGTCCCTTAATGAGAGGGGGGTAGGCGGATCTTCTATCTTGCTGGACACGCTTAGTCACATTCCCTGCCCTCCAGTCCGTTATTTGTCTCTACTCTGACTCCACGTCGGGTTTTTTCCTTACCTATTACCGGTAATTTATTTTTATTTCAATTAATTTGTATTCTCTTTTTAATTTTAAATTTTTATGACCCCCCTTTTTAATTAATTTACTCTTTATAAAATTTATTGTTACCAATATTTTATTTTTTATTTTCTTTTAACTTTTTTTAAAAAAATTTACTGTGCTCTGTTTCGTTTTATATGTTAGTACTTATATATCATTATTTATATTGTCATTGTAGGCACTGATGATGCCCGAGAGGCTGAAAGCTAGTTTTGGTTATTAAAAACTCATTTTGTGGAGAGGCTTCGGTTTTTGTAATTCAATTGATATCAACTCCACTTGCGCTGCTATTCTTCAGTCTATATTTTATCTTAATATCTTCCGCCATTTTGAAAATATCGATTTTTGATTTTTAAATAGGAAAATTTGTTTACCTCAAAACCGCGTCTAATTTTTTCAAATCTGGGTCTTACGGCCTAAGTCATGCACTGCAAAGTATGTCCTTTGAACAAACCTGAGTTAGCCTTTCATAAATCCAATACAAAATATAAATAGTCCAGGAAATGGCGTGCAAAAAAGTGTCTGACTAACATCAAGCTCGAATTTTGTGTATAAGTAAATCTTTTGGTGCCGGCTTGGCAATATAGGCATTTGAAAAATAAAAAAAACAAATCATTGGAGGTGGAGAGCGGCCATGTCCCGCTCTTTTTGGTGGACAATGTGATTTTCATGATCCCGTGTACGAAATTAGTTAGTAGACCAATAATCAAGTTGATGGTAGTTTATCACTTAATAGGTGAACTCTTTGATTTAGGGTAATTGAAGCGAGCTTCTTATATTCAACGAAATATGCATCTTGTTTGTCTGTCTGTCTGTCTGTCAGTAACGTTTACGCGTGTGATGATAACTTCAGTAAAAGTTGACCGATTTAGTTGAAATTTGGTATACATGATCTTCTTACTAATACTCAGGCTAAGTTCGTTGGACAGCGTGATCCGTCCAATAGTTGCGCTCGCAATGCTCGCATAAACGTGAGCCTCAAATTTAAAATTGGAATTTCAGGACGGGAAAAAATTCTATCATCGCCTACTCGATGAGACGAACATTTTTTATAAATAACATTTTTCAGTAAAACCAACAACGACACTGCTATGATTTAATAAAGATCGCTAAAACTATTAAAGCGGACCTAAACGTTTAAAATAGAGAAAACAACCTTTTTACCGATATCTTACGTTCTAACGTAACGATCTTAATAAAACTTCATGTACATCGTCTAAAGTACAATTGAAACAAGTATGTAAAATTTCAACTTGATACATGCAGTAGTATTTGAGTAATGAAGTGATACATTTATAATATTAGTTTAAAAGCTATTCCGGGTGGTTAAGATTCTTATAGTCGTTTTGTGTGTAGGTTTGTTATGAAGTAAAGATTTGTACCGAGTACCCCCACTCTACCCCTCACTACCCTCTTCCACTTATCTTCAACTATGACATTCATGATTAACAAATTTCAATATTCAGTATTTTATTGCAATACGCTCGCTTCAATGATAGAGCCACGCGATGCCTAGTATTTGACTAACTAGCCAATTAAGTGACAAACTACCATCAACTTGATTATTGGTCTACTAAGTTTGCGCTGAAAAAGGTGGGACATGGCCACTCTCCACCGGTTTGTATTTTTCAAATGCCTATTGCCAAGCTATGTCCTGCAGACGACCAGATATTAGCCGACCAAATATTTCTCAAAAAGCACCAAAAGATTAACTTATATAAAAAATTCTAGCTTGATGTTAGTCAGACACTGCACGCTATCTCCTGGACTAAACGTAGGAGTACTGTGCAGTTGTCTGCTTGTAATATTGAGCTGAGCGTGCATTTTAATCTTAAACAATAAACATTTTTATTTATAAACAGCTCAAATCGGATTAAAAATAGTACTATTTCTATTTGTTAATTAAAAAGCATTGTTTCCTGTTTTTCTATTTTACCCCCCTCTTAAATGAAAATATGACTTAAGTGAACATAACAACAATAACTGTACTCTTAAAGAGCTTTTCAACAACATACATCATGAAGGGCATATACTATTTTTAATTTTGTACCCTCTACCCTGTACCCCTGTGTACCAATTTGGACCATTTCTGATTTATACCTTCCTGTGGTTGGTCACTATGACGCCGAATTTTGTGCTGATCGGTTCAGCCGTTCAGGAGGAGTATGTGTCCAACTAAATGCAAAGTGTAGTATAAGAGCTTCGCCTTGCTCAGCTCAATAATAAATAAAAAACAACATTCACACATGAGTGAAGTATTGGTTGGTAACGGTAACTATAACACTGGACACGAAAAACGCATTGCTTAAATAAATGGAAAGCTGATCGAAAAATCTTGTGCCACCAGGTTCTGGCTTGGAAAACCACAGTCAACTCTGTCATAGTGGTTTGCTCTAGACTCATTCCATTGATTTTTAACATACCACTATGAGAATGATTTTTTTCACCATGACTTTTCAAGCCAAAACCTGGCAGCACTAAATATTTCTATCAGCTTTCCATTAACCCTAGAACACTACCTATGCGTCAAAGTGACATATTAAATTGATAAAAATGGCTGCCAGTTGTCCAATGGTTCCCAACGTCCCTGTATGCCTACCCTGTTTAATATTTTTTATAATAATAATTTTTTTAACGCTTAGTTGTAAGAAATTTGACTGAAAGAGACGAAAACCTTACTATGAATAGATATTACCTGATAGAAAATTGTGTTCCTCTTCTTATTAATACAGAAATATGTACCTACTTTTTTTTAAAGAAATATTCATGAATCGCCTATTTATTTATTATAAACCAAACTAATAATGCATTTTTAAGTAACTTACTATATTTTGAGACTAAAAAATAGTTAAATTTAAATAAGATCCAATGATAGTCACAGTGACGTATCGGTAGTAACAACATATTAATATTTAACGGTAGTATTCTAGGGTTAATTTAAACAATGCTTGGTGGACATTGACGGAGGCATGGTCTAGAGCTGTGTGGTCAAAGGTGGCGTTCACCCATACAACTACTGACCACGCCCAATGCTGATTTTAAGTCAACTGCTCTCTTACTGGAGCTACCAGGGCCCCTGGGGGGGGGGGGGGTAGACAGGGTGTATTTCAGACAGACAAACAATACTTTATCTACGATTGTTAGATTTAAATAATTAATATAGAAAAAATAAACTTGCTTTATGTAAGTTCGTATCTCTCTCTTGATAAAGATGGCATTAATTCTTGAGTTGTATTTTTTGCCGAATTAATTATTTCTGGAGGAGTATTATTCTCCACATTTTCGTCAAAGTCACTTGATTCAGTCATTGTTTTTCATTAAAAACTCGATATAAACAGTTACTTTAATAAAAGAACAGCAAATTAGTTTTGTTAAATGTAAACAAACTCGGTAATCTTGCATAAAGCTGAAGAATTCCTCTTCTTTACCGCGCTAGCATGGTAAAGAAGAGGAATTCTTCAGAACTATGAGACGCGCATGCACAATGAATACAAGTATGTAAATAATCACTTTCTACGCATCTAAACAGAGATATAATGTTTATATTTCGTATCAATCGTAGATAAAAACATTTTGGAAGGCCCATACCACCAAAACAGATTCACCTTAGATTATTATTCTTATTAGGTAAGGTAAGTGTGTAGTTAAATTAAAGTAAAACAACAAAAACAAATTGGAATAAAATTATTTATTATTATTGATTAGAAAAAAATGCCTGGTTAACAGGTACAAATCGACTTACATCAAGGTTGGCAGTGTGAACGTCAAGCTATGTTTCTACTTCACAAATTATCCAGGTGAATAACTTACCCATTGTGAATTACAGACACAGCGGTTCATCTGGCTGCCCGTACAAAATACTCACTCATTTAATAATAGCTATGATGTAATAATTACATTATTATAATAATTATTACTTCATTACACAATATTAAATTATAAAATTATTTACAAACTTGTTAAAAACCCTTCACTTAATTTTTTTTTTCTATGTGAGGGGTGTTTATTTATTATTAAATTATCCTAAAACTCTAATTAAATATAACCATCATACAACAATTAAAAATTTACGCACATGAATTGATAAATTACAACACAAAAATATTTATTTTACTTTTTTTACTGAAATTTTGCTATAGTGATACATTTTATTTTTTAAAAAAAATCTTATTACAACAATTTAAAGAGGTATTTGATATTTTGATTTTCCTAAAGTAAGACACTTATTAAAATGGTATCATTACAATATTATTGACATTTGTAAATTAATTAAAGCTGATATGATGCTGAATGTGATTTACTCGGATCGGAGCAATATTAGAAGTGTTCAAATATTAGTTTTTATGTGCTTATTAAACATTCATGATTCGTAATAAACATAATTAAAGTAAATATAATAAATCCTAAATCAAAGCTAATTTAATATTTAAAAACAGTGACAATAATGATTTATTTCATGGGGATTTCTTATTTACAAATGATTTATAAAATGGTCATTTATTTTACTAATTATTTATTTATTGGGGAATTTCTTAAGCAATGATTTATTAAATGGGCATTTTTTTTTTTTTTTTTTTTTTTTTTTTTTTCTTTAAACATGAAGGCGAGGTGCATAGGTTAGACAGAAGAATTGGATCTACGTATTTTCACTTCTATTATATTACAATGAATATGATATTTTGGTTTTTAACTACGTGTAACTGGATAAAAGCTGAGAACAATTGTCAACTTGTTGCCCACAATTGTCAACTTGTTGCCCACAATTGTCAACTTGTTGCCAACAATTGTCAACTTGTTGCCAACAATTGTCAACTTGTTGCCAACAATTGTCAACTTGTTGCCAACAATTGTCAACTTGTTGCCAACAATTGTCAACTTGTTGTCAACAATTGTCAACTTGTTGCCAACAATTGTCAACTTGTTGTCAATAATTCGCAACTGCTGTGCAACATAAAACAAAACTGTTATCTTCACAAAACAAACTACAATGTGACTGATAATGCAATGGATCTTGTTAATTTTTTGGTTTTCCCATTTTTTTACTTATTAAACTTTGATATACTTCCGAACAGGGGCGGATCCAGGGGGGGGGGGGGCGACCGCCCAGGGCCCCGCGTCTTGGAGGGCCCCGCGCCATAGAAAATTAAAATAAAATACCTTAACTTTACAGGCAATTTTATAGTTCATAGTGAAGATTGTCCGTGGGGCCCCGTGCCATGTACAAAACATGAAATATTAGTATTAAAAAATTCAGTCGAATTTAGTTTACATGGTATAGCCTAATACCTAACTACCTTTTCGCGGGGCCCCTCGCAATAAAAAAAATCAAATAAATAAGTTATAAAATATAGATTAATTTTTTTTATGTTTAAGATAGCCCACGGGGCCTCGCTCCATATAAAATTAAGTAGTTAAGGTCCTAGTATTTTCTCACCCTCCCCCTTTTCAAAATGATGACGATTTTGTTATTTATTCTGTGGGGTAAATCTTCATTATGTGCCCAACCTATATCTAAACGTCCAATTTAATTCGTTTTTTTTTTTAAACTGTTCCTTTTTACATTACAAAAACGATTTCGGTTGTAGCATCTCGATGTATTCAATTTTTTTTAATTTTAGGGAAAAGTATGGAAGGTTATGTTAAGTTTAGGTTGAGTTTAGTACTTTTTGATCTGACCTAACAATAACCTTCTATCATTACCTACCCTATAACACGTGACATTTCGTGTATTTTTTTTAAAACAAATAAATAAAACACTGAATTTATCGAGATACTACTATACTAACCTTAATCGTTTGACAATGTACAGAGATATATAAAAAAGACAAATCCTGTAAAAAGGAATAGTAAAAAAAACTAAGTATATCGGACAGTACGAAATAATTGGGCCAATTAGTGCAGTTTTACCAATTGATGTCAAAGAGAAACTTCACCTCAGAGATGCATAAAAACGCTGTTTTGAGAGGTCATATTTACAAAATTTTAACCCCCGGACCCCCCTTAAAATGTGTCTTTTAAAATTAAACTAAAAGCTCGGCACAAAGATGGAAAGTTATGAGCTGAGAATATGAATTCTGGGAGTAAATTTAAAGTGCTCGAGGGTAGATTTCAAATTTAGGACTGATCACAAATAACACAGTCTAACTTTTTATTTACAATGATAATTTAACCATAAAACCCAAAATATCACGAAGAAGAATAAATAGTTAACAGAGCTTAATTTACAATAAAAATGTTTCTTTTCGATTGCTTTTGCAAAGAAAATGATGATTAGTTGAAAACTATATAATTTGAGGGGTTTATGTCCAAATAATATGTTAGATTAAAATCATGAGCAGAATTGTAATTATTTTAAAAGTTTTGAATTATTTTGAGAGCAAAAACGTTTGACTGGCCCTAAGAGAAGGGAATTAGCCTTAAAATAGGATCAGGTTATAAGTGGTTTATTATTAAGTTACTTTATTGTTTTTTATCAGCAATCCCCGCTCTATCCTAGGGGGCCCCGCCATTTTGTCTCGACAGGGCCCCGCAAGATCTAGATCCGCCACTGCTTCCGAAAGACCTTATCAAAAACAAGGGAGATAATAATAAGAGATATATTTCAATAAACCACACTCTAAACCATAGCAGAGAAATTTCTCTGTTAATTTCTGTACAACTCTGATTTCTTTACTTAAGCATGTATTCTTAATTGTTAATTTAAGATATCATTAGAAGTATTTATTATAATTTTTTTAAAAAATATAATTGATAAAATAAAACTAATACAAGAAAGCAGTAAAAAAAAATATAAAAAATTGGTTCAACAAAACTTTCTTATTTATGTACACCGTAAAGACTGAATTAAAATCCAATAATATATAATTTTTACAAATTTTTTTTTAACACATTTAAAAAGATTTTAACATGTGATTGTTATTTTTTGTTTTTAGATTTTCAGCTAAATATGATTTATTTTCATCAATATCTCAGAAAGTAGGTTTTTACCAGGGAATTCGACTTACACAGTTAGATTCGTATTTAAATGGACTACATTTTAGAATTTTTAAAAATCAAAACCGTTGGAATTGTTTGCAAGAAATGTTTGTCATTTCAGAGTTATTGGGGGGGGGGGGGGGGGGTTACCAGCTAATATTATTTTAATAAATTTCTCAATTTTTCCTCTGGATATGATTTTTCTAAACTTGTAAGCCAAATTTCAAACAAATCGGCCCATAAGTTTAATCTCCCACTGGTGGCTGCACAGACTTCAGACAAACATTTTCAGACTCAGAGAACTTTTTGAAATGTGTAAATGCATCTAAATTTCAAAAATAGAATTTTCACACAATCTCAATACTTTCCCTCTACATAACCATGCATATATATGAGAAAGTAAAAAATACAAAAAAATTACAAACATAGAAAAAAATTAATAATGTTAAATTGCTTTATAATTTAAACTTCTATTACAAGAAGACAAGTTTTTCATAAACACAAAATCTCAGTTAAAAAGCACTAAGTGTTTAGATTTTTTTTTCTTTTTAAATAATTAAAACATTTTTTTAATTTTTTTTTACAATACTTTAAATTTTAAAATATGTATTTCAATCATGTTTAAATATAATTTTTTTTACCAATTCATTTTAACTTGTTAAAGATCACAATGCACATACGGTCCCCTTCATTTCTTAAGATACTGGCATAAATGACTAGTATATTTGGAAGAGAAGATATTACTTTACTACTTAAATTACTTTTATTATTAAAAAAAAAAAAAAATAGCTATAGAAAACTTTAATATACTTCACTTAAGCGAAGAGAAAAATTGACCTAGAAACAAAATTACTTAATAAAAAAATCATTAAAACTATGAAAATAGAAAAAAAGAAATTATACATTTAATAATAATAATGGATTATTAAAGTTAAATACAGTAGAGTCTCGCTAATCCGGACATCCGTATAATCCGGACGGGCCAAAAACTATGTACAATTTGGAACTAGGGTTATTCATATTTATGAATTGTTGAGATTATAGGGGTATCTGCTTTTATTGTCTATTACCATTTATAAAATTGTTCCTAGTATAGTTTACAGGTGTACATTCCAACGTTCGACACAAGGAATACCCGGTATTTCTGTTAAAAATAAACAGATTTAGAATAATTATGAATAAGTAAGAACATCGATAAATCTCTTTCGGTTCCATAGAAATGTAGGACGGAAGATATAAAGGTAGAGTATTCCAGAAAATAAAATTATATGAGATGAGGGAGGATTTTAAGAAACACCTAGCGGCGCCAGTGTACAATGTCTTAACTTTTGGTGAATGATTAGGCGTTGCTCGAATTTTATTTCGGAACATAGCTTGTTTCCCTAGAAGTCTCTTCTATACCTGCACCTGCGTAATAGATTGCCATTTTAATTTAATTTATTTGATATTCGGACTGGTGACAGAACAGTCTTTGAGACTAATAGAAGTATTTTTTTTACGATAAAAATCTCGATTTAAATATTTTTACCCAACTAAAACTTATTTTATAGACATTTTAAAACTGATTCCGTTTAATCCGGACTTTCAGTAATCTGGACAGGGTCCGGTCCCGTTAACCCGTCAAACCCGAATTAGCGAGACTCTACTGTAATGTCAAATTATTCCAATTGGTTAATGATTTATTATTATCTGTAATTATATAATCTACCCTTTGGCAGGTCTAAGTCCTCTATGAGCAGTTGCACAAATTATTATAAATACATAATAAATAAAAATATTCTAAATTCTTATCACATTAATACAACGATAAAATTTAAAATGTTGAATATATAAAAGAAAAATTTAATAATTTAAAAGAAACCGCAATAGACGATTGGATTTAAAAAAAAAACTGTCTTGCTCTATGATATAATAATTGCTTATTTATCAAAGAATATTTAGTTCTTTAATAAGCCAACACTAGTGCCTCTTATGGGAGTTTGAGTTACATTTATAAAAGAACTAGCCCTCACCCAGCACTCTGAGTGGAGCTCATGTCAAGGTTCTTTGTTTTCTACCACCTTGTAATGTATAATCCAATTAAATAAAATCCCTAAATAGTATCACTTCCGAAACTTTCATAGACATAAATTAGAATTACACTATTAAGAATAAAATACCTGATGAATCAAAGCTTTGACGCTATTTATTGTATTAATAAGAATGTCATTTATTGTTTTTATGGTAGACATTTTTTAACAAAAGAACATTACTACAAATAAAAAACTAAGTTAAAAACAAATGGGCCAGTAGCCATGGTACATATTGTATTAATAACTAGTATTTTTATTAGCTTTGAATTTAATTTCACTATGATCTTAATTGAGCATATAAAAAAAAAAACATTCATATTCTTTATCTCCACTTTAAAAGTTTCCTTATAAATGACTAAAGAATAATATAAATCAAATGAAATATTAAAATAATACAGAATTTAATAAAAAAAAAAAAGTTGAAACTAACTGAAATCGTGAATAAAAGCAAGTGATCAAGATGTATAATAGAAAAGCCTGTGCAGTCAGACAGTAGAGGTGAGATGAGTGGGGATGACGAATAGGAAGGATTTATAGAGGTAGACTCAACATGCTCTATAAAGAATAAAGCAGCCACTACACAATCAAACTGCTTGATCAAAACATCGCGTAAAGCTGATTGACACGACCTTCAAGCCGCCTTGGGGCGCATCAAGCATCCCATCAATCTTTTCATCAACACTCATTTGTAGCGGAGTTTTCGACTAGTGAACTGGTCCTCCTGGACTGTAGTGAATCAGTATTGTGTTGATACCATGGTTTCGAATCAGGATTTGGGGTGTCGAGCAGGTGATTGACGGAATGCTTGATCAAAATTGCTCTAGACTATCAAGCACTCTGTCAAGCCGCTTGACTCATTCAAACTTTCTATCAATCTCCGTCAAGGCTTGACTCAAGCATCAAACGGGTTCCTAGACTATCAATCATGCTTGACACCATTGCTTGACGCGCTGTTTTGATCAAGCGGCTTGATCGTGTAGGGGCTGCTTAAGAAGTGAGGAGCCATAAAGTACAGTATAGCAACAATAGATTCAGTAAATATTTAATATATCCGGATCTACTCAATAATCTTTGACGAAGCAAAGCCTCCAACATGCACCACAAGATAGCGTAGACTTTGTTAAGCCAGTTTTCAATCTTTAAAGTCAGATGTGTACAGAGGAAGGGGAAAGACAGACAGACAGACAGGAAAAAAGTTAAGGCTTGTTTTCTTTGTCATTTACAAAATTAAAAAGTATTTAAATTCTGATCAATGTAAAGAGATAAAGTGATCTGTATTTGGACTTCATATGACCTTAGGGTGGTCTCCAACATAATACAGACTCACCCTCTCCATATTATTTTATTAATGTAACTCTAGATCTTCTATAACGACCTGGGACTGGTTGTGACCTTGGTCTGTAATAAGCATAGCTATTATTAGTCGAGGAAATAGCGTGCATAAAAAGAGAATGATTAAATTCAAGCTAGAATTTTGTGTATAATTTATTTTTTGGTATCCACCAAGAATATGTGGTCGGCAAGGGGCATTGCATGGCCATAAGCTCTTAAAGAAGCAGACCTGTGGAGAGCCGCCATGTCTCGCCTATTTTGGTGTGTTTTTGATGATCCTAAGTACAAAATTAGTTAGTAGACAAAAATCCAAGTTATGTTAGTTTGTTAATTGAGCCAGGGTGGCCGAGGTCGCAAAGACACCGGGCAGATATCACTGAGTCGAGGCAACTCGAGGTCGTGGGTTCAATCCCGGGCCATGATACACTGAATGCATCTATGAATCGCGGACGGAGCAGGGCGAGGGACACCCCCTGAGGGGTTCTCTTCCCCCACGTCGTCTAGTGGGTTCGATCCGTGTCATGAAATGTGATCTGTATCTATGGTTCGAGGTTGGAGTAGGGCGAGGGGACCCCCTGAGGGGTCCTCTTCCCCCACACTTTGAAGCACGCTCATATAGCTTACTAATGACCACATCATACTCGCTTTGGCGGTACAATGTACAAATGTATGATGTGTGAAGTAGCTGGAACTCTCCACCACGGGGAAGTAAAATGGGTCCACTGTAGGCCTGATTGCGAGGTTCGAACAAGTGGTTCGTCCTACCCGTCTAGTAGGAAGTACTAGTTAACTACTACTACTACTACTACTAATTAGGAGAAACATATGATTAACTAACCTATCAAGTGGCAGACTAACACTTACTTTTTAGTCTACTAACTAATTTTGTACTCAGGATAATGAAAGTCACATTTTCTACCAAGATGGGCAGACAACATGACAGAAGTTGGCTGCTCTCCACTAGTCAGTTTTTTAACTGCTTACAACCAAGCTATGCCCTGTATACAAACTTTGTCGACCACATGTTCCTGAAGGATCCAAATAAATTAAAAGATAAACGATATCACCTTAACTATGTGGTTTACTGCTAATAAAACGGATCCTTTAGAAAAAAAAAATTGCTGATAATAATTAACTAAGAAAGAATGTGTTTGTTCTAGATTCTTTATTTTATTCTATTCTTCTTAGATTAATGAAGCAATAAATCATACTAAAGAACAAACCAGTAATTCATTTTAGATTAATTTGATAACACATTAATAATAAAACCTAATTTTAAAAAAAAATCGACATTTAAGAAAATGAAATGAAAATAAAATGAAATCACACATTGACAAAATATTTTTAAAAAAGAAGAAAAGAAAAAAAAAATCACAGATTTACTAGTAATAAAAAAAGTACGTAACCAAACTATAAAAAAAAGTTAACGTATAATAATTATCTAATTAAATATAAATGATTAATAAATAAACAATTTATTCAAGCTCTTATTAAATCAATACTAAGTTTTTAATTTATAATTAAGTTATTCATTTTTTTTTTTTTTTTTTGGGGGGGGGGGGGAGGTCAATCACCCTAATATAAAATCAAATTAAAAAAAATTGTAAATTAATATTAAAAGACATGGAATTCTCACTCAAAATCTATACTGCTCCGCTTCGCAAAGTTTGTGTGTGTTAGTCTATTTGCCAATTATTTTTCAATTAAATTAAGACCATCTTAGGGTTTTAAGGGTGTTTTGTTATTTTTAAGGGGGGGGGGGGGTGACACACTTCGCCACCTGGGTTGCGCTACCCGGTCGTCAATGAGAATAGATGGAACCTGTCACACTAGGTGGTGCCACCTGACGGGTGGCACTACATGGTCGACCTTCCGATGGTCTAGCTGCCACCCACAGGTGGCGCCACCCGGTCAACCCACTGTTTTCAATTGAGCCTGTCACACGTCGCCACCCAAGTCCCTGCCACTCAGCCCCTACTCCTTCAATCAAATATAGGGGAAATCAAATCTGGGGCTGACTGCATCCCTCATATAAGTGGGTGGCGCAAGTTAAGTGGCGGGAGCAAGTGGCATCAACCAGGTGGGCGGCACCCAGGTGGCGCTACCCGGGTGGCGAAGTGTGTCACTACCCTAAGGGATGGGGATACTTTAAAATGTATCAATATTCCAAAATTGGATTTCCATTCTAAATAGCTAAAAAAAAAAAAAAAAAAAAAAAAAAAAAAATCTTATACAGTTGGAATATAAAATTAATCCATGGTGCAAGTATGTGTATAAATATTAGTCCATCATAGCGCTTCTTTTTTTACTGTTGTTTTTTTTAAATTTTTTTTTTTTACGTCCCTAATAACTTATTGGATTATTACAGGATGCTTACTTCTAAGAACTTATATCTTATACAATTATTCCTTTAGTATATCTTTAAATAAATAAAAATCTATAGTGTATAAATATTATACTTTTGCCAAGGATTAAAGAGAAAAATTTAGCAAACTGATTGGTTCATTTACTAGGTTTTTTAATTGGCACATTTAATTAATAATCTGCCGATAAGGCTAAATTAATTATAAATTTGACCATCTATATTACTTAGTTATTTGTTACCTCCAATGATCTTAGTTACATCTAATGAGATAATGTAAAAACTTATTGTAGGGGCTTAATTTAAAATTTAATAAATAATTAATTTTATACACTTCGCTTTGTCCAGTAAGAGAGGCAGTATACAGGATCATTTATATTACGTGATTTTTCTGCAGTTGATGTTAAATTAAGTTATAGGTCTTCCAATGGTAGCAATGCCAAACCTAGTTAGTCCTAGTTAGTAATATGAAGATAAATCTAATTCTTCTGAGATTTAGTTAAGATAAGATGATTTTAAAAAAGATAAGATGAATGATAGATCTTTCAGAGTCATTGCGAGGAATTTCCCTAAAGTTGCTGTTTAATATGAGTCATTAGCAACTTATTAGTGGCTCAGTTGCTAATGGCTCACATAATAAAAGAGCTTCCTCAAGAATTATCCTTACAATCAGTCCAAAAAAGAAAAAATCTTATTTTTTTTATTTATTTATTGTAGTCTTCTCCCAATAACATAGATTCACACAATTAATAGATTGATCTACAAAAAGAAAGTTTTTCTTTAAGTATAAAGGCTACCAGAGGCAATCCGTAAAAAATTACAAGAAAAATGGATTAAGCAAGTCTGTCTGGATCTCGTTTTGAAGATCTCAGTATTTCATGAAGCAGATGGTAGTTTGATGCAGTCGGTTTAAACAGTAAAACATTATTATTTATTGAAAGCACACTAAAAAGTACTACTGACCAATAGTACAAAAAATAAATACGAACTGAAAGACTGTCCAAATAGTGACTGGTTTGGGGTATTCAGACCAATTCTGGATCTGACCGTCAGTTTTTAAGCATTGTTAAGATAATTACCTAGGATATTATTCAATATACAGTAGAACCTCGGTTACAAGACCCTCAATAACACGATGCCATAACACATAATGTTAAATTAACCTCTATAACACGACTATTATTATCCAAACAACCTCTATAACACGGATTTTTTCTAATTCACAACGTAACTCAGAACCACTATAACAAGTCGTTTTGAGAAGTCAACCTCTATAACGCGACTCTATACAGGAATGGGTCGACCTTGAACAAGTCTAGATTTGAAAACCCCGCCCTCGAACCTCGATAACACGAGTGATAGCCAAAATAACCTTGATAACAAGAACCTCAACAAAAAGTGCACCTCGATAACAAGACTGTTTCCCTAATCCCCTTGAGACACTTCTTATCGTGGCTCTACAGTATTAATCACTGGCAACTTTATACAAATAACTCATGAAAATGATCTTTACATGTATTAAAATCCAGAATTATCTAAGATCAGAAAATATAGATTTATCAATTCATTATTGAAATTTTTTAAAAAATAATTACATTTTCTACATACTCCATTATTTAATGAATCCATTCTCAATTATACATCCATTTATCAATTAAATATTTCTTGCAAGGCACAATTAACAATTAGTCTTCCCTCGCAAACATAGCAATAGAAATTAAATAGTTTGGCATTCAGTATTATATATATATATATATATATATATATATATATATATATATATATATATATATATATATATATATATATATATATATATATATATATATATATAATTATTAGTTGATTTTTTTCAAAAATGAGATAGTAATCTGCAGATGTCTTAATTGTTACAGTAAGCAAGAGATTTGAAGGATTCATGCATAGTTACACAAAAGGAAACCATCATTATATTGATTTCATAAAATATTTGTGCCCAATAAAACTCACATGTTTTAGAACAATGTGTAATTTCTATATTGGTTAGTTAGTGACTTTAACCTTCATGCAGGCGATATTTTAAAGCAATAAGTCAAACTTAGAGCAAGCATACTCTAATTTTTAAATTTTTATGTTTGAAATATTTCAATCTATAAGTTTTTACCGTAACTTCACTTTTCCATCTTTGGTTAAATCTATAAGCGTAAACAAAGATCTTTCTTTTCTAAAACATTCCATAAGTAAAAACTTGAGAGAGAAAAAAAAAGAAGCATTGAAGGTAAAAAATCTATAAAATATTTCTATAAATTAGTTATAATTACTATAATTTAATCATATATTAAATAGATTATTCGAATTATAATATTCTGTACATGGCAAATAAATCAGAGAGATCACATTGATCTGAACACAAAATGTTTAAATTAAAAAATAAATATTGATCAATTTCAACACATTCAATTATAAACATATAATTATTTAAAAGTACGTCCTACTAAAAAAAAAAAAAAAAAAAAACCTTTAAATTTTGACTAGGAAATAATGATTAAAATTAAATTATAATACAGCTTAAAAATTAATAATTGAGGGGGATTAAATTCAAATAATAAATAAGGGGGAAAAATAATACAATTACAAAAACAATGGTCACATAAGAAGCATTAAAATTGGTGAATGTTTTGATAACAATATTGTGTGGAACATGGGTACCTTTATTCATACTTAAATGATAATTTTATAAGTTTTAAAATCATGTTTATTTATTTGAGAATATTTTATTAACTCTTTCACTGCGAGGGACTCTAAATGGAACAGTACTACCCCGTGCAGGGTCTTTCTACCCTAAACTGTTCTTACGGCATTGCTATACAACTGTATCCCTTTTTATACTAACTTTCTCTTTCTCTAGCTTCCTCATGACAATTTAAAAATAGATTTTAATAATATATTGATTGCCACATATTATAATATGTAAAATGATTTTAGTTTGCTAATGAATGTTATTAATAAGTAAACATATAAGTGAAAAATGAGGAACTTAATGTTTATAGATAAGGTTAATTACAAGGCATGCCCAGAAAGTAAGAGTACTGTTGAGCTCCCGTGTGTGATATTTTTTTAAATTTTTTTTTAATAGTTGACAACACTGAGTGGTAGTGGGGATTTCTCTGAACACACTTCTATAACACTCGTATTATGTAATATAGAAGGAAATACAATTTTAGATAGTTTGTATTAAAATGGAGGGTGGGTTGATTCGAGAAAAATTTAAGTAAAAACCCAAGCCTCTAAATAGCAAAGGGGTTGAACTTGACAAGGGGAATGACCTCGAAAGATAAGCAGTTTTACTAGAATTCTATCTTAAAAAAAAGAAGAAATCTTAGGTAAATGAGGGTTTTTTTTATCTTTGTGTAGGTGTCATCTATTGGCCCCACCAAGAACTCAATAGCACCATAAGAAATCACTACAGCAGTGGTGTAACTATGCCTGGCAATGCCCTAGCTACGCCACAGCACTATAGAGGATGGGTAAAAAAAAACGCACTTTTTTGAACACTTATAGCTCAGCTTCTGTTTTAGATAGAGATAGGGGGTTTGCAGGGTCTGAAAACTACATTATTCTACTTTAAATTTCATATCTATAACTTTAAAAACTATTGGGTGAAAGCCATGCAATGACAATTTGAAATAGGGTCTTAAAAAAAGTTGTTGTCCGGGTAGTAATCTTGCCTGGTATTATAGTTTTGATAGAATAAATTACCATATGGTGGGGGGGGGGGGGGGGGGGTTCTTTGTAGGTAAGTGGGAGGAGTCCGTCAGTGTTATAACAAACATTGAAGATGTGTTAAGCACAATGTTGCCTGAAGTCTGGGCAATTCTCTAGCTAGTATTGAATTGTTTTCAAGGAGCGAAGGGACAGGGTAACATCTTGCATAAACGTGTAATTTAGCATTTGATCTTTAATTTCAGGCAAAATTGTGCTTAAACCATCTTCAATGTTTTTTTAACACTGAGGGACTCATCCCACTTACCTTCAAAGAACCCCCCCCCCCTCACCTTCCACCATATGGTAATTTATTCTATGAAAACTATAGACCCTATTTCAAACTGTAATTGCATGGCTTTCTCCCAATAGTTTTTAAAATTATAGATATGAAATTTTAAGTAGCAGAATGTAGTTTTCAGACCCCGCAAACCCCATATCTCTATCTACTACAGAAGCTGAGCTATAAGTGTTCAAAAAAGTGCATTTTTTTTGCCCACCCTGTAGATTGCTAATAGTGTGTAGAAGTGTCCCTGACAATCACAGCCATTCGAAACAACATGGCGAGATATTTCGTCAGAAGCACTGAGGGCATGTTTTTTGCACGACAATTTCATCATCCATAATGGTTGGGATTACATTCATACAACGAGATATTTAGTCCAATAGCAGCTAAAGGGTTAATACATAAATAAAAAAAATTGTTTAATCGTATTAGCAAATTTACATTTAGTAAAAGTTCAGCATTGGCTCTCTAAAAAACCTTTTCATCAATCACTGGGCAAAAACAAAAAAAATGATAATAAATTTACCCTATTTATTGAAAGAAAAAAAGTACTGAGCATAATTTTAAAGTTTACTGTCATTTAAATTAGTATTGAAGGAGACAGTATAGAGGGGAAAAAATTTTCTGTTGCCTCCTTTTTAAAATTCCATTTTGATTTTAAAAATTGATTCAAAAGGATAATACATTCTTTGATATAATTTAAATTAAAGATATTATTCAATATACTTATCAATCAAAGCTATTGTTGATATATGCATATAATGTATCATTGTTATTTACAACCAAGCTATATAAGCATAATTTATTATTACCTAAATCCTATTTACATTAATTCTTCAATTTATTTTGTATTATATATATATATATATATATATATATATATATATATATATATATATATATATATATATATATATATATATATATATATTTTTTTTTTTTCAATTAATTTATCAAGGGTATTTTGCTAAAACAATTTTAATTTATGCTATTATATTATATTATAAAAATACAAAATAAGGGGAAAAAGAAGGCCAAAGAAGGGCCAGTGCTATATAAATCACATTAGTTATGGGACCATAGGATACCAGTTTACAGATATTGTTAAAATTTGGTGTTGAGAAAACAGTGGGCACATAAGAAATTATTTCTAGTTATAAATTTGAAAATGGGAGAGGAGTTCTAAAAATATGTGACAACACAAAACATCTAAGTATACCAATACTAGAAATTTTAACATAAACTTCCCCCTAGTTTCCTGTGGGTTTTAGATATTTTTTTTATAACATTTTCAATAATAATTAAATTTAATTATTCTTTTTGTAAATGGTATATATATATATATATATATATATATATATATATATATATATATATATATATATATATATATATATATATATATATATATATTTGTTTCATAAGCAGTATAAAATCATATTAATTTTAAATTATAAGTAAATAAAATTATTATTTTCAAAATGGTACATAATACTTTCTTTTCTATATTGTATGCTTTATAACTTATAAAAAGAAGCAACACTGAAGAATGAAGCTAGGTGAAAATGACTTAAGTTGACTATATTTGTAGGATTGTAGGACACATGGTTTTTGTAAATTTATTTTCATTTAAAAAAAAAAATTGATTTAGCTATTAAATTAATTAATTAGCAATGTTTTTGGTCATTAAATATAAATTATGAGAATTAAAAAAAATTACATTAATTAAAATTATTAGACTAACGTAATAGCTACGCATTAAACGGGAAATATTCAGCTTTTGAACCTGAATCTGGTGGGTTGATTGCTAACTGCTTGCGACTTCTTCTTGAGATGCTTCAGTGCACACTTAGCTGCAGTGCACTTGGCTATCCGGTAATTTCTTCCAATACCTTTGAAAGTTCCTTTACCAAATACTTCGACGGTAACTCGAACTCGTCTACCGTCAGCCAATTTCTCAGGTTTTCTAAATTAAAAAAAAAAAAAAATAATAATAATTAGTAAAGTGGGCAACCAAAGTTAATCCAAGATCTATAATTCAGGAATATTGAGAAAACTAAAGAAAATATTGTTTCAGCCAACTGGGAAGTCAAACAGTTACACCCAGACACAGATGTTGGTTAAAATAAATTAATTGTAAGCTTTTATACGTATTCTTCTCAGCAAACCCTTTCATTTGATACCCATATCATGGGCGTGCTTAAAAAATAACTAGTCCTCCATCTTGGTCTATCCGCCATATTGGATTTAGAATGACGTCACTTAGCTAACCATGCATTGTCATCCAAACTAAACATGTATGCAACATTTAAATTCAATTGGTTGAGGATAACTGCTTTAAAATTCAGTTGCAAGATTTGACCCAAACAAAAAAAGGTTGTAATAATTTCAAGATAAAAAGAACTTTTTATATACTACGTTCTTAAATTTCCTGTTGAATCGTATGTAATGTTGATAATATAATTGTTATTGTTACATAATACATAATGTTAGTGAAAAAAAAAAAATAGTTCCCAATTTATTTACTTCACATAAATGACAACCATCTAGAGAGCTGATCTTAAACCTATAAAAGGACAAATCTTTGTACAACGGATCTCCTCAACACCAAATCTAAACCATGCCATCGATATATTTGGAATAATATAATCGATATATTTCCTGTTTTGCTGTCATTCAATGTTTATCTGTTATTTATTTATAAAAATCACAAATTTGAAATCCGTCAAAATGAAGATTGCTAAATATGAGACATGGCAAAACAAATAAAATAACTACCGGATTTTTTCCGAACTAACTTTCCGTACAGCAAAATTTGCTGAAAACCAATTAAATTCTACGGAAAGATGCTAAAAGTATTAAAATAATGCATTGTCATCGTGTTCTGAGCTATGCTAAAAGTTTCAAATGTCTAGCTATTCGGGAAGTTAGTTAGAAATTGATTGCCAGATTTGTACCGGACAAACAAACAAACAAACAAATAAACAAACAAGAAAGCAAGCTAATAAAAACAGTATAAAAGTAGACCAACATTGAAAAGCATGAACAGTTTTTCTCTAAATTAGGCCTAACAGTAACATGTGTGTCTTCATTCAATGCCTAATCTATACAGGGTGATCCAGCTATTGTGCATTATTTTAAATTAGAGCATCGTAGTTACATTTTTCTAAAAGTAGATTTTTTTTTTTTATAAATAAATACTGTTCCCTCCAACTAAATTGGTTGAAATTAACCAAATATTAAGTTAGTGGCACAAAGCAGGAGAAATTGTTGGTTGAACAGTCATCCTTCATAAATATGTTATTAGAAAAAAAAAAGAAAAATGAAAACTACATGGGTATGCTTTAATACAATAATTAATATAAAAATGTCATTTTTCAAAACTGGTCTTATTTTCAACCTTTTTTTCCTTTTTTTTTTGGTTTCTGTATTCTTCACCTTAGTTGTATCTATGAGCACAATTTGGGGAAGATTGCATGACGGGAAGTGGTTCAAAATTGGGGTAATAGGTGTGCGATAAAACTTAAAAAGCAAATAAATTTGACGCCATTTTTTTTTTTTTTTTTTTTTGGTTTCTGTATTCTTCACCTTAGTTGTATCTATGAGCACAATTTGGGGAAGATTGAATGACGATAAGTGGTTCAAAATTGGGGTAATAGGTATGAGATGAAACTTAAAAAGCAAATAAATTTGACGCCATTTTTTTTTTTTTTTTTTTGGTTTCTGTATTCTTTCAAGTGGTTGAAAATTGGGGAAACGGAAATGTGTGATGCAACTTACAAAGCAAAGTAATATAGGACCAGTAAAAATAAAAAAGTTTAAGCTGGCTTTAGCGAAATGTCAGATTGTTAAAGGAATTTTAAAGGCTCTATTTAAAAACTACGGTAACAATTAACACTTTTTTCCATCTGCAAAAACAAAAAAAAAAAAAAAAAATTGGAGATGCACAATAGCTGGACACCCTGTATATTTGGATAAAATCAGCAATGGAAATACAGTAGAATCTCGATTATGTCTTTTTAGGTTTCTGTACAAAGTACAAAAAGAAACCTTATATAATGGCTCTGTCTGTCTGTCTATCTGTCTGTCCATTGGTGTCTGTCCGTTGCTTGTTTCAATTCATAAACTACTATAGCTAGGATCATGGAATTCGACACACAGGTGCAACTCGTCATTTGAGACAACTGGACACATTTTGGATTTTTCACACTTAATATTTTCAAGATGGTGGCCAATATGGTGGGCGACTAAAAAAAGTTTTTAGTCACCATGACATGTTATATATCAATTTAAAGGTCTTGAAATGAAGAAAAAGAATATGCAATTATTAAAATTTCACACGTAATATTTTCAAGATGGCGGCCAATATGGCGGGCGACTAAAAAAGTTTTTAGTAACTATGACATGTTATACATCAATTTAAAGGTCTTGAAGTGCAGAAAAAGAATATGCAATTATTAAAATTTTCAAGACGGCGGCCAATATGGCGGGTGACTAAACATTGTTTTAGTTACCATAACATGTTATACATCAATTTAAAGGTCTTGAAGAGTAGAAAATGAATATTACTATTAAAATTAGTGTAATTATATTATACTTAATAATTTTAACTGTAATGTACAGAAACTGGCAATTATCGCCCCACGTACTTTTTTGAAGCACACCTTACTTGTTTTCATTTAACCTTCAGGCCAACTCCTACCCCACTTTCTTTGACTCAGTGCGCTCTCCCACTACCTCAACCCACCCAGCGTGTGAACATGAAGGCCCTGTTAATTATTACACTCAATAAAGTGCCTGAATGATACAAGATGTTTTTCACTCTTGGCTTGATTGAGTTTTTGTGCCCCTAATAAAAAATCAAAGTAACATGTCAATTTTTGGCCTAAAAATTTCTCACTTCTCGCTAACCGTCAATGCTCCAGTCTCGTGACTGAAGGTTAACAGAGACAACTGTACCCTGAAATACAAAGTTCTACTGTACTCTGATATACAAAGTTCTACTGTACTCTGAAATACAAAGTTCTACTGTACCCTGAAATACAAAGTTCTACTGTACTCTGATATACAAAGTTCTACTGTACTCTGAAATACAAAGTTCTACTGTACTCTGAAATACAAAGTTCTACTGTACCCTCAAATACAAAGTTCTACTGTACTCTGATATACAAAGTTCTACTGTACTCTGAAATACAAAGTTCTACTGTACTCTGAAATACAAAGTTCTACTGTACTCTGAAATACAAAGTTCTACTGTACTCTGATATACAAAGTTCTACTGTACTCTGAAATACAAAGTTCTACTGTACTCTGAAATACAAAGTTCTACTGTACCCTCAAATACAAAGTTCTACTGTACTCTGATATACAAAGTTCTACTGTACTCTGAAATACAAAGTTCTACTGTACTCTGAAATACAAAGTTCTACTGTACTCTGAAATACAAAGTTCTACTGTACCCTCAAATACAAAGTTCTACTGTACTCTGATATACAAAGTTCTACTGTACTCTGAAATACAAAGTTCTACTGTACTCTGAAATACAAAGTTCTACTGTACTCTGAAATACAAAGTTCTACTGTACTCTGAAATACAAAGTTCTACTGTACCCTGAAATACAAAGTTCTACTGTACTCTGATATACAAAGTTCTACTATACTCTGAAATACAAAGTTCTACTGTACTCTGAAATACAAAGTTCTACTGTACTCTGAAATACAAAGTTCAAACATTTTTAAAGAAATAATAAATAAATTTTAAAGTAATTACCCAAATTTAGCTGTTTCTGGTTCAAGTTCCAGGAGCTCCCTGATAGGTGATTTAGGCACTTTATTACTAAATAGCTCTGCAACATTTTACAAATTTATTAATTAAAACATTTTTAACAAATACGATTAATAAGGAATTAACGAAGCTCGATACGCTGCGAGCTCGATAAAAGTTAACGATAAAATTAACATGAAATGGTTTCTATTCAATAGAAAAATCCTGGTAATGACGGACTAACTTGAGAAGTTATGAATTTCATTAAGGCATTTAACTCTCCAATTTACCTCGATAGTGTTTAAATCTGTAACTACGCCATATATCCACATCAAACAAATCCAAACCCAAATAATACACATTTTAAATTATCAAGCTAACAGACCAGACATATCAATATTGCATATAGATGTTAATGTTTAAATGTTTTACCTATCTCCTTTTTCATCATTTGATAATAGACTTTCCAGACAGTATCAAGAGACATGTTGCTATCTAAGAATATAGCTCCTGCAATTGATTCAAACACATCCCCCAAGGCCTTCGGTACTTCTACATCTTCTGCTTCTTCGTCTACTAAGAAATACTAAGGAAAACGAACAACAAATTAATATTTATAATTAACTTCTTAATTGTATAGATTAGCAATTGTAATACTATAATTAAATAAATATTTTTAAAAAAATGATCAGCTTATTTTTAACTTTAATCAAATGTCCCTCAAGGGACCGTTATATGAGAAAAAATAAATATAATAAAATTAAAAAAAAAAAAATTTAAAAAAAAAAAAAAAAAAAAAAAAAAAAAAAAAAAAAAACCAGTATTAATGTTAAAGAATGGGTTAAGATTGCTATAGTAGGTATAAAAATCTCTCCTATGAGTTATACTTTTACTATAAGTTTGGATAGTCTCTAGATGAAGTCCTTACATGAAAGAAAAATAACCAATGGTGATATGATGAACTTGGGGAACGGGAAAATTTTAATTTTAGAGATCTTAAAAAGGTTGCAACAGGGCAGCCAAGTCTAGAATATTATAGGTAAGGAGTGTAGTCCTTAGACTAGTAAAGGCTAGAATTTCTATCTAGCGGTGCTTTCCCCACCAAGAATCTATCAGACAAAACCCTAGTGTAGTCACACAGAGTCCGATCCTACCTCTGGAGGTGTACAGTTCATACATATTATAACCAGAATCATACAAAATTTAACCACACCACCTCTTTTTTTTCACCGGAAACCCAAGCTGTTTATAACGAGTCTACCCGCGGAAGCCTACCCATCAAGTTAAAATCTAACCAATTAATATTTAATATTTTATTGTGTAGGCTTCCGCAGTTGGTATCATCAATAAGTTCTAGGTGTTCCGGTGGTGACTGTGTCATGTTCGATGTGTATTCCAATGTTTCCAATCCAATGCTGGAGGCATCTTCAGAGTTGAACATGTTCTGAGCAAGGGACAACGTGGACTAAAGATAATGTTCCGGAGCAGTGGTAATATGTCTTTATTTCTGGGTCTCAGACAGAAAGGTCATTCTGGGATGTTCACTGCTCCTGAACATTAGGGTGGGCCGAAAAAAAATTGATTTTGAATTTGAAAAAGTCCAACCTCGTAAAACTTGTGTATGCATAAGAAACTATCATACGTAAAATTTTGGCCCGATCGAATGACACTTAGGTGGTGCACTATCGCTTCAAAGCTTTAAAAAAACTATTTTTAAGAAATTTTTTATATTTTAATTTTTTTAAAATATTTTAGTTATTTTTATTCACTTATTAGCAACGATTTGCTCTTTGCTGACGTATTATTTGATTGCAGGAAAAAAAAATTAAAAAAGTTAATTATAGATTGAGATAAGTTGGTACATACATATGTATACCATTAAGTTATTCCAAAGATAATAGAGAAATTAGTGTTATGCAGGTCCTAATAATACCTTGGAATAACTCAATGGTACTCATATGTATTATGTATGTACCGACTTATCTCAATCTATAATTAACTTGTTTTAATTTTTTTTCTTCCTGCAATCAAATAATATGCCAGCAAAGAGCAAATAGGTGCTAATAAGTGAATAAAAATAACTAAAATATTTTTAAAAAATTAAAATATCAAACATTTCTTAAAAAGTGTTTTTTAAAGCTTTGAAGCGATAGTGCACCACCTAAGTGTCATTAGATCGGGCCAAAATTTTACGTATGATAGTTTCTAATGCATACACAAGTTTTACGAGGTTGGACTTTTTCACATTCAAAATTAATTTTTTTTCGGCCCACCCTACTGAACATCTTCTTTAGTCCACGTTGTCACTCAATCAGAACGACATGTACAACCCTGAAGAGGCCTCCAGCATATGAGGACCATTTTTAATACATTCACCAAATCCCCCTTACAAAAGCCAAGGTATATTTATGACTAATTAACACCTCACCGTCTCACTATAATAAAACTAGCACCATGAACCAGGTTATGAATATTTTTTATAATTACTGTATTTAAATTAATAATTTTTGTACATTATTAAATACATTCAACTGTAGGAGAGTAAATGTCCTTTGACACATGGTTTAATCAATCCAAATAGTTAATTTGGTGTTTTACACTAATTATTTAACTATTTTATGTTTTCTGACTGTTTTATTCATGGACTTGTTATATTAAATATTATAATTACAAAAAAGGAAACAATAACTAGAATATAAAGGTCCTTGTTAGAGATTATGGAGCCTAAAATATTTACCTCTTCATTGATGGCATGGCTATTCTCTTCTTGAATAGTAACAAAGCGTTGGATAACTTCACCTAAGGCAGGAGACAAATGCCTGAAGTACTTGTGCAGACCATGTCGAACAGCAAGTGAAGCAAAGATTGTATTATTGACTAGAGCTGAACGGAGATCTGTCAGCGCACCTGGACTATGAGCTCTCTGATCTTCGTACAAGTGTCTCGTGATTAAATAATCTGTAAGTATTTAAATTACATCAATATCATTTTATGTTAAAGTATAAACTGTAATTGGAATTCAGGGCTCGGTCATCTAAGGCTCACTATTGATCCTTAAGCCTAATCCACACCAGTAGACACGTGTCTATAGACGTCTGCTGAGACCGTCTATTGTCTAGCTCTAGCGTCCACACTTAAAGAAACGTTGCGCAACATGCCTAACGTTGCACCGTGTCTACCATTTAGAATGGAAAACCATAGACATGCGATTTTTGGTCTAGCAACGAGACTGTAGACGCCGTTTGTCAAGCCAATGTCTATAGACAAATCGCTAGACATTGTCTCTGAGACCAAAATCACACAACATTTCTACTAGAGTGGACAAGGCTTTAAGTATTACATTAGAGTGTATGAACTCCAGACAGGGTTTGTAAGCAGGGCCCAAATACGTGGATTACTTGCTGGGTTCAACCAAATGACTTGTCCTCCCCCTAGTTAGTATATTCAAGGAAACAAATCTAAACTATAAATTCTTTAATTAAAAAGTGAAAACGGCCAAGTTCTTCATACTGAAATTGAGTCGGGGTAAGTACACATTTAAATTCTAAAACGTTTTCTGACTTGGCAATAACATAGCACAACCAGTTCACTGTTATTTAAATTATATTTTCCCTATGGTTTATATTAAGATCCTATTTTTTTAAAAAAATAAAATGATATGTCTTATACACATTTGTATCCTCATGCTGCTTATTAGTCAAGTTAGATTTTTTTTTTTTTAATTTAAACATGTAAAGTAATTTTGGAAAGAAAATGTTAAGAGTTTGTGGGGACAGAGAATAGAAAGGAGAGGGGGGGGGGATAGAAAAACAACATCATTTACTTGTATAGATGGATTACACCTAGTAGAACTTACTCGTGCAGAGGGAGACTTGGCCGAACCTATGATCTCACAACTTTTTATTTACGAGAGACTTGGCTTAGTAATAGGCAATAATAATCATTATTTAGATTAAAAGAAGGGGTTTTAAATGCAAAGGCAAGGTATGAAACGGGGAGTGTGTTCAAATTGAACTAAACAATAATTTGATGTACATGTGCAGACAAACAGGAAGCATATGCTCACAATCTTCAAGCTCTGTACTCAATAAAGCTCAACCTTTTTTATCAATACTATTTTTATCAATTTATAGGAGGGTTTTTTTAGCCTTGGAGGGGCAAAGAACCAGATTTTTATTTTTGGAACAAAGTTCCTTATGGCACGTTCTGGAGCCCGGGAGTGAATCCGATCAACTTTTTTCTTATATTTAATATATATTTATAGTAAGTACAAATAATGATTTTCTTTTAATTTTGCCTTAGCTCTGCCAGGTACAAACAGTTCGTTACTTTTAATTTTGTCTCTTTTCTAACTCCACCATGTATAAGTAGTTAGCAATGTATACGTACCTAGCAGTGTGATTTTAAAATTTATATTTAATGAAAAATGTAAGGAACTTCGTTCCTACCGGGTATCCAGCGACACCACACGTATTTTTTTGTACATTTAGCTCTTAAATACAGTGTGTCCCAAGATAGAGTTATCCGAGAGGAAATATTTCCTTATTTTTGGGTTTTAAAAAAAAGTCATTCCTTATAAAAACTCCTGCTTGTTCTTAAACCTCTAAAAATGATATAATTTTCTTGATTTTGTGTACAGGGTGTACTGTTTTTTGAAAACTTTATAATATGACTAAGAGTAAACTACCCTTATTTTTGATGGTATTGAAAATAATTATTTAGAAAAGTGGTTCAAAATTGCAAAAAATGTATAAATATTAAAAATTAATTTATTTTATGAATTATTAAATTTAAAAGTGGGTAATAGCTTGGAAGAGTTAAAGGAAAGAATTAAACACTGCCAATATTCCCCTTAAGCAAGTTCAGAAGGCTTATAAAGAATTCATAAAAATATAATCGAAAAATGCGCAGAACTAGGTGGTAATACATTAGAATGATCATTTCTTAAAGCTGATCAATTCTTGCTTTTTTTTCGAAAACCCAAAAATAAGAACATTTTTCCTCTTGGTTACTCTATCTTGGGACACACTGTACATACAAAATTTCAAAATCAAAATTTTCTGAAGTGCCTTAGAATTTTGATGAATCAGTCAGTCAGTCAGTGTCAAAATAACAAAACTCTAAGCTCATACATCTTATGAACTAATTTGGGTAGGTGTGATTTTTTTTTTTTTTTTTTTTTTTTTTTTTTTTTTTTTTTTTTTTTTTTTTTTTTTTTTTTTTTTTTCTGGTTCAGTTTGTAATGAAATCTAAATTAAAATTAATTTTATACATCTAAGTATCCTTATTAGGATAATAGAGGAGGTCCAAAGTGTCTTGAGTTGCTTCCAGTAAAGGATAATATGGTTGTGCTCGATTTGCCGTGCCCTCAGATTTATTAAATGTGGCAACTTGTTGTTTGTTTTTAGACCAAATTACTCAAGAATAGAAAACTGCAAGAAACAATTTTTGAGATTAGTACTAAAAGAAAACATGCTGTCTGAATAAATCCCGCACCAAAGAAACACGGGATATTTTATGGGACTAAACTAACTTTAGTTTCAGGCAACACAAAGACCCTTCTACTTATTTTGTTTTTAAAAATAACCTACAGCTTGAATTGCCAAGAAAGGGCACCACCGAGGTTGAATCATCTGCCCATTATTCTACTGCAAACTTTCTTATACCCTTTGGTTATTAAGTCAGTCTAAAAATATTTTTTAGTTATCAATATATTAAATATGTACCAAGAACAGCATCTCCAAGGAACTCAAGGCGTTGGTAGCAATCAGTTATCCTATTAGTAGAGTAAGAAGCGTGGGTCATCGCCTGAAGAAGATAAGCCTTATCTCTGAAGATATAGCCAAGTTTCCTCTCCAGAGCATTAAATCCAGCTAATAAGCGTTCTAGCTCCCCTTCAGGATCTTGCACATGTCTCAGTAAAGGAGACTTAGGTGCTTCTAATACTCCCCAAAGCACCTGGTAAATATAGAAAACAAAATTACAAATGCATTTTAACTCTCCTGGTATAAAGTATAAATTAATTTCTAATTGAAAAAAACTTTATCATTAAAAAATAAAGCCGATCATTTTACTATCAACAAACACAAATTAAAATTCATCATCAGATAAGTGTCTCAGTAATTTAAACAATTAAAAAGCCAAACCTGATATCCACTTCTAATATCAGTGGAACCTATAGGCCTCTCAGAAATAGTTTCAAGTTCTATCCTCTTCTTCGGGAGTACTTTGATACCAAGCCAAGACATGAAGATAAGAGCACCTCTAGGACCACAATCTATCAGGTAAGCACCTAGAATATAAAAAAAAAGACAACAAAGTATTACTACAAATATTTTAAATCAACAATTAAGAAGTCTATCTTTTCTACATTGAATGTTTTATGCTTCCCAAATATTGTAAGGCCCTTAACCCTTCAGTGATCACATGGGGTTATAATTTTGTATCCCAATCTTCGCAAAAATGACTATGATGACTAACTGATAAGAATTAGAGTTTTAATGGCCTATGCAGGGGCGGGAAAATGCGGTAAAAGTACAGGTTTCTATGAATCTTTGTACTCCACAATGAAGTTCACAAAGTCAAAATATCATTCTAAGGTTACCAATCATCATCTAACAGAATTGCTGTGGATACAGGGCCGGATATAGCTACCGCCAGCCCCCGCGGTGCAGGGGGGCCCAGTCAGAGATGTTGAAAAAGGGGTTTTTTACAATAAAAAAGGCAAGAATTTATATTGTGATCAGTGGCGTAGCTATGGGCCAGAATTGCGGGTACGACCTCGGTGCCAGGGGGCCCACAAATAAAAAAAACATGAAACTACTATCTTTGTACCGCAATGTCGATGGGGGCCCCTTTAGAGTATAATTAAATCTAAACTGGAATTATACTCATATACCTTTGTCAGGGGGCCCCATTCAGTGCTAAACGCAAATGTTTCAATTATAATTTTTTTGGCGAGGGGCCCACTGCCCTAGGTACGCCACTGATTGTAATAATCTTAAATTTTTTCCTAACGTGTCATGAGTACGAACGGAAGTTTGATTTTTGGAACGAAGTTCCTTATGACCTTATGAGCCCGGGAGTGAATCCGAAAAAAACGACCAAAATCACCGTCACAAAATCACCGTCACGCAAAATCCGTCACGAAATCTACAGATGACGATAACTTGAGAAAATGCTCTCCGAGTTAGATGAAATTTGGAACACATGTTCATTTTACCAATGCCCACGCAGAGTTCGTCGGAAAACGTTATCCGCCCAAGCGTTCACATGCACGTTCTCTCACATGCGTTCACGTTCTCTCGTAAACGTAAGGTTTAAAAGACGGGAAAATATGTTATTAAGGAAGCCTGTTACTTGACTTGTTTTGGTTATTTTTGTAATATATGTCAAAAATGTCACTTTGTTTTGTAAATAAATAAAATATAAGTAATCATGTAACATTTCACCCTGATACAAGCAAAAGCTGTAGAGTAGGGAAGAGATATATTTTATAATATTTTAAATTAATTGGCTGGGTAGGTAGAAAACAGTCCTATTTCAATCCAAACTCCTTTAACAAACATACTCTTTCACTATAAACTCATCATGATCAACTTTTTTCTTATATTTATTATATATTTATAGTAAGACGCTTGCTTTAATTATACAAATAATGATTTTCTTTTAATTTTGCCTTAACTCTGCCAGGTACAAACAGTTCGTTACTTTTAATTTTGTCTCTTTTCTAACTCCGCCATGTATAAGTAGTTAGCAATGTATACGTACTTAGCAGTGTGATTTTAAAATTTATATTTAATGAAAAATGTAAGGAAGTTAGTTTCTACCGGGTGTCCCACGACACCACACGTATATTTTTTGTTTCATTTAGTTACTTAGATTTTTGTGATGTTTTCACCTTATTCAATATGGTCAATGCTAATTTAAACGAGAGAAACTGACTGACAAATCATATTAACTGATATTAATAAATTTTACATTTTTTACTTGTAATGCAATTTTTAAGCTTTCCAGCTAAAAAACAACTTAATTATTTGTGTTTTTTAGCCCACCTTAGTTAAACTCAAAATTCGTCCCCGCGCCAAACCTCTTTTCCTGTACTTTTCTTTTTGCACTTAAATTTTAAAAAATGCTCCGGGGGAGGACCCCCCCGGGCCCCCAGCCGTTGTTTGTTCAAAGGGGTCCAGATGCTAACTTGCCCTGGGGCCTGGAAATCCTCTCAGCGGCCCTGATATATAATACATATATCTGGTCATTATACATAATAACTAAATCAGCTCTTTTTTTTTACCTAAACGATAAAATAGGTATCTACGAAAAGGACTAACGATAGAAATAAGACCCCATTTTCGGATAAGCTTGAAAAAAATTGTATTTGAAATATTGCAAAAGTTAATATGAAAGGGGTGTAGTTATAGGACCCCCAGTATAATATTGTTGTTGTTGTGAGAAGGTTAATTGCATTATTATTTATTTGAGAGATATTCGCAGTATATTACCCTTCATTTCCATACTATGCTTATTATTCTTATTTAGGTCTTTAGGGCATTAATAACTCCAAAGTCAATCCGTTTTTGGCTATATTTCACCTCCTTTGAGGCATCTTCAGGCCTAAAAGATTTTTTAAAATTTTATTTCTTATATCTACATTAACTTTTAACTTACATATTTATATGACATGTTGACACAACTTTTAAACAAAACGTAACACTTTTATTAATAAACAGGTCAAGTGTGTGCTAGTCAGCACACAGCGAGGGTCCGTAGGCCACACTATATAATATAGTGTTTAACTGTAAATTGTATAAATAGTGTTTTTTTAAAATGCTAAAAAGCTTCCTTTGAACCATTCTAAGGGTCTGATATTCTCAAAACACACTCTGATAAAGTATTTTTTTGCCACTGAACCGGACTACAACCATATAAATACATCGAAAAGACCATAATTATAAAAAAACGTATTTTGTCAATAAAAAATAAAATAACATTTTTTTTTGAAATTTCCAAAAAGTGGTATCTTTACTTTTGGTCGAAGAATGTTCAGGAATTTTTTCAGATTTTTGCACTTCACATAAGCGAGATAGAAGGGGGGGACACGTTTCAAACCCGCTTCAAACTCGCCTATGCCCGCCCTATCAAAGTTATAACCAAAGAATTATATATTTTTGTAATCAGCTCAACGTACCCTTTCATATAATACCCCTCACGGTGTCGAAAAAAAATAAAAAAGTTTTAACCCTTAAGTTTTTTTAATAATAAAAAATAAATATGTGGGCAGGTACAAGACACATACATGCCAAATTTCAAAGTGATCGGACGAAAGGTGTAGCCGTGAGAGCACGTGAGAGGACGGACGGACAGACACACGCAGGAAAATATAAGGGTCCTTGGTTTTGCCTAAAGACCCTAAAAAATACGTGTGGCGTCGCAGGACACCCGTTAGGAACGAAGCTCCTTACGCTTTTCAGTAAATATACAAATTATAAAATCACTCTACTAAGTATACGATGCTAACTACTGATACATGGCGCAGTTAGAAAAGAGACAAAATTAGAAATAATTAATTGTTTGTACCTAGCGGAGTTAAGACAAAATTAAGAGAAAAACATTGTTTGTATCATTGAAGCGAGTGCCTTGCAATAAATACTTATGTATTGAATATTGAGAAAAAAATGAATCATGATGAGTTGATACAGTTAAAAAGGAAGGTGGTAGTAGGTGGGAAACAGGGCTATTTTCCCCTACCCGGCCTACTAATTTAAAATATTATAAAATATATCTCTTCCCTATTCAAAAACGTCTGCTTGTATCAGGTTGAAATTTTACATGCCTGTTCAATTTTACTTTACTTTGTGTATGACGTGTTATAAAAATCGTTACGTTAGAACATAAGATATCGGTTAAAACGTAGTTTTCTCTAGTTTAAACGGTTTAGGTCCGCTTTATAAATTTAGCGATCATTAACACTTCATAGCAGTATCGGTGTTGATTTAACTAAAAAGAATTAATTTAAAAAAGTTGTATGTCTCATTGAATAGAACAAGTTCATTTTTCCGTCCAAAAATTTTTATTTTACATTTGAACGTTTACGCGAGCGTTGCTAAAATAAACATTTCTTCCACATCGGTCAACTTTGGTGAGGTAGTTCAAAAGCGAATTTGAGATGAAGAATGAATGCGGTGCGTGTAAAATTAGGTTGTAGTGTGTAGTTTTCAACTTTCTTTGACCATCACGAGACTCACCTATAGTGTAGGACTCAGGACTCCCATTCTACACTAACCAGTAAACTCCCTACCCCCCTTCCCTTCCAAATAGGACCTGGCCTGGGTAGGTTGGGGGCCCATTGGAGTTTTTCGCGGGGGGCCCGAAAATTGAAAATCCGGCCCTGTGTGGATATATTTAAAAAAAATACACTATATTTCCACGATTTGACCAAAGTTCTTCGCCCAACGTATATTTTATTTTAATTATTAAAATTTTAAACTAATTATTTGCATTGTCTCTCTCTTAATTGTATTACCTTTCATGTGTACTTAACATAGCACTTAAGACATGTCTAGAACATGTAAATACATTAATTAAATTAAATTTTAATTTGTGTATTTAATAATACCATGTAATTATGGTGATAATACATGAAAAACTGGAATGCGGCTCTCATACTAGCCCACCCTACTTATTTTTACTTTATTTTGAAACTTATATTTTTCAATTTTATTTTTTCTGTAGTACTGAGGTTATTATTGTTATTTTTATGATTATTTCTTTTATTGTTAAAAAAAGAGCACGATGTTTAGTTTAATGTTAGATAGCATTATAATGTTAACCCCCTTTGTATAAAGAATTATCTTTATACAAAATATTTTTTCATTCATTCATTCACTTTTAGTAAAGAATTATACTTGTAAGAATGTTAACTAAGTTTGCAATACCAATAATACAATATATTTAGTAAGGAACAATATTATTATTTTATCTTAAATATCTAATTAAGGACTGATTTTATTAGGGTTTGTGGTTCTCCTAACTATAAAAATGATTCATGTAATGAATTCGGAGCCGTAAAAAAAATTTGAAATATCACAGAATAAATATTCATAACTTAACAATAACTAGACACTCCTAGTGACCCTCACTAATTTCATATAATTTCAAATAATTGAAATTTTACAATATTAATCTAAGTATTGAAATACTTTAGCACATGATTTGGTCAGACATTTCAGTTTCTCTAATGGATGGATCTTATGGTGAAGTTTAGTCTCATATTGTTTCAGGTCAGGTTGGAGGTAGAACTCGCAGGGAAAGTGTCTAACATTATACCATCAGATTGGGACTGGGACACAGGCAGCTGGATGAGGTGGTTTGGTCACATTAACCATATGGGAGCAGAAACATACCCGACAAACTAGAGGACAGCGGAGATCAACTTGGCTGGACAATCTCCAGGTCAATTTCCAAGAAAAGCGATATCCTGGGATGGCGCGCAGAAAATAATAAGTTTAGATGGATCAGTCTGGAGATGCCATTGACACCCCTCTATATCCCCAAAAAGTATAAGAGGATCCAACTAAGCTGCTTCGATACACCTTCATAACGCTCACACCCACCCCAAGATTCTATTAGCAGAGGAACGATCACTGGAAGTCACATTTTTGAAGACACCTTTAACTTTGAGTGTTCTACTTTTAGGAATGGAAGTTTGTATGTAAGTTTACAGTACGCACGTTACAAGTTGTAACTTTTGACACTCAGACTGGCCAACCTATATGAGAAAAAAATAAATAAATAAATAAAGCCACTAGGCAAGTGGGAGGGGTGGAGTCAGTGACATTTTTGTATGCCATTTGGCTTGACCTTCTAAAATTCAAAATCCTGACCTCTCATTGGCTCCCCACCCCAAATGTTCAGAGTTTCCCATGTCAACTACAACTCATAATGAGCAAACTGTAATTTACAAATTAATACATTAATAACAAAAAAAGTTTACCAATGAGGGCTTCAACACAATCAGCAATGCTCTTATCAGGTATTGAATGTTGAGTGACCAAGTTATAGGGAAGTGTGAGGGCAGTAGGATCAGAATCTAACAAAGCCTGTTCAGCATCCCTCGGCACAAGGTAACAAGGAGGCAACCAGTTATCATGAGGTTCAAATTTAGTCGCGATCATACTTTCCCCGAATACTTTTCTCCTACCCAACTTGTACAGGTTCAGATTGCTCACCTACAAAAAGATAAATCAAGATTTAACATATCAGCAAAAGATTTTCAAAGTTAAAAAACAGAAACATCAAGGTTAACTTTCATTTATGAACCTGTTTAGATCGCAGATGAGACAGTTTGCCTTCGTGTATGTTCTCATGAGAACAATACAAGTAGGTTGTAATAGCATATTTAAGGAAGGAATCGCCTATGGTTTCAAGTCGCTCCAGATTAATACCGTCGTTTGCATTAGACATAGTAAGAGCTTGAAGTATCAGAGCAGGGCTCGGTCCTGGATGTCCATCGAGTATTGGTTGCTCGTCAAAACTAAATTTCAACTGCTCCTCTGAAAAATCAACAATTAAATAAAGATTAAATGAAGATATTTTTTTCACATTTACTAAAAGTAACGGAAGCAATGTGATCATTCTAAAGAACAAATTTGTTGTTATCGCCAAATTATAAATTACCTCGACTGAAACGCATGCATTTCAGACAAAAAAGAAAACTTTTGGGTATTTCGGTCCATGGAGAATTTTGTTAACCCCATAATTAGAAAACTTGTGCAATTTTGATGGCACATATACTTTTTACCTATTAAAACTTACATTCAGGAGTTTAGGCTTTTCTATGACAGCACAGACAACAGACCCACATTTTTTTTCTTTACTCGGGACGAACCATTAATGAACTGTCAAATAAGTTAAAAACTGTCGAAATTTCAAAATAAAAAAATCGGGTACAGGGTATCAAAGAACTTTTCCCACTATAGTGGCCTCTCCTGCTGCTGCGCAACAGGAGAAAGCAGCATTGGGCGTGGTCATTACTTGGATGGGTGACCGTTTTGAACTAACTGATTTTTAATATTGACATTTTTCAAAAAAAAAAAAAAAAAAAAAAATTAGACATTATTTTTTATTTATTTTATTTAATCCTTTGAATGTTGGAGGAACTATAACAGATGTAAACTAACTTTGACATTTAACAGAAGTATTGCACTAATTAATAATTATTCAATTTTTTAAAGTTTTTGGTAGTATTCATACTACGGAAAGTTTAATTTTTTTAATTTAAACCAAATTATAATTATTATTAAACTGGGAGACAGACAGAGAAAAATAGACTCCAGCGCCGGGACTTGAACCACGGGCCTCTACATGTAGAGGTCCGTCTCCCAGTGTAATAATAATTATAATTTGATTTAAATTAATAATTATGTTCATTTATAACTTTAAAATTACCTACATAATTTATAAAATTTCATAGTTTTTTTTTTATATTTGTTCCTTATTTTTTACCGGTTCCAATGATATGCTATATTTATGTCAAAAAACGTATTTATACTTTCGGTATTATTAACCGTCAAAGTTTCACAATTCAAAACAATAACTTCAAAATGGTGGCCAATATCAAAATTATATTTGGTGGATTTGTTTGTCGGCACTTCTTTAGATTGCTACACCCCTTTTAAAGAAAATAGGAGTAACAATCTAAAGAAGGTGCACGGAATGTTCATCTTTACTCTGTTACTCCCCTTATAAAAACAGAAGAGTGATATTCCTTTGTCCCAAAGTGCATTGTACTAAACATCACTTTGTCTTAATAGTTATTTTGTTAATGTCATCTACATTCTAAAAAAAAAACAGAGGGGAGTAACAATCTAAAGAAGTACTTGTTATTCATAGAGAGAGGTAGATTTGTGCCAAATTTCAACTCGTTTAGACCACTTTTCGATTTTTTTTTAATATTTTTGCTGACTCAGCAAACTGGGTTCAAGATGGTGGAAAATGTTGATTTTCCGGGCGGCACAACTAGAAGTAAGGACTGATTTTTCTGCTAAGTTTCAACTCTCTAGGTTAAATACACTGGGCGCTACAATGATAACACACATACAGACGTCATGCTGAAAACCACTCAGGAGGTCTTAAAAACACCAAAAACGGATAATTCAGTTGAAATATTAGAAACAAACGTTGGGTGAAAACATAACTTTTCTTATAGTCCAGGAGATAGCATGCAAAAAAGTGTCTGACTAACATCAAGCTAGAATTTTGTGTACAAGTCAATCTTTTAGCGCCTTTTAAGAATATGTGGTCGGCTAAGTTCATCTGCGGGACATAGCTTGGCAATAGGCGTTTGAAAAAATCAAACCGATGGAGAGCGGCCATGTCTCACCAATTATGGTGGACAATGTGATTTTCATGATCCTGAGTACAGAATTAGTTAGTAGACCGAAAATCAAGTTGATGTTAGTTTGTCCCTTGACAAGTGATCACGTTGATTTTTAGTAATATTTGAATAACTAAACTATCAAGTGTGAAAATAACCTCGACTTGATTTTTGGTCTACTAACTAATTCTGTACTCATGATCATGAAAATCACATTGTCCACCATAATTGGTGAGACATGGCCGCTCTCCATCGGTTTGATTTTTTCAAACGCCTATTGCCAAGCTATGTCCCGCAGATGAACTTAGCCGACCACATATTCTTAAAAGGCGCTAAAAGATTGACTTGTATACAAAATTCTAGCTTGATGTTAGTCAGACACTTTTTTGCACGCTATCTCGTGGACTATTACCATAGGTGAGGAAAAAAAAGGTAAAAATCTGTGACATTACAACATTATTATGGATGCAAAATATTTTGAGTGCCATCTCGTTCTATTCTTTCCAAAAAGTTTTTTTTTTAAATTTTTCCCTTAAATTATAAAGAAAGAAAATAAAGCTAATAAAACATCAACTAACCATTTTCTCCATCTCTAATGACATCATCTAAGTATGCACTTTCCATAGTAGAATCTAGGCTGGGATTTCCATTGACAATTTTCCCATTAGGTATCTCACAGTCTTGAGGAAAGCCATAACTATTGATCTCATGAGGTAAATCTTTCTTATCTTGATCTGAAGATTTGCTTTCATCTCGGTTAACTGAGAATTCAACATCTTTCTTTATTAGCATGTTATTGTTGAGAATTTTTTCAACATTCTTTTGCGTTGCTTCTTCAAATTTGATCACTTCATCGGAAATTTCCTCCTGGAAAAATAAAATAGAACAATAAGGAATAATGAACTCATCAATTTTGCTCTTTTATTTTATTTTTTTATTATTTTTTAATTTAATTTAGATTTGTTATATTGCTCTTTAGAATTCAGCAAACCTCAGTAGAAACACAACTACAAATAGGTACAGTGAATCCCAAGGTAGAAACAAACTGAAAAATACTGAAGAGGGCATACATTTTTATTTTCAGATTTTCGAAAAAAAAGTCATTATTTTTTTTCAGAAATTGTAAAATACTTACAAATTAAATAATTAGTTAATATGAGGTACTTTATTAGATTTTTTTTTTTTTTTTTTTTTTAGAATATAAATGATTTTGACTAAATGACTATTAATGTTTAGTCCAATTTACTTTGAGGCAAAGGAATATCAAACTTCTGTTTTTATAAGGGGAGTAACAGTCAAAAGAACAACATTCCATACACCTTATTTAGATTGTTACTCCCCACCGATTTTTTTTTATTTATTTTAGAATATAAATGATTTTGACTAAATGACTATTAATGTTTAGTCCAATTTACTTTGAGGCAAAGGAATATCAAACTTCTGTTTTTATAAGAGGAGTAACAGTCAAAAGAAGAACATTCCATACACCTTATTTAGATTGTTACTCCCCACCGATTTTTTTTTTTTTTACAAGGAAAGTAACAATCTAAAGAAGTGCCACAGAAGAAAAGGTAAGTTTTTTTGTATAGAATAGCAAGTAATTAATACTTGTAATAGTATATCATACTAATTCACTAAGCTTATTACAATTATTAGACAAACCATCCAAATTTCATAATAATCAGTTAAGTACTTTTGAAGATATAGAGGTAAATAAATGTACGTTTGTGCACATGTGGAAGATAAAATAATGGGCGCAGAAGGTTGAAACTTATATGGGATCAACAATGGGCTAATTAAGACCTGCCATCCAAATTTAATTAAAATCGGATGAGTTGTTATTAAGATATGTTGGTTCGAAAAAATGCGGTAATCGGCATTTTTATCTTTTTCCAACTACAGTATCTCGAAAACGGTTTGTCTCACTTCAAAGATTTTAAAATCCTGTGCTCTCATTGGCTTCCTGTCCTGTCAACACTCTAAATCTCATTTGGCACAGACTGTAATTACAAGTAGAGCCCTGCACAGACAGCGGGATGAAGGCTAACACCTTCTTAGACACATTTTACCCTTCGTAATGAAAGCATTATTTAAATAATGCAGGCAGAAACACACAAAAAAAATCAGTCCGAGACAACTCAGACAAACTTTCTCATATACGAGGTCATAATTATTTGGCCTAGTGTTTTCCTTTTATTAGTTTTCGTATGTTCATTTAATTATTATTGAACATTTCATCAAAATTTATCATAAAAATAACATCTCCTAGGCGGGGAATCGAACCCAGGCTCTCTCTGTCCGCGTTTTAAGCTTATTTCTCAGGAACTAGATTTTTCCCGGGAAAAAGGCTTATATCGTTAGATTCGTAATTAAATGGGCTACATTATAGAATTTTTTAATCATCGCAACCGTTTTCGAGAAATATTTTTTTCATGTTTTTTCAGAGTTTTTGGAGGGTAGCGCCCCCAAATTTGGAGATTTTCACATTTCGCCCTGAGGTATGATTTTTCTGAACATGTATGCCAAATTTCGTCCAAATCGGCCAAGTAGTTTAGGCTCCAGGCGTCTGCACAGACAGACGACAGACAGACATTTTTTAAAAACAACTTTTTTGGACTCTGGGGACCTCAAAACGTGTAAATCCATCAAAATCTCAAAATCGAATTTCCGCGCCATCACAATACTTTCTCTTAATATGAGAAAGTAATAAAAAGAATTAATAATAACAATAATTACTATCTAAAACACAGAACTGTTAGATGAACAGCAACTTGTAACTTGAATAAAAACGAAATGGTAGCAGTAAATAATTTAGCAACTAGCTTCGATACCAACCTAATATTCTAATAAAAATTTAAAGATCATTCTCCTTGAAAATATTCTTTAAGAGCAATACTATTTAAGAGGTTACTATACGTAGAAGGCAGGAGGGCCTTTGAGGGCAACATTAAAATAAAAATAGTAAGGTGATTTGGAAAGAGGAAGAAATAGGTAACTACTTCACAGCTTCAATGACTGTATTTCGCCTCCTGCTATGACGCATATTCTTGTCTATAATTGAACAATACAAAAAGAATAATGTAAATAGCGTGCTGAAATAATCCTAATGAGTTACTTAATTAAAGCTAAAGTTAAGTTAAGTTTTATTAGTTACATTATTAATTTTTTTTTTTTATTTAGTCGTGGACCTGTGAAGTAGTAACCTATGTCTTTCTCTTTCTTGTCCATATCACCTTACTATAATATAAATGTGAGGAACAAAAATACATTTAATAATAATTATTAAAGTTGCTTTATTTGATTACATGTAGACATGTACTGTAGCAAGTCGTATTATGATTTATTAAATTATCTACCTATAATGGCAAAATATCAGTAGGTAATTGTTTTCATTCACGTATAATACCCACTCCTATTTCGCTACATTTCAGAAAAAAAGAGGTAAAAATTGAACATATAATATGCGAGTTTTTAAGGTAGATACTTAATGAGGGAACATCTCTAAGAAGGTAGACACGACTAAATCTATATAGAAAATAGTCATATACACTTAATACAGAAATTTAGACCCTATTTACCTGTAATTGTAAAATCACACTGTGAGGAGACCAGTCCCAAACAGGGTCACTAAATTGCTGGGAAGTTAAAGTACTGCTGGCATCAGTAAGAGCAAGTTGACTGATAGTCGGCTCCTGTAATGCATCTTTTTCAGCATCTTCAGCTTCTGCCAGATAGTCTGACTTGTAAGTAACTTTGAACGTTTGAGCATCATAAGAACTCTCGGATGAATCTGAACCGTATTCCCAACTACTTCCAGAATCGTCAGAATCTTCCCCTACAGAAGAGAGCAAATATATTAGTAAATCAACAGCTGAAATTAAATATTACTATACTTCTATCTAAAATTACGATACTTTTATTACAATGAAAACCATACAAATAAAACAAAGAAATAATACCTTCAGAACAGTAATAGGTCTGAGATGCACCATGATCCCATGATCGTCCTTTTCCAATTCCCTAGAACAAAAATAAAATTAATATTAACATAGTTTTGCAATTATTAAAAAAGTGGAAATTTCCACGTTTAATAAATTAATTAATGGTAATCAATAAAAAAAGATTCAAATCATGAATGTAATTATTTAAGATGAAGACACCTCCAAGGGGAATCTGGTTTTAACAATTTACATTCAATTTACAGGTAAAACTCCAGTGTCTCCAGCTCCAGACACGTATCTTCCTTAGCTCCTCGACAAAGCCTCTGGAGTCATCTCTATCCTGTGCTCATTGTCTCCAGCTCCAGACACGAATCCTTCTTAGCTCCTCAACAAAGCCTCTGGAGTCATCTCTATCCTGTGCTCATTGATTCCAGCTCCAGACACGTATCTTCCTTAGCTCCTCAACAAAGCCTTTGGAGTCATCTCTATCCTGTGCTCATTGTCTCCAGCTCCAGACACGAATCCTTCTTAGCTCCTCAACAAAGCCTCTGCAGTCATCTCTATCCTGTGCTCATTGTCTCCAGCTCCAGACACGAATCCTTCTTAGCTCCTCAACAAAGCCTCTGCAGTCATCTCTATCCTGTGCTCACTGTCTCCAGCTCCAGACACGAATCCTTCTTAGCTCCTCAACAAAGCCTCTGCAGTCATCTCTATCCTGTGCTCATTGTCTCCAGCTCCAGACACGAATCCTTCTTAGCTCCTCAACAAAGCCTCTGCAGTCATCTCTATCCTGTGCTCATTGTCTCCAGCTCCAGACACGAATCCTCCTTGGCTCCTCAACAAAGCCTCTGCAGTCATCTCTATCCTGTGCTCATTGTCTCCAGCTCCAGACACGAATCCTTCTTAGCTCCTCAACAAAGCCTCTGCAGTCATCTCTATCCTGTGCTCACTGTCTCCAGCTCCAGACACGAATCCTCCTTAGCTCCTCAACAAAGCCTCTGCAGTCATCTCTATCCTGTGCTCATTGTCTCCAGCTCCAGACACGAATCCTTCTTAGCTCCTCAACAAAGCCTCTGCAGTCATCTCTATCCTGTGCTCACTGTCTCCAGCTCCAGACACGAATCCTCCTTAGCTCCTCAACAAAGCCTCTGCAGTCATCTCTATCCTGTGCTCATTGTCTCCAGCTCCAGACACGAATCCTTCTTAGCTCCTCAACAAAGCCTCTGCAGTCATCTCTATCCTGTGCTCACTGTCTCCAGCTCCAGACACGAATCCTCCTTAGCTCCTCAACAAAGCCTCTGCAGTCATCTCTATCCTGTGCTCATTGTCTCCAGCTCCAGACACGAATCCTTCTTAGCTCCTCAACAAAGCCTCTGCAGTCATCTCTATCCTGTGCTCATTGTCTCCAGCTCCAGACACGTATCTTCCTTAGCTCCTCAACAAAGCCTTTGGAGTCATCTCTATCCTGTGCTCATTGTCTCCAGCTCCAGACACGAATCCTTCTTAGCTCCTCAACAAAGCCTCTGCAGTCATCTCTATCCTGTGCTCATTGTCTCCAGCTCCAGACACGAATCCTTCTTAGCTCCTCAACAAAGCCTCTGCAGTCATCTCTATCCTGTGCTCACTGTCTCCAGCTCCAGACACGAATCCTTCTTAGCTCCTCAACAAAGCCTCTGCAGTCATCTCTATCCTGTGCTCATTGTCTCCAGCTCCAGACACGAATCCTTCTTAGCTCCTCAACAAAGCCTCTGCAGTCATCTCTATCCTGTGCTCATTGTCTCCAGATCCAGACACGAATCCTCCTTGGCTCCTCAACAAAGCCTCTGCAGTCATCTCTATCCTGTGCTCATTGTCTCCAGCTCCAGACACGAATCCTTCTTAGCTCCTCAACAAAGCCTCTGCAGTCATCTCTATCCTGTGCTCACTGTCTCCAGCTCCAGACACGAATCCTCCTTAGCTCCTCAACAAAGCCTCTGCAGTCATCTCTATCCTGTGCTCATTGTCTCCAGCTCCAGACACGAATCCTTCTTAGCTCCTCAACAAAGCCTCTGCAGTCATCTCTATCCTGTGCTCACTGTCTCCAGCTCCAGACACGAATCCTCCTTAGCTCCTCAACAAAGCCTCTGCAGTCATCTCTATCCTGTGCTCATTGTCTCCAGCTCCAGACACGAATCCTTCTTAGCTCCTCAACAAAGCCTCTGCAGTCATCTCTATCCTGTGCTCACTGTCTCCAGCTCCAGACACGAATCCTCCTTAGCTCCTCAACAAAGCCTCTGCAGTCATCTCTATCCTGTGCTCATTGTCTCCAGCTCCAGACACGTATCTTCCTTAGCTCCTCAACAAAGCCTTTGGAGTCATCTCTATCCTGTGCTCATTGTCTCCAGCTCCAGACACGAATCCTTCTTAGCTCCTCAACAAAGCCTCTGCAGTCATCTCTATCCTGTGCTCATTGTCTCCAGCTCCAGACACGAATCCTTCTTAGCTCCTCAACAAAGCCTCTGCAGTCATCTCTATCCTGTGCTCATTGTCTCCAGCTCCAGACACGAATCCTTCTTAGCTCCTCAACAAAGCCTCTGCAGTCATCTCTATCCTGTGCTCACTGTCTCCAGCTCCAGACACGAATCCTTCTTAGCTCCTCAACAAAGCCTCTGCAGTCATCTCTATCCTGTGCTCACTGTCTCCAGCTCCAGACACGAATCCTCCTTAGCTCCTCAACAAAGCCTCTGCAGTCATCTCTATCCTGTGCTCATTGTCTCCAGCTCCAGACACGAATCCTTCTTAGCTCCTCAACAAAGCCTCTGCAGTCATCTCTATCCTGTGCTCATTGTCTCCAGCTCCAGACACGAATCCTTCTTAGCTCCTCAACAAAGCCTCTGCAGTCATCTTGTGCTGATCATCTTCAACAACAGATACTAATCCACCTCAGCTCCTCAACCATATTATCCTGAAATCTCAGTGTAGCTCTGTCTTTGCTCTTCTTCCTCCTGGATGTCCGTTACATTTTTTTCGGTCTTCGTCCTCATATTCAAGATGTTTTAATGTCAGATAAAATGTTTGTCCTTCCATATTATAGTTTTTTTTGGTTCTCTGTTAATCTAATTCTAGTGTAATTACCTTCATTTACAGGTCCTAATCTTTCTCAATATTTCCTTTCCCATTTCTTTGTGGCTATAAGTGGCTATTAAAATCCAGGTTTCTGACCCATAAGTCACTAGAGGCTTGAACACAGTTTGCTCTATAGTTAATTTATTAATACTTTTGGATTTGAATATTTTACGAAGGCCAAAGTAATGACAGACTGGTACTAAGAGATAAATTAATTAAGAATTAATCACCTTTAATTAAACCTTACAGACACATTGGAATTTAAAAAAGAAAAAGAAAATCAGAACCACCTTAATATGTTAAAAAATAATACATTAAAACATATACTTAAAGTTGACAACAAAGAAAAAAAAATTAAATAACTCACCAAGATATCATCAGAGAAATCCATTCCATTTTCCAGCACCATATCATTAGACCACATTCCAATTTCACCCACCCAACCTTCTTCTCCATTCTCTTCATCATCCTCATCACATTCATCTTTTTCGCTTTTAACAATTTCCTTATCTTTCTCTTTATTTGGGGGATCTTTTTCTTCAGATTCAGTTGAACCAGTGTCAGGTAATGCAGGCAAATCTCTAATTATGATAGCTTTATCTTCTAGGTCATCAGTTCCCACTTCATTAGCTGCTGCAGCCTCTCTAGACTTCTTTAAAACATCAGCTAAGTTCCAACCAAAATCAAGTGCTGGCCAGGTAAAATCTAAAAAAAAAAAAAAAAAAAAAAAAACTTATTCAGAGTAATGGGGTAATGTGAGGTGGGGTTTACTTTCTGAGGAAAAAGGATGTTCACTGAAACACCAGTGCCACCAGCTCTAGTCGTTTCCCGAAAATGATAAAAAATATCCAACCATCTAGACTTTAATCACTATAAACAAAATATTGAAAAAATACACGGAAAATGTTTAATTCATTGGTATTATGTGGGCATGTTTGAAGCTGTTTTCCAAGATAACACCAAGGGGTTGATAACATTAACCGTGATTACAATAAGCCACCTCCACTGTAGTAACGTATTGAAAAAATCAAAAAACAACTACTTGGAACACAAACAGGATAGTTAAAAGGGTTTTAAAACATTTAATTTTTTTTTAAAAATGGAGATTTTTATAAAAAAAAAAATGAGCCCCAGGATGCTGAAATTACCAATTTGGGTCCTCTTCAGAAGACTATCATCATTATTATATTAACACTTCTATGTACAAGAGAGATTACATTCCTTAGTCAAAATAATTTTTTAAAAGGATCATCACTATTCTGAATTTAGGAGTGACCCCTTTGTCTTAATAGATAAATTAGACTAAGGTCCGATTCACATGGGGATACACAAATATCCTCAAAACTAGAAGACTCAGCATGTGTAATTAGGTAGCACTACTCAGACGGGGATACTCTAGTACCGGTGACTTAGAGACACTGCAACTCGGAAACCAGTCGACTGCTGGTCTCCTAGTCTCCCAGTCTCCCAGTCTCTGTTTCCTACCAAATGTGGCTTGTTTAACTTGGTGTCGCAATGAGTGAACAGGGGTTTAATTTAAAATTTGTGGGGGAAGTGGAGAAGTTTCTCGTGCTTTATAGTTACTAGCTTAAAGAAATTTTTAATTTGATTCCTGCAATTCTGTTGCAGCAACAAATAATCTACAATTAATGTTTTTTTCTATGAAAGGATGCCCCCAAAACGATCTCACTTTTCTCCTTCTTTACTGGAAGTAATTGTAATACTGGATATTGATATCCTCGTCACTACTATATAATCAATAGATATTGTTTGGGGAGGTGGATAGTGATGAAGAGAATTGTGTATTTACTTGGATTATTGACTGTGAAAACTGACTTTACTTTCTAATCAAATCTCAGATTTGGTTGTACACAAAACTCGAGTTGTGGTAGGGTGAGGATGACAGGGGACAGACATAAATCGCTCAGTCTCCCAGTCTCCTGGTCTTGAGGCAGCTTTAGACGAGATTTGCGTATCCTCATGAGAAATAAAATCACTTCTAAACACAGAAGAGATATTCCTTAGTTGAAAGGACTTTAGGACAAACATCGCCCTTCTGCATACAGAAGTGTTAATATCCCTTTGCTTAATAGATAATTAGACTAAGGAATATTTCTACTTCTACATGCAGTCGAAATTATATTCCTTTGTCTAAATAACTTTTCAGCTTTTTCAAGATAATGGTAATGTTCTACTGAACCAGACACACCAACTTAAATGAGAATGGACCTCTTATAAAAATATATCAATCTTATATTTATAAAAAAAAGAAGCTATTTCATAAAAGAAAGAATACTATACCTGGTTCGATGCTTGTAAGCCCAAGGCATATCTGATTGGCAACCAATGCCCTTATCTGATCAGCAAGGAGCAGTGCATTGATCCTGTACAGGATACAAGGTAGACAGACAGCTTGCCTCCACAGAGATGCAGGGACAACATGAACCATACAAAGTTCAGGCACTAAGATTTGCTTCTGCTCTAAATTCTCTCTTTTGGCTCTTTTTGTCTCTTCACTACTGGTAGGTAACGCCACACCTTTACGATTTACATACCTATAACATATAAAAGTACCTCGTTAAGAGAGAGCAATTAAAAATATATTTTTAATATGTATGTAAATTTTTCAATTGAAGCTTTTAAACATGAATAATAAGCTTTAATGTATTTTAGGAGCATAGCCCAAGAGACTTATTAAAAATGATCATTTTGTTCTAGAGAAATTAAGAGAAGTATTATTATTTTATATACTTACTCGTAAATCTTATTAATTAATCATCGCATAGTAATTTTTATTTTAAATGTTTTGCCATAAGTGTATTCCTGTTAGTTAATTCTTGTTTTTGCAGTCTTTACTCTGTTATTATCTTATCACTTTATGTACTTATTGTTTTTTTTTATATCTCATATGTGTATCTTGTTACATTTTCGCCCCTTTTTTAAGTTAATATTGTCGACTCTTTTCAAAATATAAAACTCCATACAAAACCATTGAATTTATGTAATAACTAATCAATGTATAGTGGAACCTCAATAACTTAAAATTCAAGGGAACGTGGTTTTACTTCGAGTTATCAAGGTTAAATTATTACCGATCTCGAATTAACAAGGGAAAAAGAAATCACTCAGACTTACCGAGAATTATCAAATTTGCCCATGCCAAGTGACCTGAAAGCCACTCTCCACTCTTGTCCGGCCCTCTTTGTGAATATATCAAATATAGTTTAGTTTTAACAACAGGTTACAACAGGTGAAAGCGGTGGGATAACAAGCCTAAACCCTCGAAGATGGGCTATTCTGCCATTGATTATTATTATAGGATATACCCCCCCCCCCCTCCCCCCTGCAAAGAGGTAATATCAATACGAACCTTGGTGTAAGGAAATTAAGACGGGCTGAAGTGTGATCTACATCAAGTAACGGCTGAGAAAGATTCTGTATCTGGATGCTGTACTTTCTTGAATAGTAGTTTTCAAAAGTTTTATAATTACTCCCAGGAAAGGCTGATTTGGCATTCAAATGTTGGCAGATTTCCGCTACGTAAAAATACTGTAAAACACAGAAATAATCAATAAAGAGTACAAGTATGATTAAATTCTTCATATTAACATAAATGTAATTATTATTATCATAGAGCTATGAATTTATTTATTTATTTTAGGATTTATAATCAGTAATCTGTTAGTAATAAGGAGTAAACAAGTAAATAACAAATACTATTAATAGATCAATAAATCATTATATTATCATAAATCATAAATAAAATACTGATTAGTTTCGACCACACAGTCATTATCAGTGTACTGACGACTGTGAAGTCGAAACCAGTCTGTATTTCATTATTTTATTTATGGTTTACGATAAAATACTGATTAATTGAACAAGTACTAGTGTTTGATATTTAATATCTTTACTAGTTTACCTTCATTATAAATAAATATCTCAATCAACACAATTAACTGCAGTAATCAGTTTTACTGAAACATTTTGGTCTGACATAGTATACTCGTGAGGAATTTTGATTACTATTAATTCCAAATTGTACTTCTATAAATATAAAGGTATTTTTTTACTATAAGGCATCAGCTACTAAAATGTGTGTCATGAGGTGATTTTTCCTTAAACTTGCCAGATGCAATCTCTGTTTTGATCAATCCACTTCCACTTCTCACCTTGGCTGCTTTATTTGCTTCAAAGAAAACAGCAAAATTTGAGCAAGCATAATTTGACTACTACTAAGTCAAATTAATTCTCTTCACAGCACAGATGCGCAAATATATTATAATGGTATCACTTGTGAAATATGTATTGTATTATATGTATTATTATTTTAGAAATTTAATAAAGGTATTAATAATAATAAAAAAAAAAGTCCGAGACAACTCAGACAAACTTTCTCATATACCAGATCATAATTACTTAGCCCAGTGTTTTACATTTATTAGTTTTCGTAGGTACATGAATTATTATTGAACATTTCATAAAAATTTAACATAAAAATAACTTATCCTGGGCAGGGAATCGAACCTCTCTCTGTCCGCATTTTAAGCTATTTTCTCAGGAAATAGATTTTTCCCGGGGAAAAGGCTTATATCATTATATTTGTATTTAAATGCATTACATTTTAGAATTTTTAATCAAAATTGTCGGAACCGTTTTCGAGAAATCATTTTTTGCACGTTTTTTCAGAGTTTTTGGGAGGTAGCGCCCCTAAATTTGGAGTTAAAATTCATTTCTCGATTTCCCCGCGGGGTATGATTTTTCTGAACATGTAAGCCAAATTTTGTTTAAATCGGCCCAGTAGTTTAGGCTCCAGGCGTCTGCACAGACAGACGACAGACATTTTTCAAAAACCACTTTTTTTGACTCAGGGGACCTCAAAATTTTGCGCCATCACAATTCTTTCTCTTTATTATGAGAAAGTAATAAGTCGCTTTAGTAGTGGGTCATCACATCAGATAAATTGATTAATTGAAGTGTACAAGTCGTACGTAATAGCTTCAAGATCTTCTGTTGACATGTAACCATTTAAACAAATGACACACGATTGTATTACAATTTTATTTAAAGTCCTCAACATGTTAAAACAAGAGACTTCTATTACAAACTTTTAACTTGATCCAGTAACATTTTCTCTTACTCCAAAATTTGACATTTTTATTGTGCTCAATCTCCAAAAAAAAAGAATAAAGTTATAAGAACCACTAGCATTTTAAGTATTTCAAATTCCAAAAGTTGTTTTTGTGTGAATGCACTGTCCTATTATTAAATGTTAACGAACATAAGCACTAAATTTTGTTTTAACAAACTATTATACACTTCAATAAAGCTTTGCGATAAGAAATATAAAACATTCTCAATAACCTGTGGCTGATCTTGATTTCTATACCAAGGCATGACCACGGCATCTGCATATAGAGATGGCTCAAATTGAAACTGGAGTCTGTCCTCATTTGGAATGAATTTAAGTACATCGAACCTTCTTTCATAAATCAATTCTAGAAACTCCCAATCGACATGACTAACTCCTTCATTATCTGAAACAAATCATAAAAAAAATTAATCCCCCTAATCAGGAACAAGACTATATTGTATTTGTGCAGTTAACATCGGAAGATTCGGAAAGAAAAATCTGTAGCATTTAATATAATTTAAACAAAAAAAACCCTATTATATTGAAAAAATTACTATAACAATAGTTTATTTATTTTTCTACAATACACTTTAATTAGTTCAATCTCTAGCAATCATTGATTGTATAGTAAAAACTTGTTGTTTGTGATTTCTACAGATTAGAATTTCCTATTATTTGTGGTTAAACAGCCTTAGTTAGTATCAGACTAATCTGCAGTAATAGTTTTGCAGATCACAGAACACAGCTTATCTTATTAGGAGAAGCCAATAAAAGGTGAAATTTCCTCGCTCAAATCAGCAATGGCTTTATATTAACTAGGCCTCAATATAATCTTTGGTTTCAAACTCATTAGGTCCCCAAGCCTAATTCTTATTATAGTAAAACTCTGATTAGCCAGATCAAATATGAAGTGTTGTTGCTCATTTGAAACAGGACAAAATCACTTCTTTTGAACATGTACAGCAATTTTTGGTACTTACACTATACATATTTAGTCTGTAAATGTTGTTTGTTTATTAATAGTTTGCTAAATAATTACTGGAACGTTTTGTTTTAAAATACCTGATTATTATTGGAAAAAAAAGTCCTGATATTTATAGTCCAAACGGACCTTGGTTCTAGGTCTCAAATAATTTATGTTTGTTTTCCCCATTGCTTTCATAATACTAACTTTAGAAAAAATCTAAAAACTTTAGAAAAATTCTCAACTCTGCTATGGCGGAAAACCAATACACAATTTATTTGGTGATAAAAAACAGAAAAAAATAAATAAATATTATGAAATTATATTTCATCGGCTTTATATTTCATTATATTTATATTTTTTTCTGTTTTTTATCACCAAATAAATTGTGTATTGGTTTCCTAAAAACTCAATTCATTTAGGAGTTGTTCTCCTTATTTGGCCAAAAGTGATCTCAAACCAATAAGATAAACAAAAGAAAAAGAAAAGACTATTAAGATCAAAATATGCAAAAGAAAATGGAGATGGATTGGTAGGGTTACCATACGTCCGGATTTGAAACATCTGTCCGGTTTTGCATCCGGATTTGAGAAATGACCGGATTTTACTAAGATGAACGGAAAACACAGCAAAAGCAGGGCAATTTCAGCTAAATGGGCTCCCTACTAAAAGACGAAACCCCAAAACTCATGAGAAATGGAAAGAAATATGTGAAGCATTTTCTAGAAACAACATCTTCTTTTTGAATATATTTAGAATTCGCCATGTGTCTGCCTGGTACTTCAGCTACCACTGAATGTAGTGTTTCAATGATGGCGTCTATTTAGTCGCCTGAAAGAGGAAGATTATCTTTGTCAGTTGTGAAAGAGCTTCTTAATATTAAAGCAAATTCTATTCTGACATGCCACGACTAAATCAAAAATGACTACAAGCCTTTTCTAAGGAAAATTAGTTCATCTGAAAAGTATGAAGCAAGAACCCATCCCTGGACCCAGCAGAGACTGGCAAAAGTTGAATATGATATTAATAAGTAAATATTACATTAATTAATATATTATAACGTAATTATATATTTGCAACTTATTTATTTTCTCAATTTCACAAAACAAAATGATATAGATATTTATATATTTGTAATTTTCACTCCAGACCCCCCCCCCCCCCCCCCTCAGTTTCCTCTGTCCGGATCTGGCCTTCATAAATTATGGTAACCCTATGGATTGGCCATACGCTTAGATGCTAAAGATTGAAAACCTCAGGGCAAAGGAGGAAGAGGGCCAGGAAAACCTGGAGGACACTAGAAGAGGAGGTCAGAGCAAAAGGGGAATCTTGTCAGATAGGGCTGTTTTGCTGATGTCGTATGCTCTTTCTGGAGCAACAGAAATTAAGTCAAGTTTTCCTTATTAAATCTAACGGGAAGAATTCCTATAAAAACCATTATTATGAAGTCTAAGTACAGTAGCATCAAGAAGAGAATTAATTTTTGACACTTATGTTATACCTGAGAGTGAAAAAGATAAAGCCACAAAAGAGTTATCCTGGCGGCATCTAGTGACATTTTTTTTTTGCCTATAAGGCCCAATCTTCTATATGCATCAAAATCTCAAGCTTTTATCAGCTCCCACCCTAGTTTTTCTATGTCCTCACACTGTCTTAAATGAATTCTCTTCTCGATGCTACTGCAGACTTACACCTTTTTATTTTGCTGTTGCTTCAGTTAGTGATTTAGCTGAGGAAACACATGTATCTTTTTACAAGCATAAGCAATAATTGCTCAGTCTAGTTCAAGAACTTGACACACGCGTATTTCCAGAAGACGAAGGTGAAGAGCAGCAAGAGTTACCACTTATTATCGATTCCTATGAAAAAAGACAATACACTCACAACTAGACTTATACATTTGGATAGTTGCGTAGCACACAAGTGTTGCACATTTTTATTTCTGGAGGGCAAGAGATTTCATAAATTTGTTACAATTAAAATAATTTAAAAATGTGTGACAAGCTTAGCGTAATTACCTCACCTGTTAAACAACGTTTAAATTTGGATAAACGTTAATAAAATATTGATTCATTTATTGAGACATACAGTCGGAGTTTAACCCCTCACATGGATCATCACTACTGTATCATCTCGCGAATGAGACATACAGTCGGGGTTTAACCCCTCACATGGAATTCAGGGAGTGCACAAACCTCCCTGATTCGACAACAAACCAACAACAAGAATCTTCATCACCATTGACTGACACCCAAAAATAGAAAACTCCCACTAATCTTACCATATACCTTATCCCTGGTCAACTAATTTCACTTTACCCTTAACCCATCGGAGAAACTGAATTCTGCTTGCATTGGTTTCACTGATGTACTTGCTGGTCCAAACAGTTACCATATATCACACAACACAAAAATACAATAGAAATGAGAGAGTGAGACGTGATATCAGCATGCTCAAGAATAGCCTTTCCACAATCCTCAAACAAGCTAGTTAATTAATAATATATTCAAATTAATAATATAAGAATAAGTTTAATCTATATAATTAGAAGAAATAATTTTATTAAATGTTATAATAATTAAATGTATATAACCTAATAATAGACATTACAATTGTAAGAAATCATTAATTAAAATAATAAATAACTAAAATGTAATACTAATAATAAGAAATACTTCATAATTACTTATAAGAAAATTAATGTAATTTTAATTAATCAATTTTAATAATTTTTAATGTTGTAGCATAATACTATGATATGTGTAAAAATATTGTAATCAAACACACAACTAAGTACACACTCCGACATATGTAGGTGAACGGAGAGAGACCCTAACACGAACCTCATCTTCAAGACACACGTTTACACTCCTTCACACCTTAACATGTGAAGTACTGCCAGGATACTCCCACTGAACAACAACCTGGTCACCAACTGCCAGGACAATCCCTGAACAACAACCTGGTCACCAACTGCCAGGACCATCCCTGAACAACAACCTGGTCACCAACTGCCAGGACCATCCCTCAACAACAACCTGGTCACCAACTACCAGGACCATCCTACTCAACAATGGCCTGGTCACCAACTGCCACGGCCAATTCCCACTCACCACGCTACCATCACCCATCATCCCAGGACCACTTGATTTCACATGCACATAAGGTCTCTCCTCCTTTCCTCGACACATTATATCAAGTATACACCTCCAGCTCAAAGTCACAAACCAAATCAATACAAACACTACACTGCCTTGGCTACTTCCTTCTTCAGGGTGTAACCTGTTCGCAGGTGCTCACTCTCCAAAGAAGAGGGGTCTGTAACGGGGAAGCCAAGTCTAGAATATTCTAGGAAAGCAGTGTAGACCTTAGGCTAGCAAAGGCTCGAATTTCTGTCTAGTGGTGCTTTCCCCCACCAAGAATCTATCAGACTAAGCCCTAGCATAGAGTCACACGGGGAGTCCGATCTTAGCTCTGGAGGTGTACACATCTTACAAACAATCACACATACACATTCATATACAAATAAATATCTATCAACCATATAACCAGTTCACTTTATTCCACTCACCAAATCCCCGTTACATTACAATAAGTTCCTCTTTAGCGATGATGGTTTTTGCAGGTTGATAACCTAAGGTAACTAAACCTCACAAATGGAAACGTCTGTGCTGTAATTGTACTTGATTATAGAATTAATAACAAATACAATCTTTAATACCCTAAGAATTATAGATACCTTTTTTTGTAGGAACTATGAAAAAAGAATTTTCTGTGGCGTTTGGATCGAAACTCATTAGATACTTCTGAAGTCTAAGTACGGATGTGAAGATAAAGTTGAGAAAAGCGGCCATGGTTTCTATCTGCCTCTGTGTTGGTACGACCACATTCGGAGTCAGCCTCAGGCTTACCTCTACTTCACCGGATCTCGTAAAAATTGGAAAAGGACAAACCTGAACACAATAAAAAAAGCCAATATAAAGTTTGTAACTATGATATAACTATTTAAAATATAATTATTAAATATTAAAATTATACATTTTTTTCTTTTTCAAACTGTTTTTAAGAAGTCTAAATAAGAAAATATCTCCTCTTTACAATGGAGCAGGTCAAAACAATCAAGCAGTTAGAGAAGACATTTTTTAAACTTCAAACACTAAAGTACCACCAAAGCAAATGTGGTGTGATCATAAGTTAGCCATGTAAATCAAAGTGCCTAAGAGTGGGATCGAACCTGCGGCTTCAACCTTGTTTACAGATGGTCGATTCATAGTGATCAGTATCTTTAGGATTACGGCTGAACGCATACAATTCCAGTATAATTGAAAATAAGACCATAATCTATATACGATACATATAAAAAAAAGTGTTTGTTTGTTTTAGTCTACAAATCTAGAGTTTTATTCTGAGATTAATGAAATTTTGCACACTTGACCTTCAAAACAAGAGGAAGTTATCTAAATGATATTTTGAAATGTTGAAAGTTTTCTATAAAATATTTAAACTTTTTGTCACACTTATTTCAACAAAACTTTTTGTTTTTGTATTTCAACAAAACTTTTTGTTCTTTTATTTCAACCAAAACTTTTTGATTTTTTTATTACAACAAAATTTCTTGTCACTGCCAAAATTATAACATTTGGTAAGCACATTGGCTCCTCCAATTTCCATAAGCATGCAACATTTGATGATTCTAGCTTCTCTATAAAGAATGTGTGAAAAATGTAAAAAATTACACTAAATCTTAATATTTTTTTTCGAATACGGTTGTTAAAATTAAACACTTTCTTTAATTTGTATATATAAATTATTTTTGATGGACACTTACTTCAACAAAACCTTTTGTTTTTGTATTTCAACAAAACTTTTTGTTCTTTTATTTCAACAAAACTTATTGTCACTGCCAAAATCATAACATTTGGTAAGCATATTGGCTCCTCCAATTTCTATAAGCATGCCAAATTTGCTTATTCTAGCTTCTCTATAAAGAATGTGTGAAAAATGTTAAAAAATTACACAAAATCTGAAATAGTTTTTTTTTAATACGGTTGTTCAAATTAAACACCTTCTTTAATGTATATATAAACATTTGTAAATATAAATTATTTTTGATGGATGTTGGGTGTAAATAAAAAATACAATCAAAACTGGTTAGTTTCAATTTTCCTTTTTTATTGGTGAGACATTTGGAGACCCTTTACATTTTTTTGTAAGATCATTCTCCAATCACAGCTATATGTTATTTCAGTGTGTGAAAGAGTTAAAAGATTTTTTTAAAAATATCCTCCATGAGAATTTGTCATAATGAAAAGTTTTCAATATATACAAATTAAAAAAAAAAAAAAATACATGTAGTTAAAAAAATTAAACAATATACTAAACATTATCACGATATACAATAAATTTTGAAAAGTCAATAAACATTTTAATTCTAGCTGTGATTGGAGAATGACCTTTAAAAAAAATGTAAAGGGTCAAAACGTCTCACAATAAAAAAGAAAAATGGGAACTAACCAGTTTTGATTATGTTTTTAACTTACACCTAACATTCATCAAAAATAATTTATTAAATATACTTAATACATACTAAATCATGTTTCTAGCTCAATTTAAGGTATAACCAATGGGACTATAATTTATATCTTTTTAACTTCGATAGACCTTCCATATAAAAAAGAGAGTCTATGGGTTTGTATTTTTTATTCAAATCTACAGTTTTATTCTGAGCTCAAAGCAACGCTGTGTACTTCAGCAAGTACTCTATATAAACTTTTTAGTTGCTTTAAAGGTACCTTCTTGAGTATTTACAACATGGTGTAGAACATCCTATATAGGTCTGTTATAGTAAATATTCAATGAATGAACAGGATGGTTTTTAATGATTCTAAGAAACTGTTTCTTAATGTAAAACAACCCTTGTTTATTTATCAAAGCAGCTTTCGACCTTATTAAGGCCATCATCAGTGCCGATTGTGGAAGACTCAAGACTTATGGTTTAGACCTCCATAAATGACTTCAAAGTCTTATGGCTTGTTCGTAATACGATGCAGAGTAGTTAAACAAACCTGAGGAATGTCCTTGGTTGTGAGAATGCCGAGTGCCTGAGGTGCCTGCTCTGGAGGATAAAGCTTGCGCCCTCTAGTGTTCTGTTCTTCAGGTAAGGGGCATGTTAGTGTCATATCAATGCAGTACAGTTTACACTGCAATCCAGCCTCTGGTCTGCAGTCATTCAAACACCGTGCAATCTGAAACAAATAAAAATAGTTATTTATGTAACTAGGCAGCAAAATGGAATTTTACTGATGAGTGATTAGATTAGCCTCCGAGCCGAAGGCGAGGACAGGCTATGATAATTAACTGCCGAGGCGAAGCTGAGGCAGGCATGAATAAACGAGGCAGAAATGTTTCCTTTGCTGCCTTGTTGCATACAATATACTCACAGAATGCAGATAAAAAATTGAAGCTTAGGTAAGAGTTAGTTTGAGATGAATTGTCAATAAACTCAAACCAAAACAAGTCGTGCTCCAGTGTTACCACTTCTTACTCGAGATTAATTATTCAAAGACCTACAATAAAATCCTTTTTTAGCTTATTATTTTTAAACTTCTAAATAATAATAATATTATTACATTAATGATATAACACTGCTTTGTAATAAAACAAGTGAAGGGTCCAGGGGAAAAAGGGTTTATGTCACATTTTGATAGATTTCAAGATTATAGCGTCATCTGTTAGGCATGGAAGAGTACTACGAAATGGTGAATCAAGTTTGGCTAAAAATGACCTGAGTCATGTAAAAAGAATGCTGCTAAAGATAGGTAGTTGACCTAAAGATTGTAGGGAAGAACGGTTGATGTCCAAGATTTTCACCCTTTTTCCTTACATACAACTTGTGAAAAAAGATTGATTTCCACCTCATGTTTTTATTTTTTCATTATTTTCCACATATTTTTTTTTTTTAAAAATTCTCATAATTGTTAAGAAAATAAGTATAGTGTCCAAATTTAACTTTAAACTTGATAAAAGTTTATTTATATCCCTTTCTTTTTATACTTTTTAGAGTTGGGAAAGTTAGTTTTTACTCTCTTGAAGAATTGAGTTTGATGGACATGTACCCTTTTTCCCCTGGACCCTTCAAATATGAAACTAAATTAAAATAGAAACACAAACAAAATCAGAGGTTATGACACGCACTGGTAACACTGTATTTTCTCTGCCAAGGCAGGGAAATATTTCCCCTCCTAGGCAGAGAAAGTATTTTCCTGACTGTTTTAACTACTTTCCAGCCTGTTTTTAATATTTTAATGACAAATCAGCGAAATAGTACTTTCCAGCCTAAAAACAGTAAAGTAATGCTTAATTTTGCTGCCGTGAGTAAATACAAACCTTAACAACCTCCCTCGATCTTGGGTTCATTTTTCTTCTCTCACCGTCACCTACTCGGAGGCATATAGATCATCAGAGTGAAACATGTCTCATCTGTCAGGGATTTGAACTCACCAGATATACCAGTGGTTGGACCTTGGTTTCAGAAAGGTTGTGAGCAAGATAACCCCTCTGCTTTATCACGAAAGTGAACTAACTGTCTCGGGACTTCTGTCCTAATAGTGTACCACCAAGGCCCAGTTACATGCTAAGGGCAAGACACCCCCTTCTTAGAATGGAGCTGTGCCGGAGAAGGGATGAGGGTGAGAGTACTCTGAGCTCCTTGATCTCTTTTGGTAGGGGTCATATATGGAAATTCAAGTCCAAATAACCCATTTAAGGGTTGGTACATTAAAAAAAATATAAATATATAAAATTAGGGTGGTATGTAGCATTGTTGTGTCCTATTATTGGACAAATAGTCACATGAGTATAAAATATAAAGGTCAATAGATTATTTTGTGCATGTGAGTGATGGAGCTATGTGCACAGAAGTATGAAATTAAAATTGGTTTGATACCATCCAAATTTCATCAAAATCAGAAAGTAGTTTTAAAAATATTGCCGACAAGAATGACACAAGACAAAAAATGTTCCCTGATTTCTGAAACACATTTCTGATAAAGAAAAGAAGAAGAATTTAAAGAAATACAAAAAGTCTTAAGGATGATGCTTCAGAGCTTATCGAAGGAAACAGAAGGCAACTAACAACAACATAACAAAAAAATAGTTAGTAAAAATATATGAATAAAATATACCTTTTTGTAATAGTACTGCCTAGACTTGGTGGTTCCAGGACGAGGAATGCTTGGATCCCAGAAAGTTTCAGGATCTGTTTCTTCTTCTTCAGGTGTATTACTATCTCTGAATTCATAGTCTTCTTCCTTGGCTAGTAAACAGTTAAACGCTTCTTTTCCTATTGGCTCTAAGGAGTCGTCTAGCTCTCCTCTGGAATGAAGAACTCTTACCACTTCAAGAGCAGCTACTCTGCGAGCCAATGCCCTGTTCCAAGTTGGATGCCCCTGTAAACAAAGATTAAAAATCTAGTAGATTGGGTAAGGAGGAAATAAATGTTATAACTACTCTATAGTTGTCTACCCTTTAGTATATGATGGCTCTGAAATTTGGACCTTAACTAAAACAGATGAAGAAATGCACAGAAGATGGGAAAAAAAGCTCCTGAGGAAAATATTTGGAGCTATTTTCATAAATGGGATATGAAAAATCAGGACTAACTATGAAATCCGAAATCTCTACAAAAAAACCAGATATTGTCAATGAGATTAAGGTAGGAAGATTTAGATGGATTGGCCATGTTCAACAAATCCCAGTTGATAGATACTATGGACAATCAGAAGGGAGAAGAAGTCGTGGTAGGCCAAGGAAGATTGGGAAGAAGACGTAAAGGAGGATTTGAAGAGGCTTGGAGTTTTAGGGTGGAGAAGAAGGGTTCAATTCAGAGATGACTGGAAGCATATCGAGCAGGTAATGCCCTCCAAGACTCCATTGGCTGTACCGCCATGAGTAAGTATTACAATTGGGAGTGCACAGTGAATTGATATTAACCTAACCACTCTGCCCACTGAAGAAAAAAGGTTGCATACTCTGAGCAAACTACTAACTTAGAGTGGTTCTGCTAGCCGGATAATGGTTAGTTGGATCATGTAAGATTTTTAGTTAAGCAGTGTTTGCACTCTGGGCACAGGTTAAGTGAGGTCTTACTACTTCAGAAAATAAGTCTTCACAACATTAAATAATCAATGAAAAAAAGAAAATAATTTATTATTATTATTATTTTTTTTTTATTATAATTACTGTATTAAGGATAAAAAATCCCATTACAGGGAGGTTACAAAATAAGGCCATTATGCCAATAAATTTCAAATTACATAGTAAGTAGGTGAATAAAATAATAACATACTAAACATTAAATAAAAAATCAGTTATCTGAAAATGATTAAGAAGAAAAATCATAAGAAAATTATTCTTGCAAAACAAAAAGGGTATTTAAATAAATTCAGCAATTCTTTGAATATGTTATCTGAACATGATTAAGAAGAAAAATCATAAGAGAATTACTCTTACAAAACAAAAAAAGGTATTTAAATAAATTCAGCAATTCTTTGACAAATATGTTCCCCCTTTGTTTCTTAGCTATACTATTTAATCATTTCATTAAGCAACCTACAAATAATAACCATTACATTGAATTATTCATTTCGTGTAAACGCTCTTAATTTTAGAGCTGAGCTCAAAAAATAAAACAAATCTTTTAATTTTGGTTTCCCATCAATTCTGAGCAACATTTCAAAGGAAGCATTGTCTGCTATATATTTGCCAAGAAACTGTGTTCTAGGATGATGATAGACTGGGCACTCTGTGAAGAAATGGAATAAACTTTCCTCGGTTTCCAATTCACAAACAGAGCAAATGTCCTCTGGGTCCCAAGAATACGAATCTCCCTTGATATAAAAACTAAGTTTCTTTGACCCACTCTAGCCTGGCTGACAGCTCTTTGTGTAGTCAAATCGACTGCCCATGTTAAATATTGTTCTGTCCCCACATCAACTTTAATGTATTTATACAGAGCATTGTATTTAGAATCATATGCTCTTCTTATATCCTCCTGGTAGAGTTTCTCTTTGTAACATGAAATTATTTGTTTATTGTATTTAATAACTTGCTCAGCATTATTATGTTCCCATACTCTACTAAATCCTAGAGAGCACACAATCTCCTTGAGTTGGCTCACCCAGTTATATTTAATCTTATTTGAAGGGGCTTGATCTAGAGTCAATAGTTTATTATATATAAGCTTTGGCGTTCTATTTTCTTCCATTTGTAGTAAGGTTGTCCACCAATTCAATTGGGCTTTCAGTATTGACACAGCGATATGTTCCATTCCTGTTTCTAATCTAATTATATACCCTGGTGTAGACTTTGGCCAGTGATAAATAGACTTAATGAAGTAACAAGAGACTTTTTCAAGCATTTCGATGTTGTTTAGTCCCCAAACTTCAGAACCATATAACAGAGTAGAAGCTACAATAGAGTTGAACAGTTTTTCTCTTGCTTCAAATAAATTTGCTTTAGTCTTACACATGATATTCCTGACACTGTTAATTGCTGCGATGGCCTTTTTGATTTGGTCCTTAGTTGCTTGTATAAATAGTCCTGATGAAGAGAAGGTGATGCCTAGATAAGTAAAATTATTTACAGTTTCGACTACTTTGGTATTATAATAGAATTTTTCCGACTTTTTAAGTCTACCGCTTCTTTTTACAACCAAAACCTTTGATTTCTCAATATTAACTATTAGACCATTCTCTTTGCTGTACTGAGCCAAACAAAAAAAACAAAATAATAAAATAAAATAAAATATGTGTCAAATAAAAGGAAAGTGACTAAATTAATAAAAATAAATGTATTAATAAAAGGTAGCCGAAAAAAATTTACCATAATTTCCTGTTTCACAGGTGAATTGATAGGAAGTCTGATAGAGCATACAAACATTTCTTGACCAGCATAGTTCACCTTTTGAACCTTCCACATGGGAGATAATCTAGTGAAGGTATCACTAGGAAGTTTGGCACAGTATCTGAAAATAATATTAACATAAATAAGAGGAGTCTTAGTCGTTCAAAGGGGGAAAACCACATTTGAAGATTACTAGTAGATCTATCTGCTTTTACTAACTATAAGATTCTTAAAGTTGGGGTAAATGAATTAAAGTTTTTTAATTATTAATTACTTTCCTGATATTTTGATTTGAGTCAATTTCAAGCTTACTGACTGATGTATTTTAATCTCTCCTTTACATCCTAAGTTTTAATCAGCTTCAACTATTAGCTTAAACTAGTCTTTTGGACACAGTGTCTTTAGGATGCAGCGCCTGCAAGTGTATAGCTGGCAATGGGCCGGTTCACACGAGACACGGGCAGGTGGGGTGCCATTGTGTCAGGATATTGTGATGCTGCATCAAATGGATACAAAATACGCTTATGTGAACCAGGCCTAATTACCCTCTAAGTTGTGGTAAATTAATAAAATTTAATGATATTTCACTCATCTAACTATAATATTCATTTTTTAAGTTGTTGGTAGTATTCGTACTACGGAAAGTTTAAATTTTAATTTAAATCAAATTATAATTAGTATTAACACTGGGAGACAGACAGAGAAAAATAGACTCCAGCGCCGGGACTTGAACCACGGGCCTCAACATTTCCATTTTAGTGCTCTTTCCAACTAAGCTACGCTGGAGAATGATTTTTCTCTGCCGTAATGTAGAGGCCGTGGTTCAAGTCCCGGCGCTGGAGTCTATTTTTCTCTGTCTGTCTCCCAGTGTTAATAATAATTATAATTTGATTTAAATTATAATATTAATTTTTCAAGGCTTCAATTCTTTTAGCAAGATTTGAAACTGGCAAGTATAAAGCAAATACTTTAATTTAATATTATTTAAAATTTTAATAATATACTTAGCTAACTAATAATACTGTAAACAATTGTAATACTGCTCCAAAAAAGTATTTTTTTTCTTTTCTATTGTGACAAGAAATAATTTAGAAACAAAACTAAAATACGATGAAAAACCAAAAGTGATAAAGCTTTAATGAGGATATTGTGGGCGACTATTTCAATACTTAGATTACATTATTTGCAATTGTTGTATCCCACCCTAAAAAGATATGGTGTGGCAAGTTCCTATAAGTCAAGAAAAGCATGGGATGTAAAAGAGAGAAATTACTAGTTCAAATTAAGTCGTTTCTACCGGGACTTTGTGGGACTTACTCATAGTAAATTAAACCGGGTTGATGAGGTAGGCTCAACTTGCTTTAGTAAAGACTGAAGTTGGGAGCCATACCAAATATTCAATTAATCACTTTTCTCGATAGGCCAGTAAATATTTTTATATTATTTTTTATAATACACAATTTTATTTAACTTCACCTATTTGCGAAGTATAAATTTTGTAATAAATATTTAACTCACTTTCCGATAACTAAGAAATCTGGAAGATTCCATTGACAATTCAAGTTATAATAAAAAAACATACAAAACTCTTAACTGCACTAGAATTTAACTTACTTGTTTACAACTGAAATAGCTATAGCTAAGGTAACAGAAACAGTAGAGGTTTCAGATGGTATAAAGGGGGGAATACTTCCATTGTACTGATCAGCTTCAAGCTCTTCTTCTTCAGTTGGTTCCAAGTTCCAGCAGTGGCTCAGCAACACCTAGCAACAGAATGTAAATTATTAAATAGAATTATTTCCTGTAATAATATATATATAATTTTTTTGGTAATAACGTCCAAATAACTAGAATTAAGATAGTGATTGTGAGGAATATGGAATCAAATCTATTAAAATAAAATTGATGAAACACTTAAGTATTCTAAAAGAACAACCATCAGGTTGAAATCAATATTTTTCTACAGCCTCTAACATACCATTCTTATCAGCTTGATTCAATCCTAAGAGAGACATAGGACTTCAACAAGGGATCACCATCTGATGAGTGGTGGGAACCTCAGGGATACATATATATGGGGCAGAAATGTTTCCTTTGCTGCCTTGTTGCATACAATATTTTATCTACTCACTAGGGTGGGCCGAAAAAAAAAAAATTAATTTTGAATTTGAAAAAGTCCAACCTCGTAAAACTTGTGTATGCATTAGAAACTATCATACGTAAAATTTTGGTCCGATCGAATGACACTTAGGTGGTGCACTATCGCTTCAAAGCTTTAAAAAACACTTTTTAAGAAATGTTTGATATATATATATATATATATATATATATATATATATATATATATATATATATATATATATATATATATTTTTTTTTTTTTTTTTAAATATTTTTGTTATTTTTATTCACTTACTAGCATCTATTTGCTCTTTGATGGCATATTATTTGATTGCAGGAAGAAAAAAAAAAATAAAACAAGTTAATTGTAGATTGAGATAAGTCGGTACATGCATATGTGTACCATTGAGTTATTCCAAAGATAATAGAGAAATTAGTGTTATGCAGGTCCTAATAATACCTTGGAATAACTCAATGGTACTCATATGTATTATGTATGTACCGACTTATCCCAATCTATAATTAACTTATTTTAATTTTTTTTTCTCCCTGCAATCAAATAATATGCCAGCAAAGAGCAAATAGGTGCTAATAAGTGAATAAAAATAACTAAAATATTTTTAATAAATTAAAATATCAAACATTTCTTAAAAAGTGATTTTTAAAGCTTTGAAGCGATAGTGCACCACCTAAGTGCCATTCGATCGGGCCAAAATTTTACATATGATAGTTTCTAATGCATACAAAAGTTTTACAAGGTTGGACTTTTTCAAATTCAAAATTAATTTTTTTTCTGCCTACCCTACTACTCACGCTATTTAGATAAAAATGGAAGCTTAGGTAAAAGAGTTAGTTTGAGATGAATCGTCAAAAAACTCAAACCAAAAGAAGTCGTGCTTGCCACTTCTTACTCGAGATTAATTATTCAAAGACCTACAATTCAAATCCTTTTTCATTTTACTGTATCATTTTTAAACTTTTAAAAAATAATAATATCATTAATACATTAATAATATAACACTGTTTTGTAATAAAACAAGTATAAAATTAAATTAAAAAAACACAAATAAAAATAAAACTAAACACAAAGAGAAACAGATGTTATGACTATGTCACTCACTGGTAAACACTGTACTTTTTCTGCCAAGGCAGGGAAATATTTCCCTGAATGTTTTAACTACATACTTTCCTACCTGTTTTTAATATTTTAATGACAAATCAGCGAAATAGTACCTTCCAGCCTAAAAACAGTAAAGTATTGCTTAATTTTGCTGCCGTGAGTAGACACAAACCTTAACAACCTCCCTCGATCTTGGGCTCATTTTTCTTCTCTCACCGTAGTATCGATGGTGTCGACTTCTCTTCTTTATGAGGCACTGAAGGGAGCAAGGCTACTGGTATTGTAACATTATTAGGATGTTACATAAATTGTAATTTTGTATAAGTTGATTTGAATTTGAATTTCCCGCCTTGAGTTTATGTAGAAAGTGATTATTTTGAATTTCCCTCCAAATTTGGAGTGATTAATTTTGGAAACGCTATGTTCCAGCATGTTGTGTATGGTACAAAATTGTATATATATAGATTTTGTTGAGAGAAGCATGTGAGTGAAGTATTAAAATATTCTTCTACTGTAATTGTGTTTATGTTTGGCTTTAGTATAATTTTTTTATTGTGTTCTGAAAAGTGGAAGAGATTTTCTGTTCTTATTATTTCTGTGAATTGTTTTTATTTATATCCAACAAAAGGTCTCAGTATTTTCCTCAAATATACATTAAACCGACAAAGAATAGCCCGGGTATAAAGTATTTTCCATGAGTGATATTACACAGATCTGCAAAATTGAATAAACTTTCAGGCAAACTTTATGTCCGAACCTTCATGTTTTCGAGGTTGCTAAATCTGAATCTGAGGTCTAAATTTCTCCTATAAGTACAATTTTCCCGGAATATGCACCTAAATACTAAATAAAATTGTGATCTTGCTCAATAGTTTTAGTTTTTGCCCACTCCCTCCCTCCCAAATGTCTTAGATACCCTCTTTTACATAATGTGTAATCCTGTAGAATAATGCCAGTAAAAATGAGAAATATGTCACAAACCATTTAACAGTAGGTTTGTTCCAACAGAGCCTCGGACGGTTCTAGAACTGCTGAGCATGCGCAGTATCGAAAAACCGTTCCTACACACTTCTCGGACGGTTCTGGAACTTTTAGTCCCGTGTTCTAACAGAAAGACGAACGGTTCTAAGACAGTCCTAGAACCGTGAAAACAGTTCCCGGACTGAAGCAGGAACTCGACCAGAACTACTAATACTAATATACGGAGGCGTGTAGGTTACGCTACTACTACTGTTCAACTATAACCTGACATTTGTTTTCGTTTCTTTTCTTGATATTTCTGTTTCCTATTTCCTAGCGTGTTTTGATTCTCTCTCCACAGTTAATATATTATACTACTTCTTTCTTCTTTACGTATTATTTTTTTTTTATCATGATAGTACATTGGAATAATAAAATATAATTTATATTTTACCTATATTATTTATTCCTCTTGATAATTAAAATTTCTCATAGCGACTTTGAGTCCTTTATAAGAATTACCTCCGATTTTTTGTCTGTACATCCGATGATTTACAGACAAGAAAAAAAACCCAGATAAATTGTTCCTATAATTTTCTTTTTTGTAGTTTTGAACCCTTTATTTGTAAATATTTCTTAATGTGTGGTTGACCTTTTCTTATATGAGGGTTTATTTTTAATTAGCCAAGATCAAATTCACATTTTATCGTCCGAAACTTGATTCCAAGATCTCTGTGAAGGAGGGGTCTTACGAACCCTTCATATTCGTCAAAGTTTCATATTCGTCTGTGTATGTACGTTCGTATGTAACTAAACCTTTAATAACATATCGCTTCAAGATATATCGTATTGAGATGCGGTCTGCGGCATTTTTTTACAACTTTTGTTGGAAAAACTGATGGCGACAAACCCTAACATCGTAGCTCACGACGTTTCGGAGCTGTAGTCACTTAAGCACGAAATAGGTCTGTCGACGATAACTTGTTTGGGGTATATATTATGTGTCCTATTTGGTAGATTGTACCTATACTTTTTGGAAGCGGTTTTGGGGATATGGGCATTTTAATGTTTTTACTTCCATGAAAATGGGTGTAAATACTGAGTTCTCTCTTGATCGCGTATTGACTCCACAACATTTCATGGAAGTCATGTGTGGGATTTCCACACCAGTACTTTTTATATGATTTAACAGTTAATGTTTAAAATAATTACAATTTATACAAACAAATTTTTAATAGGCAACTGAAACGAAAAGACAGGATTGTTACGAGCCTGACGAATCCCAAATGTGAGAGCAAAATATTATCATTCAGAAATGACAGTGTGATAAATTTGTAACTTTAAAAACGATTTGCCCTAATGTGCATTCTTATAAACTTTGTTGAGTTTAACAATAGAATATGTTCACGTAAGTAATCCATTTCTGAGTGAACATAAACAAAACAAGTGAAGAGATACGAAGAGGAAAATAAAAACAAGATAAAGAGAGAGAGGTTACATGAAGGTTGCAGTTCTGAAAGAGTTCTAAAATCGTTCCAACAGGCTCCTCTTTTTGAATCAGTTCTGAACCAGTCCTCATAGACACATGCGCATTAAAAAATCCTGAAATGGTTCTAGAACTGTTCTGGAATTGGCTGTTGGAACAAACCTAGTATATAACCGGAACTTGGCCCTTTATTTCAAGGTTAGGTTCTTGCTGAGGACAATTATCATTCTTATTTGGTTGACATTTCTTAAAAAGGAAATGCATCAGGTGGGGTGTTAATGAAAGAGGAAAGCACCCTGACTACAAATATATATTTGGTTTTGTTTTTTTACAAATTCATCTTTGCACCATGTGACCTTAAAAATTGCGTTTTCTTTTTGTGTCCCCTCTATTTTATTAGCTCATCAATGAAAAAAATCACAGTTATTTGTCCAAAAAAAAACTAAGGATTTTTTCATGCCACATATTTTGTCAGACAAAAAGTTTCTGAAAAATCTTACCTTTTCTATATGCATGAATTCAGCATATTTGATGAGATACTTAGGTAGAGAAGATTCGGATATCATAGATATGTAGTGAGCAGTTATCTGCTTAGCAGTAGCTTTGGAATGAGCATGACTCCTGTAAGTATGAGCCGGATCATAGCGGATAACCAAGTTGCATCGAGGTAGTTCAATTCCTTCCTCAAGAACTGACGTGGCTACCAGAAGATTGCACTCACGCATTCGAAACCTGTAACAGAAAACCAAACCATCAGAAATTTCAATGTTATAGCTAATAACAACAATGCTTATAACAACTACAAAAGAATTATACAATATAAATATTATATCAATTATTAAATAAATACAGTTGGACCTCCATACAACGCAATTGATGATTCCAGGAAAAAAAAATGTTTATATAGATTTTTATTTATTTATTTTTTTTTAGAGTAAAAATGAGTGGCCGAAGAGGAAGATTTTTATCCAGGACCATTTTCACCCACTACAGAACTGCTTCATCCACATCTTTAAACTCAGAATCTCTACATCTTTTTTAAAAAATCTCCACTTGTTTTGTATAGTTTAAATACAAATTTTTAAGTTTTAGGTAGTATTCATGCTACGGAAAGATTAAATTTTACTTTAAATCAAATTATAATTATCATTAACTACGGGAGACACACAGAGACTCTGTATGTCTCCCGTAGTTAAAGATAATTATAATTTTATTTATAGTTTAAATATTGAATTCCAGTTATTCAAAATTGTCGACACAGAACTCGGAGCGATTTCATATTTACGGGACACTTTGTTGTTCTTCATTCCTTTATCTAAGCCTTTGAATAAATAATTGTTTTTTTTTTTAAATTAATTTTCTTTTAGACATTTGCAAGGTGAGTAAAATACACTGTAAAAAGTCAAGAACTTTATAAATGTACTACAAGGTGCAGGAACTGACGTGAGGGGGGGGGGGGGGGGGGGGGGGGAGACTGAAATTTAAAATTGAATAAAATTAATTAAAATGGTAAATTACCTTTCTTCCACGTCACCTTGCTGATGACTAGCTTTAAGAGCAAAGAGAATCTCAGGATGGGTCGCCAAGTTTGAACTTGCGTTCGCCCCTGGACTTAAATCTGTCTTACCCACAGATGCAAGAAAATTTGTATTTAAATATTAATTAAAAATTGTAAATAAGGTTGTATCGTCGCATTAATAAAAACAAATATTAAAATTGATTCGCTTTATTAAACTATACCTTTTCAAAATTCTAAACTTAGCAATATCCTTAGAGCTCAAAGGGTCAAACACTGACTATGCTCAGGTATAAAATTTAAGATTTGAGAATATCTTTTATAATAGAAACTTTACGATATTAAGACCAGTTACACAGATTTGTATCGGAATTATATTTCCTACAAATTAAACTTATCTGTACTGAAGAGTAGAATCCTCGTTGATGATCTCGTAGTCGGTACCTCTCAAGGGAAGATGGCGCAGACGGTTCACTGATGCTTGTCGGTTAAATATTCCAATGTAGATCTTTTTAAGACGGAACTGGCGTACACTGAATTTACTTGATATAAGACTTGATTAACTGTTTTAATACTTTACTAGATATCCGGATTTCAAAGAAAAGCTAGTATCACGGATTCCACTGGTCGGAAAAACTACGGGTCCCGAATCTGGGTTACCCTTACTGCAACGAGTCTCGCCTCCGACAGTCCTCTCCCTCAACAACCACCTGTTCCCTCTTATCTCCTGGTGACGTCACAACGTCTCGTAGCTTTAGGCTGAAGACAGAATTTGCTAAAATTATTTATTAAAGTCCGTGTCTTCCCTCTGTTGGTTCCAATCGTTGGATTAGGACTTCCGATGATTTAATTCCCTCTTCTTCAAGTCCCAGGAGCTTTTATATACGAGTTATCTCATTTAAAATAAATCAGGCTGAGGCTCCGAGAGTATGCGGTCGAGGGGATCTGGGTTCCGAGACAACTCGAGGTTTCCAGGCTGCATCCCCGCCAAATTCAAATATGCAAATCTAACATCTTACTAAATAAAGGGTATCCCTACATATGAGGATCCTCTTAGTACGTAACAAATTCTATTTGTTACGAATTTGTTAAATTCTAATCTAAGGGTAGTGACACACTTCGTGTGCCGCCTGGTTGATGCCACTTGCTTCCGCCACCTGAGTTTTTACTTTTTTCGACCAGTCAAGAAATGGACTCGGAGGAGATAGCTGTGCTTGCTTATCATTATGTTTGTGAAAGAAGAAGGGGAGAAAGGTGTTTTTGGGTTCACCCAATAATTTCAGACAAAAAGAATACTAGTTTGTTTCATAAAGTGTATCCCCGTATCAAGGAGGAAAGTAATAATTTTCCAATTTTTTGCCGAATGTCATGTGGAACTTGCAACGAATTGCTTAGATTATGGTACAAAAGTTTGACCAGTAAAGACACTTATATGAGGGATGCAGTTAGCCCCTGATTTAATTTCCCCTATATTTGATTGAAGGAGTAAGGGCTGAGTGGCAGAGACTTAGGTGGCACCGTCTGACAGGCTCAATTGAAAACAATGGACTGACCGGGTGGCGCCACCTGTAGGTGGCAGCTAGACCGTAGTGCCACCTCGTGTGGCAGGTTGCATTCTATTCTCATTTCTGACCGGGTGGCGCTACCTGGGTGGCGAAGTGTGTCACTAGCCTAAGAGTATGATATTTCTCAATAATGATCAAAGATGTTTCTAATTCCACTTAAACTAATGGAGGTAGAATATGCTAAATTATTAGACTGCAAGTGTAAGAAACTCCTAAACATTTTTCTAAGAAAATGAAGGAATGTAAAAACACAGCCAATATGAATTCACAGAAAGTTTGTCGGTCGGATCTTTATCCTTATTTCTATGAATGTTGTTCGTTGCAGAGAAATGGATTTCATTCAATAGAAACACATTTATTTAGAGAATCCGTGGGACATAAAAAAAAAAAATTGTTATATAAAAATTCTTTGTAAGGAGGTCCGACTATATTATAAATGATTTACATTTTTACTTGCCTTTTTAAAACCTGTTCTTGTTTTTTGTGCTCAATTTCTGCTTCTCTAGGGTCTACCACTGGATCAATCATCTTCTCTACAGTGTATTGTGTTGTTACACTTTCCATTTCAGGATCTGCTTTTCTTAAGTCCTGAAGAAAAGATAAAAAAAAAACAACTCAAACACAACATTTTAAAATCAATTTAGATTATCTATCTGAGGTATTTATAGGTAATCTACATTGAATTTAAATACATAAAGGGTATTCTTTACTGAGGCATTTTTAAACATAAATAAACTGTCAATGATGTGCTTTTATTTATACAGGGTGTGGCAAAAGTTCGGCAACAGCTAATTATCTCCGTTAATATTTGAGATATCAAACTGCGGTTTGTTGCAATCATTATCATGCATAAAAAACTACTTTTTTTTGGTGGGTACCCATTTTCCCGCCATTTTGGTTGCCGCCATATTGGATTAAACTTTAAAATTTCAAATTGGAACCCCTGTACGAAAAGACCTTGAAAAAAGAAATCATTTGCCCCAAACCAGAGCTTTTTATCTTTTACCGTTTCAAAATGGCGGCCAGTTGAAATTACAAAATTGACATTTAATTACGGCAAAAGTAAAGGTTTTAGGGGAAAAAATGCAAGAGTAAATTTGTCTTATTTTAGGGTAAAAAATAAAAGTTCAACTCTATTTTTTCCAAATTCTTATTTTTATTATTATTTGGTTGCTATAGCAACCAGTATTTATATTAATAAAGAAGCAACTTCTTCGTAACTTCTTACTCTATTTCCATATCCTTTCATCATAAGCAGAGTAATCCTTTCTTGATCAGTCAAATGCATTGCATTTGCAACTTTAAAATGGAAGTTGATGAAAATTTTATAATTGCTATTTTCAACGCTTGATTACTGCTAAAATAAGGCATTAAGAGAAAAAAAAAATAGGAGTAAAATTATCCTTTTTTAAACTCAAAAATTCAAAATTGGTTTAAACAAAATTATTAATTACATTTTCGGTTACAAAAGTAAAATGACTACGTGCGTTGCTCTATAGCAACCAAATAATAATAAAAATAAGAATTTGAAAAAAATTGAGTTGAACTTTTATTTTTTACCCTAAAACCTTTACTTTTGCCGTAATTAAATGTCAAAAATGTCAATTTTGTAATTTCAACTGGCCACCATTTTAAAACGGAGAAAGATAAAAAGCTCTGGTTTGGGGAAAATGTTGTTTTTATTCAAGGTCTTTTCAAATATGTATCACAGTACAGGGGTTCCAATTTGAAATTTTAAAGTTTAATCCAATATGGCAGCAACCAAAATGGCGGGAAAATGGGTACCCACCAAAAAAAGTAGTTTTTTATGCATGATAATGATTGCAACAAACCGCAGTTTGATATCTCAAATATTAACGGAGATAATTAGCCGTTGCTGAACTTTTGCCACACCCTGTATAAAATTGGGATTTTAATTTTTTTTTTTTTTGTTTCTTTAACCATAAAATTAACTTTAGGGGAAAGTAATAGAGGTGGTGTCTGGGAAGAAAATGTGTCAAATTCATTGAATATATTGTCAGGGGTTTAGCCAAAACAAGGAACCTGCAAATGACATAAGTTGAAATTACTACCTTTCAAAGTTAAAAAGGTATTTAAAAAATAAATGAATAAAAGTACTATATTTGTGAGGCCCCACAACACCTTACAGTAGTAGGAATAAAGGGACAGTATACTAAAATGTTATTTAAGAAAGGACTTTTGAGATATTAATGTAAATAAAAATGAAATTAATAAAAAGATTAATTACATTAAGAAGATGAAATAAAACTTTTGCGGTGAACCTCCTTTCAACAAAGACAATGCCGACAAGGGAATCAGCATCATCTAAAGAGTAATTCTTTCTATGTTCCTTTTTAGCAAGTCTCCAAGCCTTACCTCTTGCTCTCCATCTGACGAAAGGCTTTTCACCGTTTGTCCCTGAACCGGCATCTTGTTGCTGAGAGGAGACGTCGCTTGGATCTCTTGGATTCAAGCCTTTCCAGCCTATGATCGGATCGTAATTTTCAAAACGTTGAAAATACTTTTCCCGCTTTTTATTCTTCCTAGACGAGGGATTGACTTTAGGGAATAAATCCTCGACTGTTAAGTAAGGACAAGGTTCGGCTTCGTCAGGCATTAACCAGGAAGGTCCTCCTGAAACTTGACCCCAGTCTGTATTCTCGATTGTGACTGTTTTCTCTCCTTCGGTTATCTCT